>BQMB01000653.1:0-178240 GCA_027943415.1 Closterium sp. NIES-67 | reverse complement strand
AGCACGTGGCCGTCGCTCACGGATCGAGCGGTGGGCTCACCTTCCCCAACGAGCTTCCACGGTGGCGTCAACTTGGAGGTTTTCTCCCACGGCGGACTTCCGGTGACGCTGGATGGCGGTGAAGTGAGCGGCGTGGCTTCTCCCTGTTTTCGCTTGTGTTTCTTTCCGTGTAAATGGTCGACCAGGCTCGCATCGTGGTAGGCCCACACCCTGCATTCGACGAAAGGAAATAGTAGTCAGTCAAACGCGAAGACACAGTCATCCAATGACCGCCGTCAAATCTTGTAAGCCTGAATAAGACGCGTCAGTGCGACCAAGGAAAGGGAAATTACAACCGGGAGAAGGAAGTATCACATACTCGCAAAGGGTGCAGTAGAAGATGATGCGCTTGTCGTCCTCTACCACCAGCACTCCCTCTCCCTTGTACAGGCTCTGCAGATGCGCTGCCAGCGCTGACGCCAACTTCTTGGTTTCTACTGGCTTGTGGGCCATCGCATGCGAGAGTGCAGCCTTCGACTTCTTCTTGCCATCCTGCTTCTCGTTTTGCTTCACTCCTCCAGCTGGCCTTCTGCCTTTCATCCTACGGTCGGATAACGTGCCTCGCAACATGCCTTTTACTCCTACCCGAACTAACGACTGCTTACAAGACTGAGGTTCCGCACCTCGTGCTGCAAGCATGGCGGCTGACGACTTTTGAACCATGAGCGAACCTTCATACACGACCGCTCTGCAGATGACACACCGCACATCAAGAAGACTAACGCGATGGTGATAAAAGCTGATAACGCTTCGCGTGCAATTCCGGAAATATGCTATTGCGGATATTCCTCGGACATAAGGTGAGGCCCAGAGATTCTCGAGCTGGGAGATGCTACAACCACTGAACTGACCAACTCTGCTATCTTTCAGCCTGTGAGGGGGAGCATTGAGGAGCTGAAATGAAACCCTTGTTTCTTGTGCCTCCCGGTCAAGTCCGCTCTGCCGCCTTCTTTTTGGCCTGACTGACAAAACCCGTGGCACTGGGTGGGAACCCCTGGAAATGAATCGTAGTTGTGCGAAGGGGGTCAATGCTTTCTCTAAAGTTACCAGACTCGTCTGTGCGTTCCCCACTTCAATTAAGAGTTTGCGAAAAGCTCGAATATTCGCACGTAATGTGTCGCGAGATGAGAAAGAGGAGGAGGTCAAGAGGCACTCGCCACGTAGGTGGAGGACCACACTGGTTGACGTGGAAGGCGAGGTAGCCGGCGCGGCGATTGGGTCTCCGCCGTGAGTGGATGGATTGCGTCAGATTTGGAAGGTCCTCAGCGCCCCCCCTGCCCTCAGACTGAAGGCCGGTTGGTTCACAAATGGACGAAGATGCTGGTTTCTGCCATCCAATCGCAAGGCGGGTATCTCGCCTGAATACACTCAAGCACCAGAGACTATTACACCTTTCAATTCTGGAAACAGCAGAATTTGTTATCGGCTATTGCACTACTGAGTCACGGCAAATCCTCGTCTTGGTGACGCTTCCTAGGTGTGACAAATTGACAATTCCCCATCTGGAAGCATTGTTTGACAGATACGCGCGTAGAAGAAATCGAGGAAATGCGCAACCCCTGCGAGGAGTAATGGAGGCATTCACCTTCACCTTGCAGGGTACATCGAGCGTCTTTTTTCGACCAGCTTCGACCTCCAGATTGTCGGCCGCATGGGCTATTGAGAAAAGTCAATGCGAGCAGCATTTTAGACACACTTCTGCTTTCCATGCATGTTTCCCCGGGATGCAATATAGTTGCGTATCTGATGACGCCTGCGATGCCGTTGTCGCAGCAGCGTCGCGTCAGAGGGTGGATGGAAAGAAGGAGCACGTGCAAGAGCGTGAAACCCTAGGGCGAAACCCCGAAGCCTGGAGACAGCTACGAGAAGCGCGCCGAGCGTGGCAGGATACTCCCGAGGAGGTTTTCGCGAGGTCGGGTTGGTCCGGCGTGCGTCGCGCGGCCGTGGCAGCGGTGCATCGCGCGTGTGACGCTGCGGAGCAGTGGGAACCGGGGCTCGGCGCGCTGCTGGCGGAGGATGCGAGGCGCAGGTGAGCAGTGGGAACCGGGGCTCGGCACGGAAGAAAAGAGGCGACGGGTTTAGGTTCTACCTCAAATGCGCTGGTAGAATGTAGAGGAGAGGGTTGTTCATCTTGTTGAGATACGTGGGATGCAAAAAATGGGGACTTGCGTACTTTCATGTCCTCACCACATGGCATGTCCTCACCACATGGCATGTCCTCACCACATGGCATGTCCTCAGTTGATGCATGCTGGGCAGCCAGAGGGACAGGCAGACCTAGCCGGAACCTAAGGATTCTGCACACCGCTTCCCTCCCCTTATTCCCTACACCTCGCCCTTCCCTTCCACCGCCCCTCCCCTCCTCAGCCGAATGCTAGGCGAGCTCAAAGGCGCGCTGGCAAGGGCAGGTGCAGCAGAGGAGGAGGTGCGAGAGGGGGGGCAGGCTGGTTGCGGCCGGGTGGAAGCAGGCAACGAGGATAACGATGGCAGCGGGCAGGAGGACGAGGCGAGGGCAGAGGGCCTAATGGGCCTAATGGGAGGAGGACGAGCATCAGAGACGGAGGCCGCACGGCAGAAGTTCCGCTGCTGCTGGGCGTGCCCGTGGCAGTCAAGGTGCGGTGAACGGTGCGACCCCTGGGTGCACTCAGCACATATTCAAGAAACGGAGCATACCTGGGGTTGATCTGTGTGGCTCCTGAAACCCGGCTTAGCTCCTTGAAGAGGCGAGCAGCATTTGCGCTCGGCGCAAATTATTGCCGCTGCAGCATCTAGATTGGATACTACAACCTCCCTGCCCCCCCCTCCTCCCCCCCCCTCCCCCAAGCAGGATCTGGTCCACGTGGACGGCTTCTCCACGCAGGCAGGCGCGCTGCTGGGCTTCCCTGCGCTGGACTCGGTGCTGTGGATGAAAGAGGGCGAGGTGCGTGGGGGAAGGTGCGGGACGGGAGGCGAGCTTCTGAAAGGACTTATAGAATAGCTAGAATAGAGATGTGAGGAATTCTGGCTGATTGATTTTGGCTATGGCGCTGCTCACTGTTTCCCTGGGGGTCTCCGTCCATCTGCTTCTGATTGCAGATCATCCAACGGTTGAGGTCTGCTGGTGCTATCGTCCTGGTATGTTCACACCCAGATATGTGACATTCCAATGTTCTTCACATCCCTTCCTGCTCTCGTCCTCGCATATTGCAGATTTGTGCATGTATCTCTATACAGTCTCGCACAGTCTAGCAGTTCTCCTTGGCCGTATACTGTTCCTGTAATCCTTGCGTACTGTACCGTGTCTTGGTGCATGTTTTTTGGGAGGCTATATACATGCATCTATACAACTACTTCCATCCCAATTCTCTCCCACCTTCCCTCCCCGTCCGTCGTCCCTTGTTACTCATCGTCCAGGGCAAGGCCGCCATGACGGAGTTTGCGTACCGCCACCCTTCTCGCACGCGCAACCCTCTCGCTCCAGTGAGTCACCTTCCACATGGAACAGTAGCCGGTGGTTTCCCACCATCCGAGCGGTTTCCTAGTGGTTTCCGAGTGGTGGTTTCCGAGTGGGTTCCCACCACCCTGAGCGGTTTCCGAGTGGTTTTCCACCACCCTGAGCGGTTTCCGAGTGGTTTCCCACTACCCCGAGCGGTGTCCGAGTGGTTTCCCACCACCCTGAGCGGTTTCCGAGTGGTTTCCCACTACCCTGAGCGGCTTTCGAGTGGTTGCCCACCAACCTGAGTGGTTTCCCACCACCACAGCCCGGTGTCACAGCCTGGTGACTGGGCTTGGTATGCTTGGTCTGCTCGGTATGCTTGGTATGCCTGGTATGCTCGGTATGCTGGCTTGGTATGCTCGGTATGCTTGGTATGCCTGGTATGCTCGGTATGCTGGCTTGGTATGCTCGGTATGCTGGCTCGGTATGCTGGCTCGGTATGCTGGCTTGGTATGCTCGGTATGCTTGCTTGGTATGCTCGGTATGCTGGCTTGGTATGCTCTGTATGCTGGCTTGGTATGCTCGGTATGCTGGCTTGGTATGCTCTGTATGCTGGCTTGGTATGCTCTGTATGCTGGCTTGGTATGCTCGGTATGCTGGCTTGGTATGCTCCGTATGCTGGCTTGGTATGCTCCGTATGCTGGCTTGGTATGCTCCGTATGCTGGCTTGGTATGCTCGGTATGCTGGCTCGGTACGCTCGGTATGCCTGGTATTCTCGGTATGGTGGCTCGGTATGCTCGGTATGCTCGGCATGCTGGCTCGGTATGCTCCGTATGCTCCGTATGCTCGGTATGCTCGGTATGCTGGCTTGGTATGCTCGGTATGCTCGGTATGCTGGCTCGGTATGCTCGGTATGCTCAGTATGCCCTTGAGCGATAATCTTGCCCTCCCTGGGGAGCCAACCGTAGGTACAGTGAGGCGGTCATCGGGGAACACTAGACTGCCAACCAGCTGCTCGTCCTCCACTCTATCTATTCTCCAGCAGTTGAAACCATCATCTCTGTGATTACGGTTCTGTACCACTGCTGTATGCTTGAGAATGCTTGTCGCTGTTTCCAGCGCGCTGGCGCCACATCGAAAGCTTTCAGCACCATTGTCGCCGCGGCGTCAGTGTCGCGTGGTGTTTTAGAGACCTGCTCCCGTCAGCCTGCTTCTGAGTTAGGTCTGCAATCGTACCCCACGTAGCTTTTCTGCTGCTTACTGACTGATTCCGGAAAGCGCTGCTCCCCTGAAGATAATGCTCCTGTTAAAAGTCAGCTGCTCCTGCTTCGCCTCCCATCGCGAAGCTAAGATGGACTTTACGTTTACGTGTACGTCGGTTTACGTTGCATTTCGTTTACGATTTTTTTGAAACCAGCTTACGTTTCCGGGCAGAGTTTTATTTTTTAAGCTGCCCAAGAGTGCCCTTTGTATAGAGATGGCTTTCCACTCATTTTACCAGACATCTAAATAAGTTTGTCACACCAGAAACTACCGTTTCTGGTGGACTCCCGATCCGATTGGTCAGAATTTGCAAGTGTCGGTTGCGTGCTGCAAGGGAATTGGTCGGCATGTCACTTACCGACCAAGTCAAATGTGTCGCAGGTGCGACGACACGATGATGTTGAGAAGGGTTGGTGACTTAACAGAATGACACAAAAAAAGAAGTCAACCCCTTCTTTTTAACACCTCCCCTTCCCATCGCCCGCATCCATTTTCCCCAGCAACTCCCACTCTATGCTTGTCGAGCTACCATTCCCCATTCCCTTGCAAAATCCGTTTGCGTCTGCCATTCAACTGCTGGTTTCCCCCCCCCCTGGTATAAGCACAAGTGCTCGCTGTGGCTTTTTTTTGTTTTTTTTATAATATAACATCTTTTGAATATTTTTATATCATCTGCCCGGCGTAAATTACACGTAAAAACGTAAACGTAAATTTACACGTAATTTTACGTGTACGTGACTTGAAAAACGTAATTGACCATCTTAGTCGCGAAGAAGTGCCCTGAATTACAGATAGCGGGGATTTCATGAGATCTTCCGCTGCTGCCCTCCACCTCTGACTTCCCTTGAACCTGTGGTTTCCCAGCGGTTTCCCAGTGGTTTCCCATTGGTTTCCGGTGGTTTTCCGCCACCCTGAGTGGAGACACATGGTTAAGGGGCTCAGGCACCGGGTTAAGGGGCTCAGACACTTGGTTAAGGGGCTCAGGCACTTGAGCAAGGGGCTCAGACACTTGGATAAAGGGTCCGGACACTTGGTTAGACACTTGGGCAAGTAGCTTAGACACTTGAGTAAGGGGCTTCGACACTTGGTTAAGGGGCGCAGACACATGGATGCGGGCTTAAGACCCTTGGGTGAGGGGCTCACACACTTTGCAGCTGCCCTTCACCCTCCCGCTCATCACCTCCCCCCGTGCAGTGCGTCACGCCTGGCGGCTCCAGCAGCGGATCAGCAGCCGTGGTGGCAGCAGGCATCTGTCCGCTGGCTCTCGGTTCGTCTCTACCTTGCCTCTCTGCCCCTTCAATCTCTCCCCCTTTTATTTCTCTCCTCTTCTGCACCCCCCTCCTTGGTCACACCCCCGCTCGTCGCCTTCCCCTCATCCTCACCATCATCCCCCTCTGCGAGCATGGCTTTACCCCCCCGCGCTCGCTCTGCTGCCGTCTGCACTCCCTGACCCCCTGCAGCGTCTCAGACGTGTGCGTCCATCTCTCGTCCAGCTGCATTCACAGCCACCGTGGGCTTTAAGCCCTCGCACCGCCGACTGCTCGCCCACGGATGCGTTTCAGTCAGTAGTCCCCTCCCCTCCTCTCGCTTCTTCCCTGCGTGCATGACTTTTGAGTCGCTTCTTCCCTGCGTGCATGCTGCAATTTGAGAGGAGAGGGACGTCTTGCACGCATGGCTGCAACGCATGGCTGCAACGCACTTCATGTTTGGATCGACCGTGCCGTGGGCGGTTCCACGCTCCACCTTGGATGACACGTTCTCATATTGCTCAACCCTTCATCCTTCCACGGTCCAGAGGGATGATCACAGCGCAGGTGTCTCTCCCCTGCACTGCACCCTTCCATCCTTCCACTGCACCTCATTCCTCCCTGCAGCCCTCCCCCTCGTTGGACCAGTTCGGTGTGATCGCTGCCTCGGTGCGCTGGGCAGCCCTCTGGGCTCAAGCCGTGCTGCCCGGCTGGCAATCAACCCCTTGTGCCGCGGCACAGGGTAAGTATCCAGGCTGCTCCGTCTCCTCTGCCATGCAACACAATTGCAAGCATGACCACCGCAACCAGGACCACCGCCACCAGGACCACCGCCACCAGGACCACTGCCACCAGGACCACCGCCACCAGGACCACCGCCACCAGGACCACCGCCACCAGGACCACCGCCACCAGGACCACAGCCACCAGGACCACCGCCACCAGGACCACCGCCACCAGGACCACCGTCAACACTACTACTCACCATGCGCCGCTCCAAAGCACTCCGGTCCAAAGCACTCTGGTCGGAAGCACTCCGGTCCAAAGCATTCCGGTCTAAAGCACTCCAGTCCACAGTACTCCGGTCCAAAGCACTCCGGTCCAAAGCTCTCCGGTCCAAAGCTCTCCGGTCCAAAGCTCTCCGGTCCAAAGCTCTCCGGTCCTTCGTTCATTCTATTTTCCTCCCATCTCCCTTCTCATCCTTCTTCCCCCTCACCATCCCGCCAGCCCCCCTCTGCGTGGCAATCCCTGATGGTCCGCTGGTGGAGCAGTGTGAGGAGGGGGCAGCACGCGAGGGGTTTCAGCAGCTGCTGACATGGATGAGGACGAGCAGGTGGGCGCTAAAGAGAGCCCGAGCAACTGGGTAGTTTGGAAACAATGAGCTGGTTTCAGTTCGCCTAGCTGCATCTCCATCGCTTTTTACCACCATGATGCCATTATTGGTGCCCTCATCATCATCCGTGTCACCACCACCACCACCATCTCCTGTCACTTGTGTGCATCCATCCTTGCTCGCACTCCTCCCATCCCTCCTCCCCATCTCCCACTCTCCATCCCCAGCTTATCCAATCCCTCCTCCCTTTCCCCTCCCCCCCTCCTGTTTTCCTGGTGTGCTATGATGGCAGGGCATGGCGGGTGGTGTCGCTGCCCTGCCTGCATGACTTGCAGCGAATCAAAGAGTCGGTTTGACCATTGCCATGCCGTGCCATGCCATGCCATGCATGCCATGCCATGCCACGCATGCATGCCATGCTGAACCAACCCATCCTAAACATGTGTGCCTAGCTGTGGCAGTAAACCTTATTTTATGACATCCCGTCATACCAGTTATCAGGTACAAGGCCAGGCCGAACTAGAAGGTGCCCTCGCTCCTCACCGTCGACACCACCACCATCGCAGGTCCCACGTGGCTCTCATGGCATTTGAGTATGCCCACTTCCTCGACTCCCTCAGCCTGCCTGACCTGCCCTCCCTCGTCTCCCCGTCTGTAAGCACACCGCACAGCACCACTGCCAAACATGCCCAGCGCATCTCTGTCAACCACATGCTTGAATGTTGTGCCTTGTGGACTTTCCTGAGGCACCAGTTGAAGATGGAGCAGCAGCGGAAATTGTGTGTTTCGAGGGTGCCCTTGTCAGCTCGCGATGAGTTTCCACTCGTTTCCTATCTGTCCTCCCATATTGTCTTGTGATTCCAACTCTCCCTCTCCCTCCCCCCCCCCCCCAGCTCATGGAGTTGATCTTGGCTGGCAGGGATGTGACAGCAGAGGAGGTAGCAGCAGCCAAGGCCTCTTGCCTGGCGCTGCGCCACGGGCTGCAGCAGCAGCTCAGGCATGCTGGTGCTGACGCCTTCATTGTCCCGGCAGCCACCGGCTTCCCCCCGCCCTTCCATCAAGGTGCGAGACAATAGGGTTTCATACCCCTCACACCCACCCTTGCTCTTCCGAGATGGGCGTATCATTGTTGCTCTGCGCTCCCAGTATGTGCTCTCTGCCATTCCCTCCGGGATCATTTGTCCCCCCTTCCCCACCAGGCACCACTGGCGACCCCATCATGTCCATCCCCTGGAGCCATGCGGGCCTGCCCACAGTCACCCTGCCACTCGCACTCGCACCTGCCACGGGGACTGCACCTGGGAGTGCTGATGCTGGCACGCACAAGGGACGCGCTCGTGATCGCACCGAGTGCATGGAGGAGACTCTTCCACTGGGAGTCACACTTGCTGGGATGTGGAACGAAGATGAAATGCTTATGGATGTTGCAATGGAGCTTGAGCGTTTCATTGCTGTGCATGCGAATGTTGCTAACCCATGCAGGTACCGTATTCCCCCGGATATACGCACCGCCAGCTAAAACGCACCATGGTGCGTATATCCGGAGGGGTGCCATATCGGATGTGCCAATGATACGCACCCCCCCATTTTCCAGATTCTAATCCCTATACGCACCCCCCTTTTCCCCGTCGGAATCTCGCACTGACTATGTTGACTGTACATTTCGCATCAAGTTTACGTGAGGAATCACTTCATCACACAAAATCGACCCCTGACCTTCCGACTCATCGAAGGTATGGTCAGCAAAGCTCTGCTGCCATGTCAGATGAGAGAACGGATGGCCAGGATCGCCCACGCTAGCCTGCACGCTGGCAAACTGCAGCGAACGTGCTGCTTGGCTGACGCGTCAGTCGTCTAGGAAGCGATTTTGGCGGGACTTCTCTGGTTGTTCCCGTTTGGGAGCATTCCAATCGATTGCAAATTGTTCTAGCTACATGTTCATGTTCGTTTCAAAAGTTTCCTTAAGAACGTTTTTAACGCACCGTGCCATATCAAAAAAATCCAATTAAACGCACCCCCAAAATTTTGACTATAATCCCTATAAGCACCTAGGGGCGTATATCCGGGGGAATACGGTAGTTAAAGCCCAAGGCTAAAATAGCAAACCCCATTCAAGTTGGGCCCAGCTTGAAAATGAGGATGGGCTTGGTTTGAACAAAGTGATGGGGTTTTTTTTGGGGGGGGGCAGCACGCTATGTTTGAAATAGATTAGGAAGCAGTTTGTGCATCGAAATTATCGAATTGGCGTGGCGACGATATGGCTTGTCGTACAGTGGCAAGGAGTGGCAAGGCCCCGATCCCTCCGTGACACTCGAGAAGCAAACCTGGTCCCAACTTGAAAATCGACCTGGATTCCAGGGGAAGAGATAGGAGGCGTACCGGCTAAGGGAGGCATACCGGGCGAGAGAGGAGGCGTACCGGGGCATAGAGGGGGCCTACCGGGCGAGAGAGGAGGCCTACCGGGGGTGAATGGATTCCTACCGGGCGAGAGAGGAGGCCTACCGGGAGAGAGGAGGCCTACCGCGCGAGAGAGGAGGCGTACCGGGCGAGAGAGAAGGCCTACCGGGTGAGAGAGGAGGCCTACGGAGCGAGAGAGGAGGCCAAACGGGCGAGAGAGGAGGCATACCGGGCGCGAGAGGAGGCCTACCGGGCAAGAGAGGAGGTGTACCGGGCGAGAGAGGAGGCGCACCAGGTGAGAGAGGAGGGCTACCGGGCGAGAAAGGCGGCTTATCGGGCGAGAGAGGTGGCCTTCCGGGTGAGAGAGGAGGCCTATCTGACGCGAGAGGAGGCCTACCGGGCGAGAGAGGAGGCCTACCGGGCAATAGAGGAGGCCTAGCGAGGGAGAGAGGAGGCCTACCAGGCAAGAGAGGAGGCATACCGGGTGAGAGAGGAGGCGTACTGGTCGAGATAGGAGGCATACCGGCCGAGAGAAGAGGCATACCGGGCGAGAGAGGAGGCCTACCAGGGGAGAGAGGGGGCCTACCGGACGAGAGAGGAGGCCTACCAGGCATGAGAGGATTTCTACCGGGCGTGAGAGCAGGCCTACAGGGCGAGAGAGGAGGCCTACCGGGCGAGAGAGGAGGCCTACCGGGCGAGAGAGGAGGCCTACCGGACGAGAGAGGAGGCGTACCGGGCGAGAGGAGGCCTACCGGGCGAGAGAGGAGGCCTACTGGCCGAGAGAGGAGGCCTGCTAGGCGAGCCTACCGAGCGAGAGGAGAGGCCTACCGGGCGAGAGAAGAGGCATACCAGGCAAGAGAAGAGGCGTATCGGGCGAGAGAGGAGGCCTACTGGGAGAGAGGAGAGACCTACAGTACCTGGCGAGAGAGGAGGCCTACCAGGCGAGAAAGGAGGCCTACCGGGCGAGAGAGGAGGCCTACCGGGCGAGAGAGGAGGCGTACCGGGCGAGAGAGGAGGCCTACCGGGCGAGAGAGGAGGCCTACCGCGCGAGAGAGGAGGCCTACTGGGCGAGAGAGGCGGCCTATCGAGCGAGAGAGACGGCCTACCGGGTGAGAGAGGAGGCCTACCGGACGAGAGAGGAGGCCTACCGGGCGAGAGAGGAGGCGTACCGGGTAAGAGAGGAGGCCTACCGATGGAGAGAGGAGGCCTACCAGGCAAGAGTGGAGGCCAACCGGGCAAGAGAGGCGGCCTACCGGGCGAGAGAGGCGGCCTACCAGGTAAGAATGGCGGCCTACTGGGTGAGAGGGGAGGCCTACCGGACGAGAGAGGAGGCGTACCGGGCAAGAAGGGAGGCGTACCGGGCGATAGAGGGGGCCTACTGAGGGAGAGAGGAGGCCTACTGGGCAAGAGAGCAGGCATACCGAGCGAGATTGGAGGCGTACCGGCCGAGAGTGGAGGCATACCGGGCGACAGAGGAGACCTACCGGAGGAGAGAGGGGGCCTACCGGGCAAGAGAGGAGGCCTACCGGGCATGAGAGGATCCCTACTGGGCGTGAGAGGTGTCCTACAAAATGAGAGACGAGGGCTACCGGGCAAGAGAGGAGGCCTACCGGGGGAGAGAGGAGGCCTACCAAGCAGGAGAGGAGGCATACCAGGCGAGAGAGGAGGCCTACCGGGCGAGAGAGGAGGCCTACCAGGCGAGATAGGAGGCCTACCGGGCAAGAGAGGAGGCGTAGCGAGCGAGAGAGGAGGCCTACCGAGGGAGAGAGGAGGCGTACCGGGCTAGAGAGGAGGTGTACCAGGCGAGATATGAGGCGTACCGGGTGAGAGAGGAGGCATACCGGGCGAGAGAGGAGGCCTACCAGGGGATAGAGAGAGCCTACCAGGCGAAAGAAGAGGCCTACCCGGGGTGAATGGATTCCTACCGGGCTTGAGAGGAGGCCTACGGGGCTAGAGAGGAGGCCTACCAGGCAAGAGAGGAGGCCTACCAAGCGAGAGAGAAGGCGTACCGGGCGAGAGAGGAGGCGTACCGAGCGAGAGAGGAGGCGTACCGGGCGGGAGAGAAGGCCTACCGGGCGAGAGACGAGCCCTACCGCGCGAGAGAGGAGGCCTACCGAGCGAGAGAAGAGGCCTACCGGGCGAGAGAGGAGGCCTACCGGGCAAGAGAGGAGGCGTACCGAGCGAGAGACGGAGGCGTACCCGACGAGAGTGGAGGCCTACCGGGCGAGAGAGGAGGGCTACCGAGCGAGAGAGGCGGCCTATCGCGCGAGAGAGGTGGCCTACCGGGTGAGAGAGGAGGCCAACCGGACGAGAGAGGCGGCCTACCGGGCGAGAGAGGAGGCGTACCGGGCAAGAGAGGAGGCCTAGTGAGGGAGTGCAGAGGCCTACCAGGCGAGAGAGGAGGCATACCGGGCGAGCGAGGAGGCATACCGGCCGAGAGAGGAGGCATACCGGGGGAGAGAGGAGGCCTACCGGACGAGAGAGGAGGCCTATCGGGCGTGAGAGGATTTCTACCGGGCGAGAGAGCAGGCCTACAGGGCGAGAGAGGAGGCCTACCGGGCGAGAGAGGAGGCCTACCGGGCGAGAAAAGGAGGCCTACCGGATGAGAGAGGAGGCGTACCGGGCGAGAGAGGAGGCCTACTGGGCGAGAGAGGAGGTCTACCGGACGAGAGAGGAGGCCTACTGGCCGAGAGAGGAGGCCTACCGGGCGAGAGAGGAGGCCTACCGGGCGAGAGAGGAGGCATCCCGAGCGAGAGAGGCAGCCTATCGGACACGAGAGGCGGCCTACCGGGTGAGAGAGGAGGCCTACCGGAAGAGAGAGGAGGCCATCCCGGGCGAGAAAGGAGGCCTACCGGGCGAGAAATAAGGCCTACCGGCGAGAGAGGAGGCGTACCGGGTGAGAGAGGAGGCGTACCAGGCGAGAGAGGAGGCACACGGGGCATGAGAGGAGGCCTACCGGGCGAGAGAGGCGGCCTACCGGGCAAGAGAGGAGGCCTAACGGGCGAGAGAGGAGGCGTACCGGGCGAGAGAGGAGGCCTACCGGGCGAGAGGAGAGGCCTACCGGGCGAGAGAGGAGGCCTACAGAGCAAGAGAGGAGGCCTACCGAGCGAGAGAGGAGGCATACCGGTTGCGAGAGGAGGCCTACCGGGCGAGAGAGGCAGCCTACCGGGTGAGAGAGGATGCCTACCGGGAGAGAGAGGAGGGCTATCGGGCGAGAGAGGAGGCCTACTGGACGAGAGAGGAGGCCTACTGGACGAGGCCTACCGGGCGAGAGAGGAGGGTTACCGAGCGAGAGAGGAGGCCTACCGAGGGAGAGAGGAGGCCTACCGGGCGAGAGAGGAGGCGTGCCGGGCGAGAGAAGAGGCGTACCGGGCGAGAAAAGAGGAGTACTGGGCGAGATAGGAGGCGTACCGGCCGAGAGAAGAGGCATACCAGGCGAGATAGGAGGCCTTCGGGGGGAGATAGGGGGCCTACCAGGCGAGACAGGAGGCCTACTGGGCATGAGAGGATTCCTACTGGGCATGAGAGGAGGCCTACGGGGCGAGAGAGAAGGCCTACCGGGCGAGAGAGGAGGCCTAACGGGCGAGAGAGGAGGCATACCGGGCGAGATAAGTGGCATAACTGGCGAGAGAGGAGGTGTACCAGGCAAGAGAGGACGCGTACCAGGCAAGAGAGGATGCCTACCGGTTGAGAGAGTGGGCCTACCGGGCGAGAGAGGGGGCCTACCGGGCGAGAGTGGGGGCCTACCGGGCGAGAGAGGAGGCCTACCATTCGAGGGAGAAGGCCTACCGAGCAAAAGAGGAGGCCTACGGGGCGAGGGAGGAGGCCTACGGGGCGAGAGAGGAGGCATGCGGGGCGAGAGAGGAGGGTTGCGGGGCTATTGAGTACGGGGTGAGAGAGGAGGCCTACCGGGCTTGGATGGACTTGGATGGGCTTGGATGGGCTTGGAGGGCGAGAAAGGAGGCCTACCAGCGTCTCTGACATGTGCCTCCATCGCTCGCCCGGCGGCCTTTGCTGCCACGGTGGGCTTCAAGCCCTCGCACCACCGACTGGCCACACATGGAGCAGCAGCGGAAATTGAGTGGTTCGAGTGCACCCTTGCCATCTCGCATGAGATTCAGCTCCTGTACCTCTCTGTCCTCCCATGTATTGTGATTCCACCTCTCCCTCTCTCCCCCCTTGCCAGCTCATGGAGCAGCAGTGAAGATTGAGATTTTCGTTAGCACACTGTTCCTTTTCCCTCGCTTGTATCGTGATTCCAACTATCTCTCTCTCCCCCACCCGCCAGCTCATGGAGCTGGTCGTGGCTGGCAGGGGCGTGACAGCAGAGGAGGCGGCAGCAGCCAAGGCCTCTTTCCTTGCAGCAGCATCTGGGGCATGCTAGCGCGGATGCCTTTATTGCCCCTGCTGCCACGGGCTTCCCTTCGCCCTTCCATCAAGGTGCAAGGCGGCACGTGGGGCCTTGGTCCCCTTCACATCCGCCCTAAATCTTCTCACAAGGGCGTTGTATCGTTGCTTCAAGCTCCTACCATGTGCTCACTGCCACTGCCTCCCTCATCTATTCTTGTGTCCTCACATGCCACCAGGCACCCCTGGCGACCCCATGTCCATTCCCTAGAGCCGTGTGGGCCTGCCCACCGTCACCCTGCCACTCGCACTCATACTTGCCTGGGGGGCTGCACCTGGGAGGGCTGCACCTGGGAGGGCTGCACCTGGGAGGGCTGCACCTAGGAGTGCTGCTGATGCTAGCACACTCAAGGGAAGGGAAGCGCTCGCGGGTCACGAGCGCAACGAGGAGTGCAGGAGGGAGTGCCTTTCACTGGGAGTCACATTTGCTGGGATGTGGAGTAGGGAATGAACGGCTTGTGAATGTTGCAATGGAGCTCGAAAGCTTCGCTGATTGAATGTTGCAAACCCTTATAGCTGAAACACGTTCCATTATAGCTTTGTTTATTGATTATATCACAAATTTCTGGGGCTTTCCCCTTTCCATATGTTAGAAGCAGGGTCCTTGCTAACTTCTAGGCTTCTCCGATATTCAGACCAACTTTTTTGCCTTCGTCTGACGTGCAGATGGAAAATTTGCACAAGTCTGATTTTTCAGATGAAAACAATTGATGTGTCTGAAAAAACATACGAAAGTTTATCGCAGAACTGTAGTATTTTACACAATGTATTTTATTTCAGTTTTTCGTACATTCACACGCCTCGCGAAGTCATACTTCTCGTGGATGGGGGGGGGTGTGGGGGGGGGGGGGGGGGGGGGGGATTTTTCACGCTTGCTGATGTGTCGAGGGATTTCTCCACCCTTGCTGATGTGTCCTGGCTCTCTCGATGGGCTGGAAGGAAGAACTAGCCCGAAGGTTTTGTCCGCTAGCGGACCCATTTTATTTTCCTTACCTACCTTTTCAGGGTGTTTTTTGGTCCACACACCTGACCGGCTATGCCAGGTCAACAAGGATTCTCATTCACCCAGCTCAACTTTTACTGTTGCGGGCGCATAATTTTTGCTAACATTTCGAGACACCACTCCCACAATCCCTCCTGCTAAGGAATTTCGGCTAAGTCCTCTATCCCAGAGGCATTCCTCGCACACCCCTCGCAACCCAAAAATTTAAGCTAAGTCCCCACAACCAAAGACATCCCTCCCACACCCCTCGAAAGTCGTGACCCAGGAAAATCGGCTAAGTCAAACCAGAGACATTGCTCTTACACTCCTCACAAAAATTGCAAATTTGGTGAAGTCCCTCACAGCCAGATACCATGAAGGCCAGTGGGCGAAGTTGTCAGACGAAAATGTATGCGTTGTCTGGATTCTACGACGAAATATAACTCGCAGTCTGTTTTTTCAGACTAAATTTAAGCATCCGTCTTAACGTTCAGACGAAATAAAACAGTTGGTCTTAAAAATCAGATGAGCCTAAAAAATCGAGTCTGATTTTCAGACCATCAGACCGATTTCGTCTGCTATCTTGGGCCCTAGTTAGAAGAGGGTTTAGCTTGGCAGGCAAGAAAGTAGCGAGAGAAAAGAGGGGGACTAGAAAAGAGAGAGAGGTACAAGAAAGGTGTTGTCCTCTCTACAGTAAGAACCAGTAGAACACCTACCTAGCCTACACACACACACACACACACACATATATATGTATATATATATATTGACACACCCCCTAGGCTTGGTAGGCCGTACTAAGAGAAGCAAGAGACCAGGGCAGCACTACTAGTCTGTCCACTGGTTTGGAGTAGTAAGACAAAGTCGGAGCACACCACACACCCAGCACCTCTAAGCCCAGCACCCCCAAGCCCTAACACCCCCATACCCAGCAGCAGCGGTGGCATACTGCAGCCGGTTCAACCCTCGTTGTGCGAGGCGGCGACGTCGGTGGGGGTGCAGCGGCTGCGGCGGCGGGCGGGCAGCGGCGACGACGGCGGCGCCGGTGGCGGAGGCCCCGCGGCACCCGGCAGCATGGCATGGCTCTGCGACACCGGGAAGGACAGCGCGAGACGACCATCCAGCTGCGGCGGGGAGGGGGGGGACGCAGGGGATTGTTAAATTATATATTGTGTTATATAATTGTTAGGTTGGTAGGTTACCGAACTCTACTGTAGAGGGTACAATCCCCTCCTTGTATCCCTCTCTTTCTAGTCCAACTCCCTTTTCTCTCATCAACTCTCGCCCCTAGCTAAACCCCTCGCCACTTTCATGGCGTCCTAGTGTTGCTAGCTTAACTGGGATGAGGGCGGGTCTTCGGCGTCGGAGCCAGTTAGCAAGCCGCCCTAGCTGGCACGCTGGCTGGTGTGCAGACGTGCTGGCTGGCGCTAAACCAGCTTGCTGGCCACGCCCGTCCGTGCGCTGGCGCGTCGAGGCCGCCACGGCAGCACGATGAGGCCGCCACGGCAGCGCGACGAGGTCGCTACGGCAGCACGACGAGGCTGCCACGGCAGCGCATCGAGGCCGCCACGATAGCACGTCGAGGCAGCCACGGCAGCACATCGAGGCCGCCACGACAGCACGTCGAGGCCGCCACGGCAGCGCGAAGAGGCCGCCGCGGCAACTCTACAAGGCCGCCACTGCAGCGCGTCGAGGCCGCCATGGCAAGATGACAAGGCCGCCACAGCAGCGCATCGAGGCCGCCATTGCAGTGCAACGAGACCGCCGCGGCAGCACGACAGTGGGAGGAGAGGAGAGAGTGCTATGCAGAAGCGTGAGGAGAAGGCCCCAGCGGAAGGACCTGCTCTGAAACCATGTTAGAAGAGGGTTTTTTAGGTAGGCAAGAAAGTAGCGAGAGAAAAGAGGGAGACTAGAAAAGAGAAGGGTACAAGAAAGGTTGTCCTCTCTACAGTAAGAACCAGTAGAATGTCAAACATAAGCATAACTCATGTTTGTATAGACTGTATAGGGTCGCCTCTTAGAGGGTACAACACTCTTAGGTATATACCCTTGTACTCTTCTCTCTATACAATGACTTCAGTTCTAAGATGGTATCAGCAGTAGGTAGGTCCCACCGCCCCCCACGCTTCCGCCATAGGATCTACCCCCGTGGTCGCGGTCCCCCTAGGCCCCGTCACGTCACCTAGACCAGTCGCGCCCCCCCTGGCCCCGTCGCCCCCCCTGGGCCCCGTTGCGTCACCTAGGACCAGTCGCGCCCCCCCCTGGGCCCGTCGCGCCCCCTAGGCCCCGTCGCGTCCCCTGGACCCCGTCACGCCCCCCTGGGCCCCGTCACGCCCCCCTGGGCCCCGTCGCGCCCCCTGGGCCCCGTCACGCTCCCCTGGGCCCGTCGCGCCCCCTAGCACTCGTCCCGCCCCTCCTGGGCCCCCCGTTGGTGCCTCCTGGCCCGTGTCGCGCGACTCCTAAGCCCGTCGCGCCTTACCTAGCCTGTCGCGCCTTTCCTAGCCCGTCGCGCTTCCTAGTCCGTCGCTCCTAACCGCGTCCCAGCCCCGCGACCGTTCCCAGCCGGCCCCGCGACCGTCCCAGCCGGCCCGCGACCGTCCCCAGCCGGCCCCGCGACCGTCCCTGCGGCCCCGCGACCGTCCCAGCCGGCCCCGCGACCGTCCCAGCCGGCCCCGCGACCGTCCCGCGGACCCCGCGACCGTTCCCAGCTGGCCTCCCCGGCCGCGACCGTCCCCGCCGCCCGGCCCGTCCAGCCCCCGCGCCCCCGCGGCGCGACCGTCCCAGCCGGCCCCGCGCCCGTCCCAGCCGGCCCCGCGACCGTCCCAGCCGGCCCCCGCGATCGTCCCAGCCGGCCCCGCGCCCGTCCCAGCCGGCCCCGCGACCATCCCAGCAGACCCCGCGACCGTCCCAGCCGGCCCCGGCGATCGTCCCACCGGCCCCGCGACCGTCCCAGCCGGCCCCGTGCCCCTCCCAGCCAGCCCTGCACCTGTTCCAGCCGGCCCCGTGCCCCTCCCAGCCGGCCCTGCACCTGTTCCAGCCGGCCCCGCGACCGTCCCAGCCGGCCCCGCGACCGTCCCAGCCGGCCCCTCGTGCCCGTCCAGGCCGCCCCTGCACCCGTCCCAGCCGGCCCCGCGCCCATCCCAGCCGGCCCCGCGCCTGTCCCAGCCGGCCCCACGCCCGTTCCAACCAGCCCCGCACCCATCCCTGCCGGCTCCCGCGCTTGTCCCGGCCGGCCCCGCGTCGACTTCCGGCCCTCCTCGCCGGCCCTACGACCGTCCGATCTGCACTCTCCCTGGTACGGTTCTCCATCACCTTTCACCGCACTGTACCGCACTGCACCGCACCGCACCCATTGCACTACGCTGCACCGCACAGCACCGCCCTGCACTGCCCTGCATCGCACTGCCTCGCCTTGCACCGCCCTGCACCGCACTGCACTGCCCTGCTCTACACTGCACCGCACTGTACAGTCCTGCACTGCCCCTGATGGCGGCGGAGCTTCGCTTCGACGCTGAAGGCCAGCCTCTGGAGTTCAAGGCGTGGCTTGCCGACCTCCGGCGTCAACTCACTGGCCAGCGGCAGGATGGTGAACCGCTTTCCGCACACCTTGACGGTACGCTCCCCTGCCCAGACCCCCCTGCTGTTCTGCCCGCTGACTCCGCACCCACTGAGCGCGAGTCTACTGCTGCCACTGCCCGTGCGCGCTCTGTCTGGCTTTCTCGAGATGCTGTCGCTCAGCTTGCCATTAGCAATGCCCTTCCCCCGTCCGAGCACCCCCGCTTTAGGTCCCTCACTACTGCCCAGGCTTACTTAGATGCTGTCATCAAGCGCTATTCCACCCCTCCGGCTGCCTCGGTGGGTCGCCTGATCCTCCCGATGCTCTTTCCTGACCTTGCGTCTTTCCCCACTGTCTCTGACCTCGCTGCCCACCTGCGCTCGATAGATGAGACCTGGCGCGCTGCCTGCACTGACGCACAGCTTAGAGCCCACCAGCCGCCCATTACCTCTACCCTTTACCTGCTTGCCACCCGCCTCCCTGACCGCCTTGTTGTCGCCCGCGACCGCTTCCTTAGCATTCACCCCGCAGACCTCACCCTCACTGACTTTGTAGACACCCTGACTGTGATTGAGACCCGCCACCGCTCCATCGCCCAGGCGAGCAGTACCGTGCCGGTCCCTATCTTTCAGGGTTGTGCCCCCGCTCAGTGTACTTTCTCCGACGGCTCTGCCGTTGTGGTTGAGACTGCTGCTGCAGCGCAGTTTCGTTCGGGGAAGGGCCGCCGCCCCAAGGTTGGGCGCGACGGAGGAGGCGGGGGTGCGGGAGGGGGTGGTGGTGGAGTCGGGTCGTCTGGTGCTGGAGCGGACGAGGGGACCCTGCCCAGTCCAGCTGAGCCGCCGCCCCTGCAGTCGCAGCAGCAGCAGCAGCAGCCGCCGCAGTCGCAGCAGCCGCAGCCTTCGCAGCAGCCGCCGCAGACGCGGCAGACGAGTGTCCTCCCGCCCGGGTGGCCCGGCGCTGGCGGTGGTCGGGCGCGTGGTGGTGTGCCGAGTGGTGGTTCCGGAGGCGTGCGTTGTCAGTACCAGATCCAGACCGGTCCTCGCCGCGGCTTCGTTTGCGGTAAGCTCGGTCACTCCACTCCCCGCTGTTTTCGTCGCCTGGACGACCTCTTTCGTCAGCGCTTCGGCCCGTCGCCAGACCTCCCGGACTGGCACAGTTTGCTTAGTCGTCAGATTCACATTTTTGATATGGACATGGATGCCATTGTTTCTGCTCTGCATGTGATGTATGCTGATGACTCTAGTGTGCTTCCCGCTTATTACTCACTGTCGGATAGTGTAGGTGTGCCTAGGTTAGCCTCCCCTGCTGCGTCAGGCGTAGGATCCCCTGCTTTGTGTAGTCTTGGTGCTTCCGCCGTCGTTCCGTCGCCAGACGCCTCTGCTTCTCTTTCCTTCATCTTGGACTCTGGTGCTTCCCGGTGTTTCTTCCGCGACTTCACCACACTGACGCCGCTTCCTGTTCCTGCTGCCGTTTCTCTTGCTGACCCCTCCGGCGGTCCGGTAGTCGCCCGGAGTTCCACCACCCTTCCCTGTCCGGCGGTTCCTTCGGGCACTCTCACAGGTCTGCATATCCCCTCGTTCTCTAGGAACCTAGCTGGTGTCGGCTGCCTCCAGGACCTTGGCGTTACCACTACGTTCCCTGGTCACGAGTGGTATGCTGTCTGTACCGAGGCCGCCATGGGTGCCCCCCTGTCCACGTTCCCCCGGGACCCGGTGTCCGGCCTGTTCACTCTGGACACCGTGACCCCCCCGGCTGGAGCGCTCCCTTAGGTGGCTGCGTCTACCCAGGTTGCTGCTGCCTGCTCCTGTTGGTCCCTCACTCACCCGACTCTCCTTTGGCACCACCGCCTAGGTCACCCTGCGCTCCCGCGTCTGCGTCACATGTCCCAGCACGGTCTTGTCCTTGGTCTCCCAGGTTCTCTCCCCGCGTTTCCCTCCTCCCCAGCCCCACCTTGCACGCCTTGTGTCGAGGGTCGGCTTCGCCGTGCCCCTCACTCCTCGTTTCCCCCTACCGCCGCGCCGCTGCAGACCCTGCACATGGACGTCTAGGGCCCTGCCCCCGTCCCTGGGCCGCGTCGCGAGCGCTACTTCCTTGTGCTAGTCGACGACTTTACTCGCTACACCACAGTCTTTCACCTGGAGCGCAAGGCCGACGTGCCTGGCGCTCTCATCCCCTGGCTTGTCTCTGCGCGTGTCCACCGTGGTCTCCATGTCTTGCGTCTTCACTCAGACCGTGGTGGCGAGTTTGCCTCAGGTGTCCTTGGTCGCTTTTGTCGTGCGGAGGGCATCACCCAGACGTTCACCCTACCGGACTCCCCACAGCAGAATGGGGTCGCTGAGCGACGCATCGGTGGTCATGGAGGTGGCTCGCACCCCATGATCCATGCGGTGCACCCATTTCTGTGGTCGTTCGCTGTGCGCTACCGACTTGTCACCAGGACTTAACCTGATCCATGCCGGTGCACCCATTTTCTGTGGTCGTTCGCTGTGCGCTACGCTTGTCACCAGCTTAACCTGTGGCCGCACCCTCAGCAGCCGCAGGTTTCGCCGACCCGTCTTAGGACTGGGTCTCCTGGTGACGCGTCTGCGTTCCACGTCTGGGGCTGCCTTGCTCACGTCCGTGCCTCCGGCACGGACAAGCTCACTGCCCGCACCTTCCCTGCGTCTTCCTCGGCTTTCCCCTTGACGCGCCCGACTGGCACTTTTACCACCCGCCGTCTCACCGCTTCTTTCACTCTCGCGACGTCCCTTGCGAGTCCGCCCTACTACCGTCGCTCCCCCCTGCGTCCCCCGTACCCCCCCCGTCCTGGCACTCCTCCCTAGTCCCTGCCCCCCCCCCTCCTCCCTGTCCTGCCCCCTGCCCACCCCCCCCGTCTCCCGTTGACTCTGCTCCCCCCCCCCCCCCCCCCCCCCCCCCCCCCCCCCCCCCCCCCTCGGCCCCGCCGCCCCGCCGTCGCAGCACCCGTTCGTTGACTCTGGGGGTGCTAGTCCCGGTAGCCCTGGGGGTGGATCCTCTAGGGGTGCTGGTGTGGAGTGTGCCAGTGGTAGCCGCGGAGTCGCTTGCAGTCCCGGTGTCGCCGTTGTGCCACCGCAGCAGCAGTCCCCGCCGGTGTCAGCCCTTCGCCTGCTCGGCCTTCCGTCCCCTGACCCTGCGGCTGTTCCTCTCCGACCGTCTCCTCCTCTTCCCGTCTACGGCCCTGTGTTCCCTCCGCCGGACTTGTCCCAGGCCCGTCTTCCTCCTCATTCCCCTCCTGTGTCCCCTCCCCTGTCTTCTGACCCGACTCCTCCGTCGCACGTCTGGTCTCACCGTCCCTCCCGTGCTCGTCCTGCCTCGCCTGTCTTGCGCTCCCACCCTATGTTGCTTCGTTCCCACGCGTCTCGTCCTCCCCTTCTCCTGTCGCCTCATCCGTCCTCCCTTATTGTTGCACCCCCCCCGCTGTCTGACTACCTTCGTGCCGCTCGTCCTCTTGTTCCTCGGGTCCTTGCCTCTCTCGTTACCGACCCGTCTGTTCCGGTCTCGTGCTTTGACGCTCTTGTTGCTGCGGTCGCTGACTTTGCCTCTACCCACCGCCTTGACTATGCCACCGCTCTGGTCTCTGACCCTGCCTGTCCTCCGTCTGTCGGGGGTGCTCCTGCCCTTGGCAGTGACGTCCTGGAGGACCGCCAGTACGAGCTTGCTTTCCTGTCCGAGGCTGCTCCCCATCTCTGTTCCATGCTGCTAGTCCGTGAGGGTGACCCAGACGCTTTCGACATCCCGACCCCTCGCACTTACGCTGAGGCGACCTCGGGACCCTGGGCCTCTCAGTGGATAGCTGCCATGGAGCAGGAGATGGCATCTTGGAGATCCACCGGCACCTTCGTCGACGCAGTTCCCCCGCCTGGGGTGAACGTAGTCGATGGCCGCTGGCTCTTCAAGGTGAAGCGCCCTCCTGGAGAGCCGCCTGTGTTCAAGGCGCGCTACGTGGCTAGAGGCTTCAGTCAGCGTGAGGGGGTGGACTTCTTCCAGACCTTCGCTCCGACCCCGAAGATGACTACTCTTCGGGTTCTGTTACACCTAGCTGCTCAGCGTGACTACGAGCTTCACTCCCTCGACTTCTCCACTGCCTTCCTTCAGGGCAGCCTACACGAGCAGGTCTACTTGCATCGCCCTCAGGGCTTTACTGGCACCTTCCCTCCTGGGACCCAGTGGCTCCTGCGGCGCCTCTTCTACGGCCTGCGCCAGGGCTCCCCGTGAGTGGCACGACACTCTCCGTGCTACGCTTGCTGACCTGCAGTTCTTTCCGTCTTCCGCAAACCCCTCACTCTTCGTTCGTGCTGGCCAGACTCTGTTCTACATCCTTGTTTACGTCGACGACCTGGTCTTTGCCACAGCAGACAGGGACGCACTAGCCTCCGTGAAGGCAGAGCTGCTGAAGAGACACACGTGCACTGACCTTGGAGAACTGCGCCGTTACCTTGGCTTGCAGATCTCCAGGGACAGAGCAGCGCGCACCATCACCCTGACTCAGTCACACTTGGTGCGCCAGGACCTTCAGAGGTTCAGCTTTCAGTTCTCCTCTGCACAGCCCACCCCTCTGCCTGTAGACCACAGACTCTCGGCTCCAGTGTCTGAGGAGTCGGTAGAGCCCAGCGGCCCCTACGCAGAGCTGGTGGGTTGCCTCATGTACCTGATGACTTGCACTCGTCCAGATCTCGCATACCCTCTCAGCATTCTGGCTCGCTTTGTGGCCACAGGTAGACACCGACCACAGCACTGGTCGGCCGCTAAGAGGGTTTTGCGTTATCTAGCGAGTACATCGGGCATGGAGTTAGTTCTCAGAGGACGCAGGCCAGTGGTCCTTACTGGACACACAGACGCTTCGTGGGCAGACGATGCCGAGACACTCCGGTCTACCCAGGGCTACTGCTTCAGCCTTGGCTCAGGTGCCGTCTCGTGGAGAGCTACCCGCTCCTCGTCTGTTGCCCAGTCCAGCTGTAAGGCTGAGATCTACGCTGATGCCATGGCGGCACAGGAGCTCCGCTGGCTGACCTTCTTGCTCACTGACTTAGGTGAGCGGCCTAGCTCTGCCCCGGTCCTGTTCGCTGACAACAGGGCCATGATCCTCCTGTGTCAGGAGCCTCGACTCGAGGGCAGAGCGAAGCATATTCAGCTGCGAGACTTCCTCCTACGCGAGCTACAGCAGCGACGCCAGGCTCGCGTAGTACACTTGGCCTCAGGTGCCAACACAGCTGATATCTTTACGAAGGCGCTTGCGCCTAAAGATCATCAGCGGCACTGCGTACAGCTTGGTCTAGTTCCTGTAGCCTCTCACTTGCTAGGGCCTTGACTTTGTACTGTCCTTTATATGCATACTCAGACTGGACTTGTGTCCTCTCCCAGTGGCTGGACTAGTAGTGCCGCCCTGGTCTTGTTCTTGCCTTGTCTCAACTCCGTCTGACTGGTCTTTTAGACCCTTGTCTCAGAGGTTGGACTAGTAGTGCCGCCCTGAGCTGCTTGTTCAGGTCATTCCCCTATGCAGTCTAGGGGGTGTGTCAAACATAAGCATAACTCATGTTTGTATAGACTGTATAGGGTCGCCTCTTAGAGGGTACAACACTCTTAGGTATATACCCTTGTACTCTCTCTCTCTATACAATCACTTCAGTTCTAAGATACAGTTCAGAAACGCTTAAGTCCTTTGAGACATTTCCAACAGCGTGTGCGGTGTGCTAGCACCTACCAAGCCTAAGGGGGTGTGTCAACTTATATATTATTTATATATATTTGTGTAGGCTTGGTAGGAGTTGTGTCATATAATGGATCCTACTGTAAAGGGTACAACACCCTTGTATCCCTCTCTCTTCTAGTCCAACCCCCTTTTCTCTCCTCACTTTTCTCCCTAGCTAAAACCAATCGCCATTCTCATGCCTAGCTAGCTTCTTAGCTCCTTTCAACAACTGGTGCCCCACTCAGTGCTGCATAAGAGGGGAGAGGGGAGAGGGGAGAGGGGAGGAGAGTTGAGGGTAGAGGTGGGATGGGAGTGAAAGAAAAGGAATGGACATGAGTTGCTTGCTGCACGAGTGCAGCAACTGAATGGAATCATCCACCGTCCGTGGACGGAGCATAGGAAGGCACGTGTGTTGACATGGGGACGTCTCTTAGAAGGGTTTGGGGCAGGATAGAGGGGCCAAAGTGCAGCTGCAACTTGCAAGTGCAGTAGAAACTGTAAGCACACACCACCACAAGGGGGAGCAGACATACACGGCGCCACGGCGTCCCTGTTTGTCGCCGCACGCGCTACTCTCCGTACCTTGGCTTTGCCCCATTGGCGGGTGAACATCCCTTCCAGCATGGACTGCCTTGCAGACTTGGGCTGCGATTTGCCACTCCCCAGCCCTCCATTCACCCTGCTGCTGCTACTGCTACTGCTGCCGCTGTTAATACTACCATGGCTGCCATAGATGGCCCCCTCCTCCCCAGACAGTGGTGCGCTGGGGGGGGTTAACACTGAGACACCACCAGAGGCAGCAGCAGCACCAGAAGCGGAAGCAGCTGGGGATGAGGTGGAGGCAGAGGAAGGGCGCATGGATGAGAAGAAGGGAGCGCCACATGCCAGCATCATCCGCCCATGAGCGAGAGGTGACGCTGGGTCCTCCTCCTCTCCTCTCCCCTCTCCCAATCCTCCCCCTCCTCCCCCCCTTCCTGTCCCCTTCGCTGCCTTGATGCCCTTGTGAGCCTCCCCTTCTGACACGCTGCGACCAATGCTGCTGCTGCTGGTCAC
This sequence comes from Closterium sp. NIES-67, assembly GCA_027943415.1. NCBI lineage: Eukaryota > Viridiplantae > Streptophyta > Zygnematophyceae > Desmidiales > Closteriaceae > Closterium > Closterium sp. NIES-67. Next base: position 152,840 of record BQMB01000653.1, on the reverse strand, counting down.
ACTGCATGCTACAACCTGCCCTGGCCACACCCCCACTGCGTTCCCCCCTGCCCCAGCTCCCCCTGCCTCTCCCCGTGCAGACCCAATCAGGACTACAGGCATGCTCCTCTCTCCCTGCTGCTGCTGGTTCAGCTGGCTCTGCCCGTTCTGCTCCTGGGGGAGCTGATGCTGGTCGGAAGTAGCCTCGCCACAGCAGCCACTGTCCGTAGCAACATCGACTCGAAGCCGAGCCCGCAGCTCCGCCCGCCGTGCTGCCTGGAGCATCCCCTCCCCCTCCTCCTCCCCTGCTTCTCCTGCTTCAGCGTCCGCTGCTGCCACCGCAGCAGCAGCGGCCGCCTCTATCTCTGCCGCTCTTGCTGCTCCTGCTGCCGCTTCTGCTGATGCTCCTGCTGCTGCTGGTCCTCCTATCCCTCCCCCATGCGATGGCCTTAGTGCGAAGGACAGCTCCTGGCCCAGCCACGGGACAGGCTGAGGAGGCTGAGACGGGTGAGCAGGGTGGGGCACATGAGGAGAGGACGGAGAGTGGGAACCCGCCTCTCTCTCTTGCACCGGAGGCAGGGACGCCACTGCTGCTCCTGCTGCTCCTGCTGCTCCTGCTGCTGCTCCTGCTGCTGCTCCTGCTGCTGTTGCAGTTGCAGCTGCAGCTGCTTCCCCACCTGCATCCACCATGCTCCCTTCCCCTTCTCTCCAGGATCCCTGAAAAGACAGGCCGGTGCTGTTGAAAGACGAGGAGGGGGAATGGCTGGCAGGCGTGCATGGGGGAGGCGCACCTGGCCGGCTGCCTCTGGGCGTGTCATACGACATGCACGACTCACAATCCGTCACCTCACCACCCACACCATCTACCCCACCTGCTCCTCCTCGCCCCCCTCCTCTACCCATTCCCGCACCCCCCTCTCCTACTCCGTGCCCTCCACCTCCTCCCTTCCTCCCTCCAAACCCTCCTCCTCCTTCCCCCTCTGCTATCCCGCCTCCTAGTCCGCCCTCCATCACAACCTCACCGTCCCCATCACCATCCGCATTCCCCCCCACAGCAGGGCAGTAGTCGAGCACAAGGATCTCGGACCGTACTATGCCATCGTCCTCTAGCACCATGGACGCGCCCTTGCCCGCCGCACACACCCGCCGTACCACCTCGCTCTCGGGCTTGTCCCTCACGAGAATGTTCATGCTCGTTCCCAACGGCTTCTTTGGAGCGTGAGTCGCAGCAGCAGCCGCAGCAGCACCAGCAGCAGTTGAGGCGGGGGCAGCAGCAGCAGCAGCAGCAGCAGCACTTGTACCCTCTACAAGCTCTCCCGTCTCTGTACCTGTCCTGCCGTTGGCAGCAGGAGCGCGGTTGACATAGGCCCCGCTGGTGGCACAAAAATCATCGTCGAACGAGGAGACGGACGATATGGAGGAGATGGAGGTGGAGGAGACGAGAGGCACAGAGCCCTGAGGGGACGGCAAGTGCTTGTCATCATCGACCACCTGCGGATCTGCTGATTCAGGTTGTGACTCAGCCAGGTCTTGCTGCACTAAGTCTGCCTGCCCTAGCTGTGCCTGCGCTGACTGCGATTGCAGCAGCAGCAGCAGCTGCTGCTGCTGCTGGTCGCATCGTTCCTGCAGCAGTTGCGTGGGGAGGAGTGAAGAAGCAACGGGCTGAGACTTGTAGGTGCCGGGCGCGGCCTTGGTGCTTGATGAGGCAGAGTTGCCTCTAGAGGCATCGGCGGAAAGTGGAGGAGGAGGAGGAGCAGCAGCAGCAGCAGCAGAAGCAGCAGCAGCAGGATGTGCAGCAGCAGGTGCCGCAGAAAGACTGGAAGACGAGGCGCGGGAGGAGTTGGCGGATCGAGAGCGGCGAGACTGCTGGCGTGACGAGGCGGACGGGGAGGAGGCAGCGTTAACCTTGGAAGCAGCACTGGCACTAGCACTACCAGCAGCACTACCAGCAGCACCGACAGTTGTAGCACCATTGCCAACCTTCACTCCACTACTGGCAGCACGAGCAGTAGCAACAGTGCCAGCAAAACCATCACCATTAGCAGCAGCAGCAGCAGCAGCAGCCGCGGAGCCACCTCTGGCCTTGCTATGGCTAGAGTGTGAGGGAGACTCGACCCAGCAGCTGTCCAGCTTGCCCCCTGACTCAGAGTAACCCCGTCGTAACTGTCGAGCCTTGCTGTCCTGCTTACCCTTGCTGCTCTTCGCCCCCTTATCATCATCAACCAAAGCCGCCTCCCTACCTCTCCCACCGCTGCCTCTCACTCCTCCCCTTGCAAAATCACCAGCAGCAGTAGCAAGAGCAGCAGCAGCAGAAGAAGACGCAGAAGGCTCACCTGGGAGCCAACCGGAAGTAGGCACCTTTGGAAACATGGACACGGTTCGGGGCGGGGACGGGTGCTGACGAGAAGCAGATGCACCACCACCCCCCACTGCCCCTGCTGCTGCTGCAGCACCGTCTGCCACCCCTGCTGCCCCTGCTGCCCCTGCTGTTGCTGCTGCTGCTCGAGTTGCTCGAGCTGCTCGTGCTGCTCGTGCTGTAGCAGAGGGTGTGAGCAGGGCACCGAGGGTGGAGGAGCCAGCACGAGAAGGAGACGCAGGAGGGGAGGCCGTGGGCGAGGGGAAACCGTTCAAGGCCAGAGTGGGTGCAGAGGCAGCTAGAGGGAAGTTGTGGGTTCGAAGGAGGCGATGAGCGAGCGGCCTGGCTAACCCACCAGCAGCAGCAGCAGCAGCAGCAGCAGCAGCAGCAGCAGCAGCAGCAGCGGTGGCGGCGGCGGCAGCAGCAGCAGAAGTGGGAGTGGAGGTGGAGGTGTGAGAGGTTGTGCCTGCTGCTGCTTTCTTCCCTACGGGGCTTTTCTTGATGGACCCCTGTCTGTTTGATACCAGACCACTGCCGGCTGCTGCTGCTGCTGTTCGCTGCAGCTGCACTGGCCGGTGATCGTCAAAATAGGACGGCAGGGCCAGCTCTTGTAGCAGATGGATTTGCTGCTGCTGCTGCTGCTGCTGTTGGTGCTGTTGGTGAGGGTGATGTCTGTGCTTGGATGCAGGAAGAGACTTGCCCCGTGCAAGCTTCAAGTGAAAGCTTTGATCGGGGGCCATAGCATGGTCTGACACATCGCTATTGCCACTTCTGCCACCAATATCACCACCATCACCATCACCATCGCTACTACCATCAGCAGAGGCACGACAGTTACCAGCAAACTGCTCGCCTCTCAAGCCCGCACCGCCACTTCTCGGAACTACTAGGGACTCCAGTGCATTCTTGGGAACGCTCTTTGCCTTGCGGAAAGTAGCACGCCTTTGCGCTGCTGCTGCTGCTGCTGCTTCTGCTGATGCTGTTTTCACTGTTGTTGCTCCTTTCCCTGTCCCTGCTGGCGCAGCAACAATATCCCTTCTACCTTTCTGCTTGTCCGACCTATACCCACCTTCATCCCTACCCCTATCTCTATCACTATCCCTGACAGTATGCCTAGCTTTACCATCACCTCTGGCTCTTTCTCTGTCTCTATCACTCTCTCTATCTCTTTCTCTATCCTTATCACTATCTCTGGCTCTGTCTCTATCTTTATCGTGACCCGTCAGAACAGCCACTCTAAGATTACCTCCTCTCAACGCCATGGCATCCCTGCCACCACCACCCTCTCTCCTCGCCTCTCTCCCCTTCCCTCCCCTGCTATTACTCCTCTCCACTGGATCAGTCACCCCACGCCTTAACGCCCTCGCCTTGTCCGCTCCCTTACCACTGCTGCCACTATAAATACTGTCACCACCACCACCACCACCACCACCACCACCACCACCACCACCACCACCACCACCACCACCACCACCACCACCACCACCACCACCACAGCCGCCGCCACCGCCACTGCCGCTGCCCCTGGCGTCGCCTTTAAGGCTCTCAGTTTCACTCTCATCCACCATTCTCCCTCTCCCACTTCCATCCAGCGCCCCGGGCCCATCTTCCTTCCTCCCCTTCCCCTCCCTCTTCCCCACCCCAGCCTGCACCCCCAGACCTCTCCTCTTGTCCACCCTCTCGCTCTCGATCGACCCCTCTGCTGCACCGTAGCGACGAGCGTCGTGGTTACCGCGGTGGTAACCAGCACCAGGGGACCCGTCTCGCGCAGAGGTGACTCGCTCAGCAGGGGCAGTCCACGTGCGGGAGAGAGGGGGCCGGCGGTCCAACACAGGCATGGGACTCAGTGCCACCCCATCCTCCGCCTCCTCCTCTTCCTCTTCCTCTTTCTCCTCCTCTTCCTCAGAACGCGTTTCCTGCTGTGCTGCTGTCACCCTCGACAAGGCTTGTCCGAAGCCAGAAGCAGAATCCGTAGGGAAATCGGAATCAGAGGCGGAAGCGGAAGGAGAGTGCAAGTCACTGCTGCTGTCAGCACGCAGCGATTCGGGAAGGGAGTACGGATCAGCTGCAGGTGCTTGATAGGAGTGAGGGTGGGAGAGGGAGTGAGGGTAAGAGGGGGAGTGAGTGTGATTGGCAGCTGGTATTATTGACGTGTCGAGGAGGTCAGTGGGAGGAGCAAAGGCGAGCGCACTGTGGACCCAGGGGAGCTGGCCCTCCGCCAGCAGTCTCACTGCCTCCCCTTCATCCTCTACAACTGTGCGTGGGGCGCTCTGGGCTTTGCGTAGCAGCCTACGAGGGGATAACCCCCCATGATGCTGCTGCAGCCGATTCTCCTCTTGCTGCTGCTGTTGCTTCTGCTGCTGCTGCTTCTGCTTCTTTCCCTTCTCCTTCTCCTCCTTATTTTTCTTGCTCTTCTTCGTTGCTTTCTTTGCATCTCTCTCGTTGCTCTGCTCCCCCTCCTCGAGCACAAGACCGGGCATGCCCTGGCGCCAGGGCATGCCCTGTGTGTGTGCGAGAGATTGAGAAGAGACTGACGAGAGAGACGGGAGAGAAAGAGGGGAAGGGGGCATTGCAACCCGAGCGGGCCGATCTGATGCGTCACCTGCAGCACCTGCTGCTGCTGCCGCTGCTGCTACCACGGTTGCAGGGGACATGGCTGAGGAGGAGGAGGAGGCGAGGCGGGAGCGGGGCGATATGGTGTTGTTCCAGGCACTTGGGGGGAAAGCCCGGCGGGGAGAGGAGGGAGAGGAGGGGGATGGGGAGGCTGCAGGGGAGAGTGATGCTGGAAGGAAGCATGAAGGGGTGGCGTTTTTGTAAGGGAGGAGGGAGGTAAGGTGGGGGTGGTGGTACTGCTGCTGCTGCTGCTGCAGTTGTTGCTGCTGCTGCTGTTGCTGTTGCTGTTTCTGTTGCTGGTGCTGGTGCTGCTGGTGCGACATGTGCATGTATTGTGACAGACTGATGCCGTGGCGGCTGTGGTGAGACGCAGATGACGACACACTCCCGCTGCCTGCTCGTGCTAGGACGCCACTGCCACCACCACCAGCAGCACCAGCAATAGCACCACCCACAGCAGCAGCAGCAGCAGCAGCAGCAGCAGCAGCAGCGGCAGCAGCGGCAGCAGCGGAGGGAGCAGCAAGCATGGCGGGAGAGAAGCCCGCAGGGCGGAGGCCAAGAGGGGACCTCCCTGCAGGGTGCCATGGAATGGGCACTGCTTCCAATTGCCTCTCAGGCTCACTCCTAGCCTTGGACAGCCACCTCCCCTTGCTCCTACTGCTGCTCTTACTCTCCGTTTTGCTCTTGCTCTTGCTGGCATTGCTACTGCTGGCGTTGCTCTTGCTGCTGCTCTTGGTCTTGCTCTTGCTGCTGCTGTTCTTTTCTTTGCCGCAGCTCTTCTTTCCCCCGATGCCAGCGCTGCTGTCATCGCATTCGCCGCAACCCGCATTGCTCACAGCTCTGACCTCCCCAAGATCAGCCTCCCCCAGGTGAACCTCCCCCACGCCCGTTTCCCCAAGCGCCAGATCCTCTGCTAGGAGATCCTCCCATCCCGCTACATCTTGGCTACAGCTGGACCTAGACCGCCCTGCCCCACCAGCAGCAGCACCAGCAGCATTCGTAGCAGCATCACAGGCACCACCTGCACCACTTGCACCTGCACCTGCAAATGCACCCCGGCCACCAACCACGGCGCGACAGCTGGCAGAGGATGCCGGAGAGAAGCGCCCTGAGGAGAAATTTCCGGAGGAGGGCCTAGAGAAGGTCTTAGAGGTGGCTACTGCTGCTACTGCCGCCCCTGCTGCTCCTCCTCTTGATGCTGCTGCTGCTGCTTTTGCTGAGGCAACGGCAGCAGCGGCAGCAAGGGAAGAAGACTTGGGGCGAGAACGGGAAGCGGAAACGGCAGGGGAAGCAGAGTAGGCGGAATAGGAAGTGTAGGAGGATGGGGAGAGAATAGGGGAGGGGAGAAACATGGAGGAGGAAGGGGAGGAGGGGTAGGATGGAGAATGAGTGGGGAGTGTGGAGCCACCGATAGAAATAGAGTGAGGGAAGCGGGGGGCGGTGGAGGAGAGGGAGGAAGGGGGGGCAGCAGAGGAGGGGGAGGGGGAGGCTAGGGAGGAAGGAGCGATGCTAGACATGCTAGGAACGTGAATGCGAAGGGATTGCCAGCGCTGGGCCAGTGCCTTGTGTGACAATGCTGCTGCTGCTGCTGGCACTGCTGCGGTTAATGCTGTTGCAACCACCTGAGAATCCACCTGAGGGGCAGCAGCCCGTACGGCCACCTGAGTCAACACCTGAGCACGCCCACTCCCACTGGCGGACCTTCCACCCTGCTCCACACATGTAGGCCCATACACTGCTTCGGCTTCATCTGCCACCACACATCTTCCTCCCCATCCTCCCTCCCTCCCGGCCAATTCACCTGCATCGATCTGTCCATATCTCGCCACCAGAGCCCGCACTTCAAACCCGGAACCCTCCACCAGCAACGCTCCATGCTCGCCTAACCCCGTGCCCGCCTCCAAGTCCGCCTCAAAGTGTGCGTCAATGTCTGCCTTCTCCTCGCCCCCATTGCCCTCCACCACCACATGTCGCCGCTCCTCTTCCCCACTGCTGCACCCCCCGCACTCGTCCAGAACGAGAACATCAGCATCAGCATCAGCATGAGCATGAGGATGACCTCGCACCACCGCGCCGGGACGTGAACGAACATCAGCTTCCGGCCTTTGGGTGGCGGACTCAAACGGCAGCAGCAGCATCTCCCTATCCCCATCCCCATCCCCAAACCCAACCTCGCCGCCCTCACCGCACTCGCTGGTCTCGTCCAGAATGAGCACGTCCGCATCCCCCCGCACCACCACTCGGCCTTTCTCCACCCCGCCATCACCATCACCACACGCGTCGCTAAACGCATCACTGAATGCACCACCGTTTGCGTCGATGGATGCATCGCCAAGTGCATCCTCGTAATTAATATTGCCATTTCTATACCCCATGTCATGGGCACCACTTACCCCTCTCGATCCCACCTGAGCCCCCCATCGTCCCGCCCTTTCCCAAGGGGGGGCCTCCGTCCAGCCCATCCCTTCCCTCTCACTCCCATGCACCTGCCCTGCTGAGCCCACACTTCGAAATTCAGATGCCCTATCCACAGCACCAGCAGCACCAGCACCAGCAGCAGCCGCAGCAGAAACAGAGACCGCCGTCGCACCGCGCCTTTGTTTCCGGCTATCTTCTCGCTTGCGGCTGCTGCTGCTGTTGCTGCCACTTGCCGTCTTCACACGCCTCTCTCTCTCTGCCCTGCTCCCACCTCTCCCGCCCCTCCCACTCCCGCCCACGCTCCCACTCCTGCCCACGCTCCCACTCCCGCCCCTGCTCCTGCTGCTCCTGCTGCTACTGGCGTTCCGTGAAGGGGAGTGGGAACGGGAAAGGGCTTGAGTGCGGGGATGAGAGGCACGTGAGTGAATGCGGGGGCTGTCTGCGGGTGAAACGCCAACGCCATCACCAGACACACAGGGGGATGGGGGTTGACTCAAACGAGTGGCGATCGCAGCTGCAGTGGCTCCTGCTTTAGTCACTCCCCTTGCTTTAACCACTCCCGTTCTACTCACGCATGTTTCAGTCACGGCTGCTGCTGCAGCAGGAGAAGCAAGAGGGGCGGCCGAGCCAGGCATGGATAGAGCGTGAGAGAGAAGGGGGGAAGAAAGGGAGGAGGAGGAGAGGAGAGTGGGCCGCACGGCAGTGCTTCTCAGTAGATGGGAGGCCCCCAAACTGGTAGGATGATCATTAATACTCTGGTACTGCTGCTGCTGCTGCTGCTGCTGGTCCATCCACTCTCCTTGGCCTCCTGCCCGTCCCACCCTCCCTCCAGCGGTCCCTGCCCTTCTACTAGGCTCTCCTGCTAGCTCTCCTGCGTCCTCTTGCCGTAACGGCTGCAGCAGCACTCGGCCCTGCTTCTCTCCCCCGCCCTCCCCTTCCCCGTTGATCATCCCAGCCACGCAGCTCTTGCTCCTGCTCATGCTGCTACTGCTGCCCCTGCTGCTCCGGCTGCTCCTGCTGCTCTTGCTGTTTCTCTCTGCATGGCTGTCTCTGCTGCTCTGTCCGTTGTTATTGTTGTTACTGTTACTGTTGCTGATGATGCTGGTATTGGTGTTGGTGTTGGTGTTGGTGCTGGTGCTGGTGCTAACGCTGGTGCTGCTACTGGCGTTCCTCCCTCCTCCCGAAGCCCCGCTCCTGCTCTTGCTCTCCCTATCTTTCCTTCCCATAGCGCCCCCCCCTTCCTGCTCTCTCCGCTCTTCCACCCGCCTCTCTTTCTTCTCCGCTGCTCCCCCCGCACTCCTAGTTCTCGATGCCCCTATGCGCCCCTTCCCTCGAGGCGTTTCTTGAGGCGTGGTCTGGTTCCGGGGGTGAGGGGACTCAACAGCCGTCTGACGCGGGCCAGAAATGTGGAGAGGCGTGGTCTGGGGGTGAGGGGACTGGACAGCAGCTGCACCCACGCCCGCGCCTGCCTCGTTTTCAGGCGCCTCTATCACCACCCTTGCCTCTGCATCGTCTCCAGCAGCTGCGGCAGCAGCAGCAGCAGCACAGCCTGACGTACCACCGTCCCCAGCTGCGCCTCGTTTCCTTTCCGCACCAATCAGACGCTCCCCCCGCGGTAACTGCCAGCTCCCCTCTGCTTCTTCGCGCCTGCGTCCCTTGCCTCGTCCGTCCCGCCCCTCCCCATGCTCCTCCCCGCGCCCCTCCCCGCGCCCATGCACTCGCCCTTGGCTACTCATCCCTCCACTTGCTCGCCTCTCCCTCTCTACATCCCCCTCATTCCTCTTCCCCCCACCCCTTCCCCCGCGTCCTTCACTCCTCTTATCTCTCTCCCTCACCTCTCCTCCTTTCCCTCTTCCTCCTCCCTCTACCCCATCCTCCCCCCTGCGCCCCCCCTCTCCTGCTCTTCGTCCCCTTCCCTCCCGCTCGGCCTCCTCTTCTCCCTCTCCCCCTATCCCGCCCATGCTCCCTCCTTCGAGATATTGGCGCTTACGCCGTCGCGTACGACCAGTGTGCTAGTCGCTAATAGCTGTGCCGCGTTCTCGAGTAGTAACCTCATATCAAGTCGGCCCTACCAGCGGGAGACAATTTACCTCCAGCCGAATTGCGGTCAAATTTCATAATACCGTGGTACTCTCTGAAAAAAAAAAAAAAAAAAAAAAAAAAAAAAAAAAAAAAAAAAAAAAAAAAAAAACTCGCTGGCTCGCAGACAAAGGCATGTCGCAATACTGAAGTGAACGACTCGGGACTGCGACGGATGCGATCATCGTTCAGCCTCTCGCCACCTGCCACGTGGCCTCTAACATCCAGATTCAGCCGGTACTCACTACACGCTTCCAACGTGCGAAATCGTATCCACTGGCAAGGAGTCGTAAGCGGAGTTGTAAGCTAGGCTGTGTTAGGTTTTAAATAATCCTCATCAATCAACTCCACCAGGAAGGCCGAGCCGAGTAAAGGGCCGCAACCGTAAGACTCGCACAACAACCCGACTGAAACTGGAGCTCGCAAATAGGAGGCAAATGACAGGGGAGGGGAGGAGCCGAGAGAAACTAGTCACTAAAAATCGTTTTGGCAAAATACCATACTAAACCGTTCTAGATTTTTATTTGACCGTTCTAGAACGTTATATATATTTGCGAACCGGAATCGGACGTACTTTAGTGACACGCCCTAAGCCAATGCATTTCGAGTGCCCCTGTGCCATTCCGAGTGCAAGTCGATGGCATGGCATGGCACTCCCAACAAGTAACGGTTCGGCAGTTTGAACAGCGGTTGTGTGGTGGAGTTGGGGATCACACCAAGGGAAAATTTCTGCCGCGGACTGTCCACGAAAATTTTCATACTTTCGTGGACAAGCCCTACTTTCATGGACACCACATCGAAGTTTTGCTTCTCCTGTGGACTCCGTCAATACTTTCGTGGACTCCCGGCTTACTTCCATGGACACACCCATATTCGCAGTTAAAAAGGAGTATTCAGCAATGTACAAGTGATTACGGGCACAAAAATCGAGATACTCCAGAATATCTGTCCGTCGCAAGTAGTCGCGAGCTACAGTGTCGGAAACCAGTTCTGAAACAGAATCTCGGAGCTTTTCTGGGAAGAGTTTGCAGCCGCACTCAAATATGCAGTGAATTTTCAAAAACAGGGTGTATTAGGGTCCGCGTGGTAAAAACACTTATTATTCAACTCAGAGCTACCCAACAAAACATAATATGCACGTGCTTGACGAGCCAGCATCAACCAGCAGTTGTTTTCTCCTTCATAATAAATAATTTCATTATTAGTAATTCTGTGAAAAAAAAACCTAAGAAATATAATTTTTAGAATCACTTGTTTTTATTTGCATTAGTATGTTTCTCGTTCAAACATAAAAAAAATATTCCCAAAAACTTGAATCTAAAATAGTTGTATCATTTTCTCATCTATTATTATTTTACTATGTACCGAAATTTTAATAATAATACAATCAAGACGTGAAACCTTCCATTTATATAGTCATGTTCACCAAACGTTATTGGTATTCTGAGATTTCACATCTTAGTTGAAAATGCAAGCCAAGTACTAGTTGAAATATTTGTAAATGCCAGAATTCATGGTATTCCTGATTCTTGGTAGGCAGAGATTTTTAATGAGCTCTATTAATCTTGTAAGCGTAATATCTATCTTTATTCTACAACGTGATTTTTTTGTAGCGATATTTCACCAGGTCGGTCTGATACACTTATCGTTCAACTAAAAGCGCTTCGTGACAGTCATTCAAATGAATTTTGAGGATCGCTTCAGAGTTTCTTTAAACACGCGAAACAGCTAGCGGACTTGGTGGCTTGAAAATACTGTAGCTTGCGACTATTTGCGAGGGACTTGATTACGCCTAATTTTGCTTTTTTTCTCCTGTCAGCATCTGTACAGTTCTGTATGTTTTTTTTGTTTCAAACTCGCGTGTGTCCATGGAAGTAAGCCTGGAGTCCACGAAAGTATTGACGGAGTCCACGGGAGATGTGAAAGTTCGATGTGGTGTCCATGAAAGTAGGGCCTGTCCACGAAAGTATGAAAAGTTTCGTGGACAGTCCGCGGCAGCAATTTTCCCTCACACCAAACTTCAGTGGTGTTGCCCCAATGCCCCCCCACCGCCTCCCACCCCTCCCCCCTCAACCCCTGCAGTGCTGCCGTGGGGCAAGTTTTGGTTGTGGTGGAGTCTGGGCAGCAGTGATTTGGTGCACGGGCACCTGAATGACGACGAATGGCGACGATGTCGCAGAACCTTTTTCCTTCATCTACGACAGCCAGTGGGAATCGCGTGTAAAGGTTGTGGGGAAAAGTTTGCGTGTCGTCGAGTAACCAGGCATGCTGCCCGAAACACCGTGACGTCATATGGCAGGGATGTTCTGTGCTTGATCATTTTCCGTTACGCAAATTCGATTTGCACGTTCTGATAGATACACGAACCCTCAAGCAGGTGTACTACCGGGTAAATTGAAGAATAGAGAATTATGAACGGAGCTTCCAAACAAACTAGGTGCAAGCAAGGCAACTTCATCTCCCTTGAGGCTGCCCAGCGAACGGTAACATGCACACAGCACGAGCCATGCACGACCCTATCATTCCCAAAAGACAGTAAAGAATCGATTTCATGAGAAACTGTAAAAAATGCAGCAGCACTAAACCCTAGTGCTCCAAAAGGTGCCACTTAATACTAGATTCATTCCCCACGTATCAGTGTCTGGCGTGGCTCTGCGAATTTGAAACCGGCAGTGCCATGGAGCCTTGGGGATGCATGAACCCTGACCGTTGCTGCTGCTGTGGCTGCTGCTGCGGCTGTTGCTGCTGCTGCTGCTGCTGCTGATGTTGCAAATGCTGCTGTTGGAACTGAACCTGCTGCAGCTGGTGCTGCTGCTGCACATGCATCGAGGCAGCAGCTCCAGCCATGCCCATGCCACCGAAGCCGTCCACATCGCCATGTTGCATGTGCATGGGCTGGACCATTATGCCTGCCCCTGCAGGCCCAGGTCCCATGTCACTCGACATCCGATGCCGAACAGACCCAGAGGACCCCATGGGCAACCCTGCACCTGCTGCTGCTGCTCCTGCCCAGTCATACTCTGTTGCTACACCCATGCGCCCTCTTTGATATGGCATGGGCATGTGCATATGGCTGGGGCTCACAGCTGAGCTGGACATGCTACGGGGAAAGCCTGGGCCTCCTGCCACTCTATGCTGCATCTGCTGCTGCTGCTGCTGCTGCTGCTGTGGCTGCTGTGGGGAATAGTCCACCGTGGCTCCCCCCCCTGAAGGGGGAGGTGTGGCAAAAGACCCAGCCCGTACCGAACCAGTCACACCTGCACCGGCCAGCACCGCGCCCCCCTGTGCTTGGGCTGCTGCCAAGCCTGGGTGCGGCCCTAGAGTGTGGCCTTGCTGAGGCGACCACCGCCCCGACGCAGCGGGACGAGCAAAGTGCTGCTGCTGCTGCTGCTGTGGCATCTGCTGCTGTTGCATCTGCTGCTGCTGCTGCTGCTGTTGCATCTGCTGCTGCTGCAGTTGTGGCATCTGCTGCTGCTGCTGCTGCTGCTGCTGCTGGTGTTGCTGTTCATGTACTTGACCTTGCCAGGAGTTCAGGGTAAGAACAGGAGCAGACAGCCCTGCTACTCCCCCCCCTCCTCCCTCCTCTGCTACAAAGGGGTGTGAGAGCAGTTCAGCAGCGGAGGGGCGCTGGGCGGGGCTGTGGCGCAGGCAGCGCAGCACAAAATCCTTGCCCTCGGGGGAGAGGGTGTCTGGAATGGCTGGCAGGTCGCCGTTCTTCAGCTTGAACACAAAGGAGAACTGCCGTGCGGGAGAGAGAGAGAGAGAGAGAGAGAGAGAGAGAGAGAGAGAGAGAGAGAGAGAGAGAGAGAGAGAGAGAGAGAGAGAGAGAGAGGGGGGGGGGGGGGGGGGCGTGGGAGAGAGAGGGAGAGGGAGGAAGAGAGGAGGGGAGGAGGGAGGGAGCGTGGGAGAGTGAGTCAAGGTTGAAGAGGGGTTGAAGGGACATGTTGAGAACCTAAAAAGGGCTGTAGTTCTGGCGACGTTCTGACGCTTGACAACATAGCAAAGTCGTGCTTCCATGCAACACATTACCCCACCCCCCTCATCGTCATCGCCCTCTCCCTGCCACCCCAGCCCTCATGCCACCCTCAGCCTCCCTCTCACTCTCTCCCCAATCCCGACACCCGACCCGACCAACTCTCTCTCCCCCTCACTCACCCCCTCCAGGTGGCTCCAGGGCGGTTTCCCCTGTGCCATCTCCAGCACCGTGCACCCCAGGCTCCAGATATCCGCAGGTAGGCCGTAGCCGCCTGACACCGCCCCCAGCACCTGAGAATAGGCACGCACGTGAGGGAATGTGTGAGTTGGGTGAGCGGGGGGGGCAGGATGACACAGACTGAGGATGGAGGATGGTTGTGTGGAGGGTGGGGCACGAGCAGCAAAGGGGAACAAGGAGCCGTTCTCCCTCTTGAGCGGTCCAAAAATAGTTAAGTGGCAGAAAAGGGGCCAGGAGAGAAATAACTACTGAAAGGGCGCTGCAGGAGGATGGGAGGGAAGGGGGGGAAGGGGGGGGAGGGGTAGCTTCTGAAAATGCTTTGTGGGCAAAAGGACTAGAGGAGAGGGCGGAGAGGATGGGAGCCAATGGCGGTTACCTCAGGCGTCATCCAGTAGGGGCTGCCCTTGGTGGAGCATGCCATCATGCATGCTGCAATCCAGCTGCGATATTTTAGGCGCCTAAAAAATCGACTCACTACTAGAGGAGAGGAGAGGAGAGGACAGGTGAGGAGAGGATAGAAGCAAGGGGGCGCATACCTCAGGCGCCATCCAGTAGGGGCTGCCCTTGGTGGAGCATGCCATCATGCTGCGATCCAGCTGTGGGCGGGGACGGAGCACGAGCACGAGCACAGGGAAAGGGGCAGAAGCAGGAGTGGGAAGGGGGCGAGAGCAGGAGCGGGAAGGCGTAAGGCAGATGAAAGAGAGGGGGGAAACGGAGAGCAAGTGGGGAAAGCGGGGAGGGGGGCGAGGAGAGGAGAGAGGGGTGGTCAGGTTCGGAACCAAGAAGGGAGGGGCGTAATAACGAAACAGTGTGATGCAGTGAGTGAAGAATAGAGACTGGAAGGGGAGGTGGGGATTGGAAACGAGATGGTAAGAGAGGAGCTTGACATACCTGACTGGGAAACACACTACAGTATGTACATTCCGGATAGCAGATAGAGCAGAGAAGAGGCAAGGAGAGGGGAGAGAGCGGAGGGGGGAAAAGCGGAGGGGGGGTGTAAGCAGAAAAACCAGTGACGAGGTAAGGAGTGGGGTGAGAGAGGAGTGGGAAAAAGGGGGAGGAGGGGGGCGAGAGCGAGAAAGGGGGAAAGGTGGAGGGGGGGCGAGGATGGCTTACATTCTTGGCCATGCCGAAATCTGCGAGCTTGACCTGACCCAGAGAGTCCACAAGCACGTTAGCACACTTGATGTCCCTGTGGGTGGGTGGGTGGGTGGGTAGGTGGGTGGGTGGGTAGGCGCACAGATGCGCAGACAGACTGACACGCGGACATGGAGACATGGTCACATGGGAACATGGGGGGTCATGGCATGCAGACATGAGGATGGGGGGAGGATCCATCCAGACAGAGAAGTCCGGTGCAAGCACATGTGCTCACGGAGAAAGAAGAGCATACACAAGATAACAACTTTCCCAGCATGCATGCACCTACAGGACTGTGCAGGATCTGGGGCATGTAGAGTCTATTTTTGAGGCGCCTCAAAAATGGACCAAGCAGGATCTGGCGCGTGTACGTGTGGATGAGCGCACCCAACAAGGCGCACTCGCACTTCCGCTCCCCACAGCCGCCTCCAACCCCCCCCAACCCCCCTCCCCCTCCCTACTCTCGCACCACACACTCCCTTCCCCCCCACCTGTGCATGCTGTTCAGCATGAGCAGGTACGCCAGCCCGTGCAGGACCTCCCTTGGGTCTGCGCAGGCGAGCGCCTCTCCAAGCCTCTCTCCGGCACCCATCCCCACTTACCCACCTGTGCATGGTGTTCTGCATGTGAAGGTACGCCAGCCCGTGCAGGATCTGCCTGGTGTATGTGCGGATGAGCGCGTCGCCAAAGCGCTCGTACTTCTTGAGCATGGAGGAGAGCGACGTCTTGGCGAGGTCCAGGAAGATGAAGAGCGTGCCGCTGCGCTGGCACGTGCCCAGGTACCGCACGATGTTGGGGTGCTGCAGGCGACTCATCAGCTCCACCTCCTGAAAAGAAACGGGTGGAAGAAGGGGTGGTGGGAATACGGGTGTGCGTTTAAGTCAGGGCAAAAGCGTGCCCCCGTACCGCACGATGTTGGGGTGCTGCAGGCGACTCATCAGCTCCACCTCCTGGTGACGAAAGGGGTGGGCAATACGGGTGGAGAAGGGGTGGTGGAGAAAGGGGTGGGAGAAGGGGTGGTGGAGGGCGAGGGGAGGCAATACGGGCGTGCATATGAGTCGGGGCAAAAGCGTGCCCAGGTAGCGGACTATGCGGAGGTGCTCCAGGCGGCTCATCAGCTCCACCTCCTGGTGAAAATGGTTGGGAGGAAGCGGTGGTGGAGGAGAGGGGGAGATATTGGGTCATGAGACACAAGGAAACAGGTGTTGTACGATGTTGGGGTGCTGCAGGCGACTCATCAGCGATTCAGCGCCACCTCCTGGGAGAAAGGGGGAGGGAAAAGGGGTACAACGGTGTGCGCAAGGGGCCCGAGATTGGGAGGTGCGCTGGTGTGTCGGCAGGGTGAAAAGGCAGGAAAGGGAAGGGAAAGAAGAAGCGGAAAGGAGGAGCAGCTAGACGAGCATGGGAAAAACAGAAAGGTGGGGAAAACATATAGTGAACACTTTTTTTTTAACCTTCCTTCTACAGAGATACTAAAAAATAACTGTGTACCTGCTGGGATTCTCAACCTGAAAGATGTCACTTCAGCCGTGATCAGAATTGCGCAGGAAACCGGCAGTACCGTGTTTCATCTTGATGCTTAGCTTGTGCTTTGAACGCTTGGAAACTAGATACTGTACCAAATCCAACGCGCACACGGCAGCGCAACACGAACCTGCTCTATCTCTTGGGCGAGCGCTGGATCTCCGTTCAGCGGAACCTCCTTCAACGCAAAAAAGCTCCCATCCTCACTGCACAAGCAGGTTGGCCAAAACAGGTGCACAGGTGGAGAAGAGGCGTGGGGTGGGTGGGTTGGGGGGGGAAGTGGGGGAGGGGGAAGCGAGTGCAACCGAACCAGGGAGAGGAGAAGGCGTGGAATCATACCCAAACGAACGACAGGGCAATCTTGCACGAAAGCACCGACACTGTGAGCGACCGCGGAAGAGCGCGTTTACTTCAAACTCACAGTTTGAGCACCCAATACACACCCAGCTCCCGTAGCTGCCCCGCCCCAGCTCCTGCCCCCCGTGGTAAAAGCCTAGTTTTGCGGCACCTAAAGTTGAGAGCGCGACTACTTATAACTCACAGGTTGAGCCCCTCATACACAGTGCCGTAGCTGCCCCGCCCCAGCTCCTGCCCCTTGGCCCATCGCACAGGGCACGATCTGGAGTCCTTCTGCCCTCCACTTGACGCGCCTGCAGCCCCGGACCCAGACGACCGGGGCAACGGCGCGTCGGACGCTGCAGAGGCGCTACTGAGCGGAACGGAAGGAAGTGCGGACGGAACCGCAGGCGAGGGGAGCGCAGAGGGAAGCGCGGAGGGAAGCGCGGAGGGGGACGCGGCGGGCAAGGCCGCGGGCAGCGGCTGTGCGTGCTGCTGGGAAGCTTTGAGTATCGACGCTCCGGGCCCTGCGCCTAGCACTAGAGTACTACTTAATCCTGACGCGTCTGTTCCTCCTAGCCGGCCGCCTTGGGACGGGAGCGAGGAGGAGGAGAGCAATGGCGGGGGGAGGGAAAGCGGCTGTGCTGTGCGCACGCGCGAGCGGGATAACACAGAGCGGCTCCCCCCTTCTTCTCCTTTGGCGGCTTCCCCCCCAGTGGACAAACCCCCCTGACCTCCCGCCGATTTTCCGCTGCCCGTGCTGCTTCCGCTGCTGCTGGTGCTGGCTGGGGGAGCGGCGGGGAGGGCGGTTTGGGGAGGTGGCGCGGGGAGTGTCGCCGCGGTTGGGGGAGTGGGGAGAGCGTGTGCGGCTGCGGCGGCTGCAGCTGCGGCTGCTCGTGCGTCGAAGCCTAAAGTGGTGATATCGGTAGAACTACCTGTGGTCTTGCGGCGAAGAGAGGGGGTTGAGGAGGAGGACGAGGAGGAGGACGAGGAGGAGGAAGATAAGGAGGAGGAAGAGGACGACGACGAGGAAGACGAGGAGGAAGAGGAAGAGGAGGAGGAGGAAGAGGAGGAAGAGGGGAGTGATGAGGAGGATACGGAGGATGAGGACGAAGAGGCGGAATGAACACCTAAAGCATCGGAGACTGAGGGAATACTAGGGAGAGTCTTAGCGCCCGAGCTACTACCTACGACGACACCGCCAGCGCCAGCACTGCCACCAGAAGCACCTCCTGCGGCAGCAGCAGCAGCAGCAGCAGCAGCAACAGCGGAAGCACCAGGAGGGGAACCCGCGGCTTCAGGAAGCGGGACGGCGGAAAGAGGGCGCGGGGACAAGCGCGAGGGGTCGATCTGAAACACGACTGCTTGCCGGCCATTCGGGGATAGACTCTGCTGCTGCTGGGTCTGCTGCTGCTGCTGCTGCGTCTGCTGCTGGTGAAGGTGGTGGTTGTGGGAATTATGTCGTGATTCCGACACCCCCCCCCCAGTGCTTGCATCCACGGGCAAAGCCGCGGCGGCGGCGGCGGCGGCGGCGGAGGAGGAGGAAGAACTGCTTCTTTCCTTGATGCTTCCCCCGGTGCTTGTGATAAACGAGGCTAGGCGTAGCCCGCGTGACGTACTTGACGGCGCGTCATCCGACCGGCTACTTGACAGAGTGGGCGCCGTCAGCGGCCGGGGGGAGAGATTCGACGAAACGGAAAGGGCAGAGGCGGACAAAGAGGACAGAGGTATAGAGGAGGACGAGTAGGAGGAGGATGAGGAGGCAGAGGCAGAGGAAGCGGAAGAGGAGGAGGAGGAAGTAACGGCGATGGGAACGGAAGAGGCGGAGGAAGAAGAAAGCCGAGTGCTCGGAGAGGTTGACCCCGACGCTGGGGAACACGACCTAGGGGGCAGATTCGCCAGCGGATTGGCGGAAGCAGGGGCAACCCCGGCGACGGCGGTACCGGTGGACGGCGAGGCTGGCGGAAGGCCGGGCGGCGGGGAGGAGGTGGAGAGCACCGACGGGGAAGCGGTGGCGGAGGAAGGGGCGGAAGCGGAGGTCGTTGCGGAAGTGACGGAGGAGAGAGTGGCGGACGAAGGGGACGCGGGGGGTGCCGGGAAGGGGAGGCGGAAGCGGAGAGGCGATTAGCAAACGGCAGGACGAGCGGGGCGGGAACCGATCTGCCTAACACTCCTCCGCCTCTTGACCGGCGGGAGTCTCCGCTGGATGTGGCGGAACCTGAAGAGCCCCGGGACTTCTCCCCGTGCGGCGTCCGCTTAGGGCTGCTATTCACCGCGCCCTCGCCGGTTACGCCCTCTAATAAGCGACCTCCCACGAGCTTGATTGCGGGACCTATTAAGCTGCTGCCGGCCCCGCTACCGCCGCCGGCAGAGGGCCGGCCGGCGGCGGAACCGCCGGCAGGTCCGGTTGAAGAGGTCAACACGCCGCCGTCGGGGCTGGACGGAGACCTGGCGCCGTCGCGTCTCGCCCAAGGAAGAAAACGAGCAACGCGACTTGATACTCCTCCTCCTCCTCCTCCCCCCCCGCTGCCGCCGCCTTCAGATGTTACGCCGGACATTCCGGCGATCAAATGGGATATGCGGAGTTACGACGGTGGGAGCGCGCGGAAGCAGGGGATGAGTAGAGGGGGATGACGGACGATGGGGTTATGTGCTTTGGGGCGGTTCGACGCAGTTCCGGTAGACCGAAATTTCGAGAGAGATAGAGAGTGAGAGAGAGGTAGGAGAGTGCGTAAATGGGAAGAACTGGGTGGGAATGAGAGCATACAGAGGAGAGAGGAGGGAATGTGAAACTAAAAGACAGTGGGATAGACAGAGACGCGTGGGAGAGCGAGAGCGTTAGGAGCGTGCCAAGCCTGAGACATGGTGAGTATATGCTGCCGCCAAGTAAGAATCCTTGAGTCCAGAGTATATAAATGATCAGGTGCTCGGGCTAGGAAGCGAAACGATACTTCAGGTCGGACCCAGTCGATCGGAACAAGAAATAGAGGCACCAAAAAAGTCTGATGCAGCGGACTATCCCTGGATACATGCATCGGCCTCCGCTATCGCTGACCACAGCTACCGACCTTTCATCCAGCAGAATAAGAAGCACGTATAATTTAGGGTTGGCGGACTGGACTAGTGGTAAGCGCATTGGAATGGAGTCCTAGCCCTAGTTCGCCAGAAAGATGTGTGGTCGTCAGGTGAAGTGATATGCTGGCTGGTGCTACTCCAGCCGCACGCATCTCATCCGCGCTACAGTACTGGGCGACTGTTCTGTCTTCTCATTTCATCTCAGGGCGTATCCCTAGCAAGTGTCATTGCGAAAACAATGTCTTCCGAGAAATCTGGAAACGGAGATCCGTTTAGTTGAGATTCTAACGCATGCGATTGGTTTCCAAAAGTCTCGAAATACATTTTTCACGATGACACCTACTACGGATACGCCCTTATCCGCGCTACTGGGCGAGAGTACAGAAGTTGGTTGGTTGCTCTCGCCTTGGCTGGTTGCTCCCGCCTTGCTTGGTTGCCTGTGCGCTGATCTCGAGGGGGGGTGAAGGGCGGCGGAATTCCCAGGGTTCTGTCCGGCTCTGCCAGGGTTCTGTCTGGGTTCCGCCAGGTTCTCCCCCAACCGATCCCATGTTTTGTGCAAGTGGGGGGGGGGGGAGGTTGGGCAAGGCCTGCGCCGACGCGGAGCAGCAGTGCGCTGCATCCCGCCAGCAACCGCAACAGACCCCGTAGCCCACATGCCCCGTAGACCTCCCTCCCTCCCCCCCACCCCCAGCGTTCCCCCTTCAGCGGAACTTTCGAGGGTCTGGGCATGATCACACACGAGTGAAACCACACCATAGTCCAGTTGGTTCTCGTATGATGTTCCGTGAGCTCACAATCAATCGCTCTGTAAAACACTGACGAAAATATAAATGAAATGCGTAGGATCCATAACTAGATGCACTTTTGAAAACAAAGGGAGGGTGAATGTTAACACCAAACTCCAGGGTCTCATATTCGTTCTAGGGAGGCTGATTGCTCAGGCCTGCACTTCAAAGAACCCATTCTTCTGGGTAGTTTCATTTTCTGGCCTGAAAATTCAGGCTGAAATTTTCGAAAGGCTGACGAATCAGGGTTGGGTTTGTTCAATTATGCATTTTGTTATACAGTAGGGTTTAGGGCTGAAAATTCAGGTTGAATTTTTCGAAAGGCTTGGTATGTTTATCGAACTCTACTATAGAGGGTATAACTCCCTACTTGTATGCCTCTCTCTTCCTAGTCTCTCCATCTTTTCTCTCAACTTTATCCTTCCTAAACCTCACGCCATTCCATGGATTCCTCCTACTCCTAGCTACCTTAGTTAAGCATGGTATCAGAGCAGGCCCCTTTCGCTCGGGCCTTCTCCTCACGCTTCCGCAGCATACTCCCCCCCTGTCACGCCGCGCTGGCTCTGTCATGCCACGCTGGCCCCGTCACGCCGCGTTGGCCCCGTCACGCCGCGCCGGCCCCATCACTCCGCACCGGCCCCATCCCTCCACGCTGGCCCCGTCACGCCGCGCTGGCCCCGTCACGCCGCGCTGGCCCCGTCACGCCGTGCCGCCGTCTCGCCGTCCCGCCATGCCGCCGTGCCACGGTGCCGCTGCGGCCAGCGCCCTATCCTAGGCGCCAGCCGTAACGCCCCCACGCCAGTAAGCGTCGCGCCAGCCATGGTGCCTCGCTGAAGATTCGCCCTCTCCCGCCAGTAAGCGCCGCGCCACCCATGGCGCGTCGCTGAAGATTCGTCCCCCCCCTGCCCCCCCTTTCCTCTGCGTCTCCTCTTCCTCCTGCCGCAACTGCTGTCTTCTACCCGGTCGTCGCCTCGCCGTGCCACACCGCCGAGAGCCTTCAGCCATGGCCGTTGCCCGCGCTGCCTCTCGCCGGGGGATGTCACCATGCCAAGCCCGATGAGTAGATACCCGGATGATCTCGAGCATGGGGGTGTAAGGGGTTAGGGGGTGTGTGTGTTGGGTGGGCTTGTGACAACCAAGCCTAGGGGGTGTGCTAAATAATATATTCTGTTATATAATTGGTAAGCTTGGTAGGTTTACCGAACTCTACTGTAGAGGGTACAACTCCCTCCTTGTATGCCTCTTTCTTCCTAGTCTTTCCATCTTTTCTCTCCTCAACTTTCTCCTTCCTAAGCCTCACACCATTCCATGGCTTCCTCCTACTCCTAGCTACCTTAGTTTAACAGGGTTTTGAGACGCGCTGAATTAGTTCGTCATGCGATTGAACGAAACCCAGTGTTTTCAAGGAATTGCCGAAACCCCACCGACTGGCTGTTTCCGCGCAATTGTTGCCAAGGACAAATCACGTCCCTCACACCCGCGCTAGCCTACCTCGGACAACCAGCATGATATTTGGTCTAAGGATCGATCTGTCAAACATATGTGTATATGTTACTATAGCCTAGTTAGGGGCATGCCTTAGAGAGTACAGCTCATTAGGTCAAAACCACACTGTACTCTTGTTTCTAGTTCACTCCGCTACTCTGAGATGGTATCAGCTAAGGTTAAATCCGCCCACCCGCTTCTGCCCTAGCCCTAGCCTTAGCGCCAGGCCTTATTTTATCATAGTAAATCACATTGTTTCTCTAAAAATCAGAGTCATTTTTGAAAACCACTCTGATCGTCCTGGGTAAAATTTTGAAAGTATATGTTTTCTCTGATTGATCAGAGTTGGTCTATGTGTCAAACATATTTGTATGATTTATAATAGGCTAGATAGGTGCATGCTCTTAGAGGGAACAAAATCAAACTATATGCCTCATTCTAGTTTACTTTTCTACTCTGAGATGGTATCACACGCTAGGTTAGGTCCTCCCCGCCCACCCGCACTTCCGCTCTCGTCCTAGTTCTAGCCGTCCGCCCCTTACCCGCCCCTTAGCGCCCCGTCGGCCCCGTGCGCCCTACCAGCCCGTTAGCGCCCTTCCGCCCCCGATAGCGCCCCGTCGGCCCCATGCGCCCCCTCTAGCCCGTTAGCGTCCTGCCGGCCTGTTAGCGCCCTTCCGGCCCCATTCGCGCCCTTTGGCCTTGCTCGTCCCACCGGCCCGTTAGCACCCCGCCAGCCCGTTCTTGCTTTACCAGCCCCGTTAGCGCCCCGTCGGCCCCATGCGCCCACCCTGGCCCTGCTCGCCCTGCTGGCCCTTAAGCGCCCCGCAGGCCCGTTAGCGCCCTGATGGCCCCGTTCGCGCCCCTCTGGCCCCTCTCGCCCCGCCGGCCCGTTAGCGCCCCGCCGGCCCATTAGCGCCCCGCCAGCTCGTTAGCGCCCCGTCGATCCCGTGCGCCTCTCTGGCCCTACTCGCCCCGCAGGCCCGTTAGCGCCCCGCCGGCCCGTTAGCGCCCCACCGGCCCGTTAGCGCCCCGCCGGCCCGTTAGCGCCCTACCGGCGCCGTTAGCGCCCCGTCGGCATCGTGCGCCCCACTGGCCCTGCTCGCCCCGCTGGCCCGTTAGCGCCCCGCCGGCCCGTTAGCGCCCTACCGGCCCCCTTAGCGCCTCGTCGGCCCCGTGCGCCCCTCTGGCCCCGCTTGCCCCACCGGCCCGTTAGCGCCCTGCGGGCCCCGTCAGCGCCCAGTCGGCCCCTGCGCGCCGTCGGCCCTCGCCTGCCAGCAGGCCAGCTAGCCACCCCGCCAGCCGGCTCCAGCCTAACTGGCCCCCGCTTCAGCAGCCAGCCGCCGGGCAGTCGAGTCACAGCGCCGACCCACTGCCTCTGGCTCCCTTCAGCACCGGCTCCCCTACCGGCTGTCTCCACCGATCTCCACCGCTCTTCACCGCACTCCCCCGCACTACACCGCACTCCACCGCACTACACCACACTCCACCGCTCTCCATCACACTCCAATGCACTACACCGCACTCCACCGCTCTTTAACGCACTCCACCGCTCTCCACTGCACTCCACCACACTACACCGCACTCTACCGCTCTTCACCACTCTCCATCGCTTCATCCCCCTGTCCTCCTCACTCTGTCAGCGGCCGTCCGCAGTGGCAGCTGTGGCGATGGCAGAGTCAAAGCTCTATCAGGACACAGAGGGTCGGGCGCTCGACTTTGAGGCATGGCTCGTCGACCTTCGGCGTCACCTTACACGTCAGCGCCTGGACGGTCACTCCCTGGCTGTTCATGTCGATGGCCTGCTTCCCCGCCCTCCTACGCCTGCTGCCCTCCTACGCCTGCTGCCCTCCCTGATGCCCCCACCACTGCTGAGCGTGAGACCTTTTCCGCTGTTGTGCTAGCTCGTGCTGTCTGGGACTCGCGCGACGCTGTCGCACAGTTTGCTATCAGCCATGCGCTCCCCTTGTCTGAGCGTCCTCGCTTTACAACTGTAGCGAACGCTCAGGCCTTCTTAGATGCTGTCATTGTGCGCAATTCCACCCCCAGCACTGCCTCTGCTGGTTGCCTTATCCTTCTCATGCTGTTCTCTGATCTTGCATCCTTCCCCATTCTCGCCGACTTATCCACGCACCTCCATGCGCTTGAGACAAGCTACCGCTTTGCTAGCACCAAGGCACATCTCACTGCCTTCCCGCCGCCGTTCTGCGCTACCCTTTATCTCATTGCCACGCGCCTCCATGACAGCCTAGCCACAGCCCACGACCATTTCCTTAGTTAGCACCTAGATTACCTCACTCTTACTACCTTTGTCACTACCCTGTCTAAGATAGAGACACGCCAGCGCAGCATCGTTCAGTCTAGCAGTACTGTGGCGATGCCTATCTTTCAAGGCTGTGCTCCCTCCCAGTGCACTTACTCTGACGTCTCTGCTACTGTTGCTGAGACCACTGCTGCAACCTCAGTGCAGGGTAAGGGTTGCCACCCCAGTGGGGGGAAGGGGGGTGGCGGTGCGGAGGGTGCTGACGGTGAGGGCGGGGACAGTGGTCCAGACGAGGGGACCAGAGCTGGTGCCCCGGAGCAGCCGCAGCAGCAGACGTAGCCTCAGCAGCAGGAGCAGCAGACTCAGCAGTCGCCGCAACCGCAGCAATCGTCGCAGCAGCAGCAGTCGTCGTGGGGACCCCTGCCGCTGTGGTGGACTGGCGACGCTAGTGGCGGTGGTCGTGGGGGGGGCGGGCGCAGCTCGATGTTGGATGCCAGCTCCAGCATGGTAATCTGCCAGTACCAAATTCAGACTGGCCCTCGCCGTGGCACCGTCTGCCTCCAGTCTGGCCACACCGCCGACCGCTGCTACCGCAGCCTGGACGACCTGTTCTGCCACCGATTCGGTCCTGCGTCGGACCCTTCAGACTGGTACGCCCTGGCTCGCCGTCGTGTGCCGGTCTTTGAGCTTGACATGGATCAGATTAGGCATGCTATGTTTGTCATGTATGTTGATGACTCTAGTGTGATTGGACCCTATTACCCAGTGTTGCCTAGCGTGGGTGTGTCCACTATGTGTATTCTAGGCTCCCTTGCTACGTGAGGCGTAGGACCGTCTGCCTTGTTTAGCCTAGGCTCCACCCAAGCCTCTCCGCTGGCTTCCGCTAGCGCTTAAATCTCCTTCATGCTTGACTCTAGTGCGTCTACCTGCTTGTTCCGCGACCACACTTCCCTTACGCCGCTTGCCGCCCCTGCCGTCGTCGCACTTGCAGACCCCTCCTCAGGTCCGGTAGTTGCACGTAGCTCCACGACCCTTCCCTGTCCGGCGGTCCCCTCGGGCACTCTTACAGGCCAGCACATCCCCTCGTTCTCTAGGAACCTAGTTGGTGTCGGCTGTCTTCAGGACCTCGGCGTTACCACTACGTTCCCCGGACACCAGCGGTATGCGGTCTGCACCGAGACCACCACTGGTGCTCCTCTGACCACGTTCCCCTGTGACCCTATATCCATCCTGTTTACGCTTGACACTACGTCCCCCCTGTTGCGGGCGTCCCCCCACGTAGCTGTGGCTTGCTCGTCTCGGTCGCTCACTCACCCGTCGCTGCTGTGGCACCACCACATAGGTCACCCTGCACTCACGCGTCTATGTCACATGTCCAAGCACAGTCTTGTCCTAGGTCTCTCTGCGTCACTCCCTTCCCTCCATCCCTCTCCTGCGTCGCTGTGCACGCCCTGCGAGGGCCGGTTGCGCCACGCTTCTCAGTGCTCCTCGCTTCACCCTGCCATTGCGCCACTTCAAACCCTGCACCTGGACGTTTGGGGTCCAGCCCCCGTCACTGGGCCGCGTCGAGCGCGCTACTTTGTGGTGCTTGTCGACGACTACACGCGCTACACCACGATGTTTCCTCTGGAGCGGAAGGCCGATATGCCTGACGCTCTTATCCCGTGGGTCATAGCTGCGCGAGTCCGCCGAGGTCTCCCCGTGCTGTGTCTCCACTCCGCCCGTGGCGGCGAGTTTGCCTCTGGTCGGCTTGGTCGGTTCTGTCGTGCGGAGGGCATCACCGAGTCGTACACCCTGCCGGACTCCCCACAGTAGAATGGGGTCGCTGAGCGACGCATCGGCTAGGTCATGGAGGTGGCTCATACCTCCATGATACATGCCTGTGCATCCCATTTTCTGTGGCCGTTCGCTGTTCGCTACGCCGCTCACCAACTGAACTTGTGGCCGCACTCCCAGCGGCCGCAGGCTCCACGTCTGGGGATGCCTCGCTCAGGTTCATGCCTCTTGCACGAACAAGCTCACTAGCCGCATTGTCCTCTGTGTCTTCCTTGGTTTCTCCCTTGACTCGTCCGACTGGCACTTTTACCACCCGCCGTCTCACCGCTTCCTTCACTCGCGTGACGTCACTTTCGATGAGTTTGTCGTCGCCTGCCCCTCCTCTGTCGTCACAATTCTCATCGCTTGCCCCTCCTCTGTCGTCGCAGTCCCCGCCACAGCCGTCGTCGCAGCTGCAGCAGCAGTAACCGTCGCTGCCGCAGCAGCAGCAGCCATTCGTGGAGTGTGGGGGTGCTGGAGTTGAGGAGGGTGCTAGTCCTGGGGTTCCTGTTGTGGCTTGTCCTGGCGAGCTCGGGGGTGACATCGGTGCTGGAGAGGGTTCTTGCTCTGGGGGTGCTAGTTCTGGGGGTGCTGAAGTGGAGTGTTCCGGAGGTAGCCGTGGTGCAGCTGGCAGTCTTGATGTCGGCTTTGAGCAGCAGCACCCGCCGTCGATGACGCTGTCAGCCCTTCGCCTGCTCGGCCTTCCCTCGCCTGATCGCTCGCCTGCGCCTCCCCCGCCGCCTCCTCCCATTCCTGTCCACGGTCCTGTGTTTCCTCCGCCGAACTCGTCCTCGGCCCCGTTCCCATACCCTACCGCCCGCTGCGTCCGCCACCTCAACGACCTCTTTCATCGCCGCTTCGGCCCGGCCCCGGAACTTCGTGACTGGCCCAGTCTGCTGCGCCATGGTGTGTCTGTCTTTGAGTTAGACATGGATCAGATTTGTTCTGCTTTGCATTCCCTGTATACTGATGCTTCAAGTGTGTCCAAACCTTATTACCCTATGTTGTCTGGTTTAGGTGTGCCTCCTATGAGTAGTCCAGAGACCCTTGCTGCGTCAGGCGTAGGACCTTCTGCCTTGTTTGATCTTGTCTACGCACTTGCTCCTCCGCCGGCCGCCACTACCGCTTCTCTCTCCTTTACGCTTGACTCTGGTGCGTCTGCCTGCTTCTTCCGCGACCACACTGCGCTCTTACCACTTGCCGCGCCTGCCGCTGATGCGCTAGCTGACCCCTCATTTGATCCTGTAGTAACCCGTAGCTCCACTACCCTTCCGTGTCAAGCGGGTTCCCTCGGGTTCTCTTACAGTCTTGCACATCCCCTCGTTCTCCAGGAACCTAGTTGGTGTCGGCTATCTTCAGGACCTCGGCGTCACCAGTACGTTCCTTGGTCATGAGCAGTACGCTGTCTGTACTGAGGCCACCTCGGGTCCCCCCCTTGCGACGTTCCCTCAGGACCCGGTGTTTGGCCTGTTTATGCCGGACACTGTGTCCCCCCTTGGTGGGAGCGTCCTCCTCAGTTCCTGTGTCTACCCAGGTCGCAGTGGCTTGCTCGTGTCGGTCGCTCACTCACCCGTCGTTACTATGGCACCACCGCCTAGGTCACCCCAAACTTCCGCGTCTGCGTCACATATCCCAGCACGGTCTTGTCTTAGGTCTCCCTTTGTCGCTCCCTGCTCTCCCTCCCTCACCCGCGCCTGCGTGCACGCCTTGCATCGAGGGCCAGCTCTGCCGTGCCCCGCACTCCTTCTCGTTTCCACTCACCAATGCGCCACTACAGACCCTGCACATGGACGTCTGGGGCCCAACCCCGGTCCCTGGGCCGCATCGCGAGCGCTACTTTCTACTCTTAGTTGACGACTACACGTGCTACACCACCGTGTTTCCCTTGGAGTGGAAGGCCGACATGCTATACGTTCTTATTCCGTGGGTCGTAGCTTCGCGAGTCCACCGACGTCTCCCTGTCTAGCGTCTCCACTTCGACCGTGTCGGTGAGTTCGCCTCTGGCCGGCTTGGTCAGTTTTGTCGTGTGGAGGGCATCACCCAGTCGTTCTCCCTGCCAGACTCTCCACAGCAGAATGGGGTCGCTGAGTGCCGCATCGGCTTGGTCATAGAGGTGGCTCGTACCTCCATGATTCATTCTGGTGCACCATTTTCTGTGGTCGTTCGCAGTTCGCTACGCCGCCCACCAGCTTAACCTGAGGCCGCACTCCCAGCGGTAGCAGGTTTCACCGACCCTCCTCCGGACCGAGTCCCTTGGTGACACGTCTGCATTCCACGTCTGGGGCTGCCTTGCTCACGTTCGTGCCTCCAGCACGGACAAGCTCACGTCCCATACCGTCCCTTGTGTTTTCCTTGGTTTCCCCCTCGACGCGTTGGACTAGCATTTCTACCACCTGCCGTCCCACCGCTTCTTTCACTCGGGTGACATCATCTCTGACGAGTTTGTCTCTTTCTACGCCCGTTTTCCCCACCGAGGTCTCCCGGTTTCCCCGCCCCTGTTCCTGGTCCCCGCTCCCCCGGTAGCCCTTGCTCCCCCCCCTCCTCGTCCTGCCCCATCTGGTATGTCTCACGTCACTCCCCTTCCGTCTAACGTCCCGGTGGAGGAGTCGGCTGATTCTGGTGGCCCTGCGGCTCTGGGTTAGCCGCCTATCTCCGCCCCAGTGTCTCCTTCCTCGCCGCCGCAGCACCCGCCTTCGCCACCGTCGCAGCAGCTG
Organism: Closterium sp. NIES-67; assembly: GCA_027943415.1. Lineage (NCBI taxonomy): Eukaryota > Viridiplantae > Streptophyta > Zygnematophyceae > Desmidiales > Closteriaceae > Closterium > Closterium sp. NIES-67. The sequence goes on along the minus strand of BQMB01000653.1, from coordinate 124,048 downwards.
CAACCACCGTCGCCGCCGCAGCAACCGCAACCACCGCCGTCGCCACCGCTGGGTTCGCTCGGGGGGTGCGGGCGTTGAGGAGGTTGCTGGGGAGGGTGATAGTCCTGGGGTTACAGTCGTGGCTCGTCCCGGCAGTCCCGGGGGCGGCACGAGTGCTGGAGAGGGTGCTAGTTTTGGGGGTGCTCATCGTGGTGTGGAGCAACAGCGGCAGCCGTAGCCTGAGCAGCAGTCACCGCCGGTGTCCACCCTTCACCTCCTTGGTCTTCCCTCCCCCAACCACCAGGCTGCTCCTCCTCCTTTGCTGCCTCCCCTGCCGGTCTACGGCCCTGTGTTTCCTCTGCTGGACTCGTCCCCGGCTAGTTTCCCCCCTCGTTCCCCTCTTGTGTCTCCTCCTCTCTCTCTAGAGCCGCACCTCCCTCTCACGTCTGGTCTCGCCGCCCCCCTCGTGCTTGTCTTGTCTCTCCTGTTCAGTGCTCTCACCCCATGTTGCTTTATTCCCACGCGATTTGTGCTTCTCCACTCCTTCCTTCGCCCTCCTCCGTCGTCGCTTGCTGTCACACCGCCTCCTTTTTTTGACTTTCTTCGTGCTGCGCGTCCCTTTGTCCCTTGAGTCCTTGCCTCTCTTGCTACCAACCCGTCCGTTCCTGTAGCTAGTCTGGCGCCTCTTGTCGCTGCTGTCGCTGCCTTTGCCTTTACCCACCGCCTTGACTACGCCACCGCTCTCGTCTCTGGCCTTGCCGGCCCTCCTTCCGTCGGGGGTGCTCCTTCCATTGGAAGTGGCGTCCTAGTGGACAGGCAGTACGAGCTTGCTTTCCTATCCGAGGCCGCTCCCCATCTCTGTTCCATGCTGCCAGTCCCTTAGGGTGACCCAGACGCTCTTGACATCCCGACAATACGCACCTATGCTGAGGCCACCTCGGGACCCTAGGCCTCTCAATGGATAGCTGCCATGGAGCAGTAGATGGCATATTGGAGATCTACCAGCACCTTCGTCGACGCAGTTCCCCGACCTAGGGTGAACGTGGTCGATGGCCGGTGGCTTTCCAAGGTGAAGCGCCCTTTTGGAGAGCCGCCTGTGTTTAAGGCGCGCTACGTAGCAAAAGGCTTCAGTTAGCGTGAGGGTGTTGACTTCTTTCAGACCTTCTCTCCGACCCCGAAGATGACTACTCTTCGGGTGCTGCTATACGTAGCAGCACAGCGTGACTATGAGCTACACTCCCTCGACTTCTCGACGGCGTTTCTCCAGGGCAGTCTACACGAGCACGTCTACCTGCGTCGTTAGCAGGGCTTCACTGGTACCTTTCCCTCCTGGGACTAAGTGGCTCCTCTGCACAGCCCACACCTCTGCCGGTAGACCACAGGCTCTACGCTCCAGTTCCCGAGGAGTCAGCAGAGTCCAATGGTCCTTCCGCAGAGCTGGTGGGTTGCCTCATGTACCTGATGACTTGCATTCGCCCAGATATCGCATACCCTCTCAGCATTCTGGCCCGCTTTGTGGCCAAAGGCAGACATCGACCACTAAGAGGGTTTTGCGTTATCTTGCAAGTACATCGGGCATGGGGCTAGTGCTAGGCGGACGCAGGCCAGTGGTCCTGACAGGGCACACAGACGCTTCGTGGGCAGACGACGCTGAGACACTCAGGTCCTCCCAGGGCTGCTTCTTTAGCCTTGGTGCAGGTGCCGTCTCGTGGAGGTCCACCTGCTCGTCGTCTGTTGCCCAGTCTAGCTGTGAGGCTGAGATCTACGCCGGTGCCATGGCGGCACAGGAGCTCCACTGGCTGACCTTCTTGCTCACAAGCTTAGGTGCCCGGTCCTGTACGCTGACAACAGGGCCATGATCCTCTTGTGTAAGGAGCCTCGACTGGAGGGCAGGGCGAAGCACATCCAGCTGCAGTACTTCCTCCTGCGCGAGCTACAGCAGCGCCCCCAGGCCCGCGTAGTACACTTGGCCTTTGGTGCCAACAGAGCTGATATCTTTACTAAGGCGCTTCTGCCTAAAGATCATCAGCGGCACTGTGTGCAGCTTGGTCTAGTTCCTGTAGCTCCTCACTTACTAGGACCTTGATTGTGTACTTCTCTTTTATATATGCTCTCGTGACTGGCCTTGTGACTTTCCTTCCAGTGGCCAGACTAGTAGTGCCGATTCGTCAAGGAATGGAGCCGAGGGTTTGTGCTCTACTGGCAGAGGTGTGGGCTATGCGGAGGAGAACTGAAGACCAAACCTCTGAAGGATCTGGCGCACCAAGTGTGACTGTGTGAGAGTGATGGTACACGCTGCTCTATCCCTGGAGATCTGGAGGTCAAGGTAGCGACGCAGCTGTCCTGGATTAGTGCAGGTGTGTCTCCTCAGCAGCTCAGCCTTCACGGAGTTTAGTGCGTCTCTGTCTGTGGTAACAAAGACCGGGTCGTCTACATAGACAAGGATGTAGAACGGGGTCTGGCCCAAACGAACGAAGAGCCAAGGGTCTTCAAAATATGAGAAAAAATGCAGGTCAGCTAACGTAGCACGCAGCGTGTCGTGCCACTCACGAGGCACCTGGCGCATGACGCAAACCGGGCATCAGAGGAGCCACTCGGTCCCAAGAGGGAAAGAGTAAGAGAAGCCCGATGGTCGGCGTAGGTAGACCTGCTCGTGCAAACTGTCATGAAGAAACGCTGCGGACAAATCAAGAGAATGGAGCTCGTAGTTGCGCTGTGCTGCTACGTGAAGTTGCGCCCGAAGAGTGGTCATCTTCGGGGTCGGGGAGAAGGTTTGAAAGAGGTCAACACCCTCGCGCTGACTGAAGCCTCTAGCAACGTAGCGCGCATTGAATACTGGCGGCTCTCCAGGAAGGCGCTTCACCTTGAAAAGCCACCGACCATTGACTATGTTCACCCCAGGTGGGGGAGCTGCATCGATGTAGGTGTCACAGGATCGAATGTGTCGAGGAAAGGTTCCACTATCGGTCAGTACAAGGCGCTTTTATACTTCCAAAGTACATCAGGTAACCAGGTTTATCTTATCCTAAGGGAATAGACCCTTCTAGAAGATAGAATCACCCTGCGTATAGCCACGCGAGGCTATTGGCTTTAAGGGATAGATAGCGCACCAGTACATCCCAAGCCTGGTCGGTGATATAATTATAATCGCAGGATAAACCAAAGGTTAATGGAAAATGGAGAATAGGAAACCAAATGAGATGAGATAAAGATAAATGAACGAGGAAGGAAAAGAAGAAAAGGGACAAGTGGTGTAACGGGGTCGTACTCTCACACTTCCCCCCCTCAAAGCTGGGTGGTAGAAGTAACACCCTGCTTGACAAGGTAGTCATGCAGAGGGCGACGGGCGTTACCCATATCGGACTCAGGGACCCAGCTGTCCTCAGAGGGATCATAACCCTTCCAACGGATGAGAGGCTCCACGGTGCCATTCCGACGTCGGCGGTGTGCTAGCACGGACTCGACCTCGTACTCGGGTTCATTGTGGACAAGGACGGGTGGCGGCGGCGGCGGTTGGCGTCCGACGAAGATCGTGTTCGGATCCCGGTAGGGCTTCAGAAGCTGGACATGGAAGGCGTTGTGAATCTTCCAAGTAGCTGGCAGGCGTAAGCGGAAGGTAACAGGAGTGACATGTGCTTCAACGAGAAAAGGCCCGCAGAAGCGAGGTCGAAGTTTAGATGGGAGGTGGCTGATGTCCAGGTTGCGGGTGTCAAGGAGCACCTGGTCTCCTACCGTGATGGTGTGGTCGTTGCGATGGCGATCGGCCTGGCGCTTTTGTTGCTGTTGAATGTCAAGGAGGCGCTTATGGGTCCGATCTCAAAGCTGATGCATGGTTGTGATGAAATCATGTGCAGGTTGTACCGTAGCGGATGTTGTCGGTTTCTGTGGTGTGAGTGGGTGGCGTCCGTAGCAGAGGAAGAACGGCGTTTGTCCAGTAGCGGCATGCGTAGCATTGTTGTAAGCAAACTCTAGTACGGGCAGGTGCAAGTCCCATTTGGAGATGTCGTCCTTGCAGGCTGCTCAAAGGAGTTGCTCAACAATTTGGTTGAGGCGCTCGGTCTGTCCGTCTGTCTGCGGATGGTATGCGGATTACATGGCAAGTTTGGTTCCGAGAAGAGACATCAGTTCCTTCCAGAACTTGCTGGTGAACTTGGGGTCTCGGTCGGAGATGAGTGTGGTTGGAATGCCATGCTGTGAGATGATGTGATGAACGAAGAGTTGTGCTGTCTCCTCGGTGAGCGCCGTCGTGTGTGTCGGGATGAAGTGTCCCATTTTGGAGAACTTGTCGATGACGACAAGGATTGCGTCATGACCGCTGGTGGTAGGTGGTAACCCGGTGATGAAGTCCAGGCTAACCACTTGCCATGGCTGTTCTGGGACAGGAAGAGGCTGCAGTAGTCCCGCCTTTTTCTGCTTGCTGCTCTTCATCCGCTGACATGTATCACACGAGGTGACAAATTTCTGTACGTCATCTGCCATGTGGGGCCAGTAGTAGTGTTTGGCGATACCGGTGAGCGTCTTGTTGCTACCGAAGTGTCTGGCATATAGGACGTCGTGGTATTCTTCGAGTAGTAACTGGCGCAAAGGAGGGTAATTGGGTACCCAATTTTTCGTTGATCCTTTCCGGTATGCGATGTCACTGTCCCACTGTAGCAAATGTCGCTTTTCCGTCAAGGAGATTTCGGGGTCGATGGCGTACCCGTGTGTGAAGAGTCCCTTGAGTAGTGGATTCATCCCTTCAATTTGAATGGCGGCAACGTGTGCAGGCCGGCTAAGAGCGTCTGCTTTGTTTTTGTGACCGGGCTTGTACACGATGTCGTAATGGAAGTGTGTCTCGAGGAAGTCGATCCACCGGACCTGCCGCCTGGAAAGATTGGGTTGTGTCTTCAAGTATTTCAGGCTGCAGTGGTCGGTGTAGACGGTTGTTCGTCGTCCTTCGAGATAACATCTCCACGCTTTAAAGGCGATGACGATGGCAAGGGCCTCTTTGTCGTGTATCGGGTAGTTTAGTTCTGCTCCGTGTAGTTTCTTGCTGAGGTAGGCGATTGGTTGCAGTCCATTCCACTGGTCTTGCATTAAGACTGCCCCCACTGCCTGGTCGCTGGCGTCAGCTTCGATTACGTAGTCGCGTTCGGGATCTGGCAAGATGAGTACCGGTGCGGACGTGAGTGCTTGTTTCAGCTGCTCCACGGCTTCCTGGTGCTTTGGTTCCCATTTATAGGGCGTGTTCTTCTTCAGCAGATTCGTGAGTGGTGCTACGATTTTCGCATATTGTGGCACGAACATGTTGTAGTAATTAGCGAAGCCTAGGAACTGCTGCAACTCCTTCACGTTCTCGGGTGTCTTCCACGTGCGTACGGCCTCGATTTTCTTGGGGTCGACGTGAACTCCTTGAGCGCTCACCATGTGTCCTAGGAACTGGACCTTTTCAAGGGCGAATTCGCTCTTGGACAGTTTGACGTAGAATTGTTCCTGTCGAAGAATTTCGAAGACGCGTCGCAGGTGTTCGACGTGCTGCTTCATGTCGCGCGAGTAGATGAGTATGTCGTCCAGGTACACCACCACGCATTCGTCCAGAAGTGGTCGTAGAATGTGGTTCATTTCGGCTTGGAACGTTGCCGGCGCGTTGGTGAGTCCGAACGGCATTACCAAATACTCGTACGATCCGTACCGAGTTCGAAAAGCAGTTTTGTGGATAGAGTTGTTCGCCAACCGTATCTGCCAGTATCCGGACCGCAGATCCAGTTTGGAAAATACCGTATTTTCGCAGAGTCGTATTTTTCCTCAGCGATTTTCCCTGGCGAGGACTGGTCGTGGGGTGGAGATTTTCCCCCATCATTTCCTCCTTCTCGCGTTGAATCAGCTTCGTCGAAGTTGATTTTTCCGGAATCCCGCGGCCGTTTTCGGATCCTTTTATTTTCGCCAGCTAGATCCGCAATCACTTGCGACTCCCGTTTTTTGACTTCTGATTGGCTGAAGGAATTCCGCCACTATTGCGTGCCCGATACTCTGCGCGTGCGGTCTTCATTTTGCTGCAGTCGAAGATTCGATGACCCGGCACCCTGCAAAAATCACACGTGTAGTTGGTGTTTTTCGGACGTGGCCGCCCCTCGAATCTGTCGACTTCCATTGGGTCGGCGAACGTGGGGTGAGCCGAGCGGTCGCCCTGTCGCGTACTGCCGACGTGCGCCCGTCGTGTTCCGGCGTTGACCATGTCGAAGCGCTCCACTGCCGAAACGACGTCACTGTAGCTCGCGTAGTTTGACGCTGCGACTTGTCGTTTGACTTCGGTCTTCAGCCCGGCGAGGTACGACTGTACTTTTTCCCCTTCGGTGAGGTCGGGAATGCGGTTATAAAATTCCTCCATCTGCTGCGTGTACTGTGCTACACTCCCGAACTGTCGGTGTCGATGAATTTTTTCCCGGGCAAGGAAACTGGAATTTATCGGCTCGAAGCGTTTCAGCAGGTCGGTGCGGAACTGCTGCCACGTGGCTTCACCGTGGATGAAATTACTGTTGCCGCCAATCCACTCGAGTGCCGGCCCTCGCATCAGTGTCGCCGCGAGTCGTACACGTTGTCCGTCCCAGACTGGCGAGCTCCATCCGACGGCTGCGAAGTAGATCTCCATCCCGGCGATCCATCTGCGGGCGTCGGAGTTTCGATCGCTCGGATCAAACGGCTCAGGTGGGCGCGGTTTCGGAGCCTCGAGAAACTGCTGCGACTGCTGCGTCGTCGCCGTTGTCGTCTCGTGCTGCGCTCCGGCGAGTCGAGTCACTCGCTCGAACTGGTTTCGCCACGCTTCGCGATCCGTTCGCATTTCCTCCTGAAGGGCTGCGATGCGCGCGAAGAGCTGCTGGGTAATCTCGGCGTTGTCGAAGGTTGCCATCCTGTTCAAAACACGCACGGAGGGGGTAATTCGAAAATCGCGGAGCTGGTGCTTACCAGAATCGGCGTCGAATTGGTCGCCCCCGGCGGTTTTTCGAGGCAGGATCCCCGCTAAAGCTGCTTAGCTGAGCGCGGTCGAGTGAGAAAAGCTCTGATACCAAGTGTCACAGGATCGAATGTGTCGAGGAAAGGTTCCACTATCGGTCAGTACAAGGTGTTTTTATACTTCCAAAGTACATCAGGTAACCAGGTTTATCTTATCCTAAGGGAATAGACCCTTCTAGAAGATAGAATCACCCTGCGTATAGCCACGCGATGCTATTGGCTTTAAGGGATTATGGCAGGATTACGCCAGATAGCGCACCAGTACATCCCAAGCCTGGTCGGTGATATAATTATAATAGCAGGATAAACCAAAGGTTAATGGAAAATGGAGAATAGGAAACCAAATGAGATGAGATAAAGAGAAATGAACGAGGAAGGAAAAGAAGAAAAGGGACAAGTGGTGTAACGGGGTCGTACTCTCACAGTAGGTGCCGGTGGATCTCCAAGATGACATATCCATGTCCATAGAAGCTATCCCCTGAGAAGCCCAGGGTCCCGAGATCGCCTAAGCGTAATAGCAAGGGCCATCCGGGTCGCCCTTAGGGATTAGGCGCATGAAGCAGAGATTAGGCGCGACCTCGGACAGGAAAGCTAGCTCGCACTACTGTCCTCTAGGACGTCACTGCTAAGGGCATGTGCACCCCTGACGTACACAGGACGGGCAGGGTCAGAGACCAGAGCAGGGGCGTAGTCAAGGCGGCAGGTAGAGGCAAAGTCAATAGCGATGGTGACAAGAGCGTCAAGACTTGAGACGGGAATGGACGGGTCCGTAACAAGAGTGGTGAGGACCCGAGGAACAAGAGGACTAGCAGCACGAAGAAAGTCAAAGAGAGGAGGCGGAGAGACAACAAGCGATGACTGAGGAGGCAATGGGAGAAGAGGAGCACGAGACGCGTAAGAACGGAGTAACATAGGGTGAGAACAGTGAACCAAGGAGACTGGACAAGCACGAGAGGGACGGCGAGACCAGAAGTGGGAAAAAATGGTCGTGTCAGGAGACACAAGAGGAGACACAAGAGGGGAGCGAGGGGGGAAACGAGTCAGGGACGAGTCTGGCGAAGGAAACACATGGCCGTTGACAGGTGGGGGAGGTGGTGGCAAGGGAGGGAAGGCGGAGGAGGCGAAAGGCAGACACCGGCGACGACTGCTGATGCTACTCCACGCCGACAACAGAGCCTCCGACCGCACCACAGCACCCCCAGAACGAGAACCTTCTCTAGCCCTGGTGCCACCCTAGGGCCGTCGAGACAAGCCACGACAGTACCCCTAGGACTAGCACCCCCAGAACCAGCACCCTCCCCAGCGCCCACACCCCCAGAGCTCCCGAACCACTACAGCGGAGGCTGCTGCTGCTGTGGTGACGACGGCAGTTGCTGTGGCGTTGACGATGGAGGAGGAGACACAGGGGCAGTGATAGGTGGCGAAACCTAAGCCGAAGGGCCCCAAGAGTCAGCCGAATCCTCCACCGAGACAACAGACGGAAGGGGAGTGACGTGAGATGCACCAGACAGGGCAGGACGGGGAGGGAGAGGAGCTGTGGCTACCGTGGGAGTGGGGACCAGGAACAGGGGCGGGGTAACTGGGAGACCTCAGTGGGGAAAGCGGGTCTAGAAGGAGACAGACTCGTAAAAAACGACGTCAAGAAGCGGTGAGACGGCGGGTGGTAAAAGTGCCAGCCCGACGCGTCAAGGGGGAAACCAAGGAAGACACAAGGGTTGGAGCGGGCAGTGAGCTTGTTCGTGCCAGAAGTACGAACGTGAGCGAGGCAGCCCTAGACGTTGAACGCGGACGCGTCACTATGGGATCCGGTCCAGAGGAGGGTTGGCGAAACCTGCGGTTGCTTGGAGTGCCGCCACAGGTTAAGCTCGTGAGCAGCATAGCGAACAGCGAACGGCCGCAGAAAATGGGGTGCATCGTTATGGATCATCGAGGTATGAGCCACCTCCGTTTCGTCGCTCACCAACCTCATTCTTTTGCGGGGAGTCCGAGAGGGTGTACGACTAGGTGATGCCCTCTGCACGACAGAGCTGGCCAAGCCCACAGGAGGCGAACTCGCCACCACGGTCCGAGTGGAGACGCAGCATGGGGAGGTTGTGGTGGACTCGCGCAGCTACGACCCACGGGATAAGAACGTCAGGCACGTCGGCCTTCTGCTACAGGGGAAACACCATGGTGTAGCGCGTGTAGTCATCAACGAGCACCAGAAAGTAGAGCTCGCGACGCGGCCCGAGGACGGGGCTGGGCCCCAAACGTCCAGGTACAGGGTCTGGAGTGGCGCAGCGGTGGGGGAAAACGAGGAGGAGTGAGGAGCACGGCGCAGCCGGCCCTCGACGCAGGGCGTGCTCGGAGGCGCGAGCGAGGGAGGGAGGGCAGGAAGCCACTTAGGGAGACCAAAGACAAGATCGTGCTGGGATATATAACACAGACGCGGAAGAGCGGGGCGACCTAGGCGGTGGTGCCATGAAAGTGACGACTGAGTGAGCGACCGACAAGAGCAAGCCGCCCCGACCTCGGTTGACGCAGCCACCTGGGGGGATGCTCCCACCGAGAGGGACGCGGTGTCTAGCATGAAGAGGCCAGACACCGGGTCCCGGGGGAACGTGGTGAGGAGGGCACCAGTGGCGGCCTAGGTACAGACTGCGTGCCGCTTGTGGCCAGGGAACGCAGTGGTGACGCCAAGGTCCTGAAGACAGCCGACACCAACTAGGTCCCTGGTGGACGAGGGGATGTGCAAGCCGATAAGGGAGCCCGAGGGAACTGTCAGACATGGAAGGGTGGTGGAGCTACGAGCAACTACCGGACCTGAGGAGGGGTCAGCAAGCGCTACAATGGTAGGGGTGGCAAGTGGCGTGAGCATAGTGCGGTCACGAAAGAAGCACGCAGATGCTCCAGAGTCTAGCGTGTAGGAGAGTGTGACGGTAGCGTCAGATGGCGGGGGCACTACTGTGGAACCTAGGCTAACAAAGCAGGAGATTGTACGCCTGACGCAGTAGGGGAGCCTAGACTATGCACTGTGGATACACCTACACTCGGCAATACAGGGCAATAGGGTCCAGTGGCACTAGAGTCATCAGCATACATGACATACAAAGCAGCGCTAACCTGATCCATATCCATCTCAAATACCGATACATGGCAACGTACCAGGCTGTGCCAATCGGGGAGGTCCGGCGCAGGGCCGAAGCGGAGACGGAAGAGCTCGTCGAGGCGGCGGTAGCAGCGAGTTGGCGGTGTGATCCTGACGGTCGCACACAGTGCCGCAACGGGGGCTGGTCTGGAGCTGGTAATGGCAGGTCACTGCACTGGAGCCGCCACCTGACGTTGAGCTGCGCGCGTCGCCACAGCGACCGCCACCACCAAAGACGCCAAGCCACCGGGGGGGCGAATGTCCCCACGGCTGATGCTGCTGAGGCTCCCGCTGCTGCGTCGGGGTATGAGCCTCGGTCCCCTCGTCTGCACCATAGGCACTCGCACCACCTCCGCCACTGCCGCCACCCCCACCACCCCTCCCTCTGCCATGCCCCCCCTTGGGGTGGCGCCCCCTACTTTGACATGACCGTGCTGAGGCCGCCGCGGTGGACTCAGCAGCATGGGCTGTCTCAGCGGCAGCGGCAGACATGTCAAAGTAAGTGCACTGGGAGGGAGCACAGCCCTAGATGATAGGGACTGCCGCAGTACCACTGGACTGAGCGATAGCATGCTGGCGGGTGTCTATTATGGACAGGGTGGTGACGAAATCGGTAAGGGTGAGGCCAGCGGGGCGGGGACCTAGGAAGTGGTCGCGGGTAGTAGCAAGGCGGTCGGGAAGGCGCGTGGCAACGAAGTAGAGGGTAGCACCAATGGAGGAAGGCAGTACAGTGAGCTGGGCCTCGGTGCTAGCAGCGTGGTAGCTAGCCTCATGTTTGCGCAGGTGAGTGACCAGGCCAGCGGTAGTGGGGAAGGACGCGAGATTGGGAGAGAGCAGGGGGAGCAGGAAACGGCCGGCAGAGGCGGAGGAGGGAGTGGAGTGGCGTGCAATGACAGCATCTAAGAATTCCTTCCCAGTCTCTACAGTCTGAAAGCGGGGACGCTCGGACAGGGGGAGGGCGCGACTAATAGCAAGCTGCGCAAATGCATCGCACGACTCCCAGACATAGCGGGCGAGCTCAGCAACTGCAAAATCCTGACACTCAGCACGCGTGGGGGCGTCAGAGAGGGCAGCAGGCGGGTCGGGGCAGGGGATCTTACCATCGACGTGGACGGCCAGGCACTGGCCATCCTGGCGCTGACCCCTCAGCGAAATGCGGAGGTCCGCGAGCCACGCCTCAAAGTTGATTGCCCGACCCTCCGCGTCCAAGCGGAGCACAACGTCCGCCATCACCATTGCCGAAGCGGCTGGCGGCGACACGGGGGCACGGCGACACGGCGGTCCAACGGCATGGCGGCACGGCGGCAGTTGAGTTAGGCCGGCAGGAACAGGGGCAGGCGAGACCTGGGCCGGCTCGAACGGGGGCCGACCTGAACTGGGGCCGGCTCGAACTAGGGCCAGCAAGCGTGCGAGGGGCAGCGAGCAAGCTAGGGTCCAGCAAGCGAGGGGCCGGCGAGCGCGGGGCCGGCGAGCACGGGGCCGGCGAGGGAGGGGTCGGCGAGCGCAGGGCCGGCGTGCGCGGGATTAGCTAGCGTGGGGCTAGGGAGCACAGGGCCGACGAGCACGGGGCCAGCGAGCAAGCTGGCGAACAAGGGGCCGGCGAGCGCAGGGCCAGCGAGCGAGGGGCCGGCAAGCGCGGGGCTGGCAAGCGAGGGGCCGATGAGCGCGAGGCCGGCGAGCGCAGGGCCAGCGAGCGTGGGGCCGAAGAGCACGGGGCCAGCGAGCGCGAGGCCGGCGAGCAGGGGGGGCGACGAGCGCAGGGCCAGCGAGAGCGGGTCCAGCAGGCGCGGGGCCGGTGAGCTTGGGGGGGCTGACGAGCGCGGGGCCCGCAAGCTCGGGGCCAGCGGGTGCGGGGCCGACGAGCGAGAGGCCGATGAGCGCGGGGCCGGCGCTCGAGGGGCCTACGAGCGCGGGGCCGGCGAGCTAGGGCGGTTAGGGCGGCTAGGGCGGGCTAGAGTGGCTAGGGTGGGCTAGGTCGGCTAGGGCGGAAGCACGGGTGGGCAGACCTAACCTAGCTGATACCATCTTAGAGTAACCGAATAACTAGAATGAAGGCATACAAGGGAATATATGGTTGTGTGTTGTACTCTCTAAGAGCACGAACCCTTCTAGCCTATAGCTGCTACATATGCAAGCACTGATTACCTTGGGCTTTTGCGTGATATGGGTCTAAGGACCAATCACACCTGCTCCAAGTTCGCTCGGACCACTGTCGGAACAACTCAAGAATTCGTGGCCTAATTAGACAGGGTTGTTCTGTTTCAGGCTAAAATTCAGAAGAGGCTGATTGGTCAGGCATGGCTAAACAAGAACACACGTTTTTCAGGCTTACGAAATTGGGAACACAAAAATTGCAGGTTTGGCCAAAATAGAATGCTGGAAATTCAGGCTATTCCCTAAAAACCTCCTTGATATACAACTTTTCAAACCTATTTACCCTAAAATCTTAGGCCCTAACCAACACACACCTCTCCTTTGTGAATGGAGTGCATTAACGAATATTGCTGTAAATTTTACACATATACTCATAAGCTAAGACCCACGTAGCCATGAGCATATAGCGTCTCCTTACTTTTTGCCTTGGTTTTGTCTTGTATCTTTATTTCTTTCTCTGGGAGGCTAATTGTTTATAGCACCCATGATATTAGCAGGTGTGAATACTATCTTGTAACGTGGAGGGTTATCCTGTTGATACTTAGGAACCGTTTGTTGCTCCCTAATGAGTGAGAAAATGACGTGCCGTTGGTCATAGTTAATTCAGCCTGCTTTGAAGGGAAATTCATGCGCAAGTGTCTTCTGAAATTTTTGTTTGAGTAGCTCTGGAAATGTTGACTAAGGAAAGTGTCAAGGATTGAACAAGAGTAAAGTTATACTTCCTAAGAACCGACATAGCCTGGATCTAACAAGATACACTAACTAGTGTATTGTATGTTTGTTGACACACCCCCTAGCCTAGATATAGGCTATTCGGAACAAGGCAGAGCAGACCAGGGCAGCACTACTAGTCTGGCCTTTGGTGAAGGTACATTAACTAGACAACTTAGGGCAGCACAACTAGTCTGACCCCTCAGACTAGAGGCCACAAGGCCAGTCAGCAAGTGCAACAAGGCATGTAGGTATAGCACAGCAACTACAAGCAGGTATAGTATGAATCAAGATACAAGGAGCGGAGTTGCTACTGAGACTAGACCAAGTTGAGTACAGAACCGCTGATGGTCAAGAGGTGGAAGTGCCTTTGTCAAGATATCAGTGGTGTTGGCCTCTAAGATCAACTGTACTACACGAGCATGACCGCGCTGCTGCAACTCACGCAGCAGGAAGTACCGCAGCTAGATGTGCTTTGCCCTGCCCTCTAGTTGAGCCTACTGACACAGGAGGATCATGGCCCTGTTATCAGCAAACTGGACCAGGGCAGACCTAGGCTGCTCACCTAAGTCAGTGAGTAAGAACATCAGTTAGCAGAGCTCCTGAGCAGCCATGGTCCCAGAGTAGATCTCTGCCTCACAACTAGACTGAGCTATAGATGACGAACTAGTGGACCTCCATGAGACAGCACCCGAACCAAGACTCAAGCAATAGCCCTGTGAGGAGCCGAGCATTTCCAAAACGTCGGCCCACAACGCGTCTGTGTATCCAGTGAGCACCATAGGCTCTTGTCCTCCTAGTATAAGGCTCAATCCTGGTACCGCTGTACCCTTTTTGAAGTCGACAAGTTGACTGGTCGGTGCCTGTCTGTCGCAACAAAGCGAGCAAGGAGAATGAGAGGGTATGCTAGATCTGGTCGAGTGCACGTCATCGGGTACATGATGCATCTTACCAGCTCTGCGTATGGGCAAATAGGCTCGGCCAGCTTAGCCGGAACAAGAGCAGAGGGCATGTGATCCACAGGCAAAGGGGTGGGTTGTGCTGAGGAGAACTAGAGACTGAACCTTTGAAGGATCTGCTGCACCATATGGGACTGGGAGAGTGTGATCGTGCGAGCAGCACAGTCACGAGAGATCTCCAAGCCCAGATAGTGCCGCATCTCCCCCTGGTCTATGCAGGTGTGCCTCTCAAGTAACTGGGCCTTCACTGAAGCAAGTGCGTCTCTGTCAGGAATAACAAATATATGATCGTCTACGTACACTAGGATATAGAATGGGGACTGATCAGTGCAAACAAAGAGAGAGGGGTCAGCAGAGGATGGAAAGAAATGCAGCTCAGTAAGTGGGATGCGAAGCGTATCGTGCCACTTATGGGGCGCCTGACGCAGGCCGTAGACAAGGCGGCGCATGCTCCACTTGTCTCAGGTGGGAAGGACCCAGGGACGCCAAGTGGGCACCGGAGGTTGATCTGCTCGTGCAGACTACCCTGCATGAAGGTTGTGGAGAAGTCAAGTGAGTGAAACTCCTAGTCACGCTTCACGACTAAGTGAAGGTCTGGAACAAGTCCACACCCTCTCACTGACTGAAACCACTAGCCATGTAACGCGCCTTGAACTTCGGCGGCTCTCCAGGTGTGCACTTCACCCTATACTATAGATCCACATGCCATCGACTACGTTCGCCTTAGGGGGGGGAACAGCGTCGACGTAAGTGCTTGTGGATCTGTAGGATGCAATCTCAGCCTCCATGGCCTGTCTCCACTAGGCTACCTAGGGCCCCAACACCGCCTCAGCTAAAAGAGTGTGAGACATGGATGTCCAGGGCATTCGGTTCTCCCTCTGAGGATACAAGCACGGAGCAGAGATGGGGCATAGCAGCAGTAAGGTAGGCCGGCTCGTAGTGCCTATCCTCTACGACGTCACTACCAAGGGCAGGTGAACCCCTGACGGACGAAGAATAGGCAGTACCAAAGACCAGAGCGGCAGCGTAGTCAAGGTGGTGGCTAGCAGCAAAGTCAGTGACAAGCACAGAGACAGTCTCAGGAGAAGCAGTAGGGTCCGTGAGAAGCGACGCAAGCAAGCGGAGGTGGTAGGACGAGCAGTGCGAGTTGAGTCAAAGCAAGGAGTAGTGGACAATGGGATCAACGACGGAGGAGGTAACGGAAGAACGAGGACTAGAGGAGCACAAGAACAAAGGACCATGGGGTGGACACTAGGACGAGGAGAGAGAGTATGAGCACCAGGGAGACGACAGACCCAGTGGGGAAGAACAGGTGATTAGGGACGAGGGTGGAAGGGGGACAAGACAGGGGATGGAGGAGAGCACGGGGGGAAATGAGCCGAAGAGGAGTCATGGGAAGGGAACAGCATGTCGTAAACAAGGTCAGGCATAGGAGGCCGGACAGGCGGTCAGTTAGGGGAACCGGAGGAAAGTCCAAGGAGATGAAGAGCAAACTACGATTGCTGTTGCTGCTTCTTGTCCTCTCTAGGACCTCTAGCTCCACCTCGGCTACCACCGGCACTCTCCAAAACAGCACCCTCACGACTAGCAACCCCGTACGCACCACTCATAGACCCAACATCCCTAGAGTAAGCACCCCCATAACCAGCACCCTCAAAACCAGCACCCCCATAGCCAGCACCCCTAGGACCAGCATCCCCAAAACCAGCACCCCCAAAGCTAGCACCCCCAGACCCGACTGCCCCTTTTTGCTGCTCTTGCTAGGGCTGCTGAGTCTTCTGCGGCTGCTGCTGAGGCAAGGGGGGAGGCTGCTTAGGTGCCTGTATTGTGTGAAGAGACTTGACGTGCGCTCGTGACTAAGGAATGTGGTGGTGACTCCCAGGTCATGGATGTGACCTACACCAACTAGGTTCTTGGCCAACAGGGGAATGTGGACCAATGAGGGAGCCAGAGGGGACATCTGGACAGGGGAGAGTGGTGGTGCTACGTACGACAACGGTGGCTGGTGAGTCCGCTAGTGCGACGCGGGCGGGTGCAGGAAGCGGGTTGAGAGCAGTCGTGTCACGAGAGAAGTAGTGTGACGCGACAGAGTCTAGTGGAAAGGAGATGGCCGATATGGCGAGGCCCAGTGAGGGATCACTACGAGAGTCTACGCCTAATGCAGCAGTGGATTCTACACCTGACACAGCAGGGGATCCTAGACTACACACAGCAGTGGATCTTGGACTACAAAAAGCAAATATTAGGAACCAGCAACACTAGAGTGATCAACTTACAGCGACGGAAGAAATTGTCCACATCTCAGCCTCTCTAGGCGAATAATCGTGTATAGAGTTTAGAGATGCAGCTTATTAACTGCCAGGTTTTAAGGAAGAGTTAAACATATGCCTATACACGAATGTCACATGGGAACTAGCCCTGAAAGTACAGTATAGTGTGTCTGGGCAAAATCCATACACACACAAGTACACTCGGACAGTTTGTGCCATGTTCAAAGTATGCAAAAGACTCCCAGAAATCAGTACCTAGTCCATTTTCCCTTAGCCCTAACCACTGCCTTCACCCTCCTAGGCATACTATCAATGAGCCCCCTGCACACATCAGCATCTATCCCCTCCCAGATCTCTTGAATCCGCTCCCAAGTCTGGAGCATTCCTGAGGGGGGGTGCTCATACTTGGACAGCTCGCGTTTGAGATGGGCCCACAAGTGCTCGATGGGGTTGAGATATGGGGATGAAGAGGGCCACAGCAGGACTGAATATTCCTGCTCTGACAACCACTCCTGCACAAGGCGGGACTTGTGCTTGGGGTCGTTGTCATGCTGGAAAATGACATCAGAGGTAGTAAGGTCATAAAACTCAATGATTTGTGCAAGCTCATCCTGCAAGATGCTTCGATACAGCTGCCCGTCCATACGACCGTCGATTTTACACATGTATCCAGGGCCATCGTACGTCATACACCCCCATATCATGACTGACCCACCCTCATGCTTTACTGTTTGTTTTATGTGTTGCCCTTGAAGAGCCGCCCGGTCGCGAATCCATGCATACGTCCTGCTGTCACTACAGAAATGGTTGATCTTGGTCTCATCAGACCAGACCACTCGCTTCCAGTCGTCCAAGGTCCAGTCAACGTGGGCCTTAGCGAAATCCAGTCTGTCTCTGAAGTAACGCGCGGAGAGACGTGGCTTCTTCGGTTGTTGGACGGCGACTAGGCTAGACAGTTTGAGGGCGTTGCGGACTACTCTGGGGCAGATCTTAATGCCATGGTCTGTTTCCAGTAGCTTTGCGGCTTCTACGCTAGTCTTCACCTCGCCTGAAGTCACAGCGCGAACAAGGATGCGCCTGTCACGTACTGAGAGCAGGCGCGGTCGGCCAGACCTCGGGACTGTTGGCCTAACTGCTAGGCGGCTGGTGCGCAGAGAGGCCTCTTGAGCGTATTTCTGAACTGTGCTCTTTCCTATCCCTAGCATTCTAGCGATCTGACGGAAGCTGTGACCGTGTCGAAGCAAGGTCGCGATCCTATCTTTCTGGCGCGAAGAAAGAGGCCGCATCATTGCTATGAGTCTGGCGGGGTTCACGTTATGCTGTCGATAAAGACTAGGAGGTTAGGTTTGCGAGATCGCGAAATGCCGTAAGAAAATAGACCTAGACTCGAATCGGAAGCTAATTGTCCGCATCGAGTCTCGCTAGCAAAGTGGTGGACTCACTATAAGCAGTTCGATAAAACATACAATACCATACATCATAAGGATGCTTCACTCTTGAATCACATGGTACAATGGGTACCTCGGGATAAATGTACACGATACATGCTTAAAAATACAGAATCTTTATACTAGTGTACCTTTTCTAGCCCAATTAATTCCGTCGCTGTATATATCAAATATCGGGATGCCACGACGAAGCAGAGTGGGCAAAGGAGATACCTGTACCAGGGGGTCGTACTAGTGATGGTAGAGGACGTCCAGGCGGCGGTAGCAGTGAGCGGCGCCCGCAGAGTTAGCCCACCTCGGGGCTGGTCAGCAGCTGGTACATGCAAGTCACCGCGCCTCCAGGACCACCATCACCCTGGCTTACAGAAGAGCCAAGCGACCCCTAGAGCACCGACTGCCTTGGGGCCCAACCTCCATGGCCTCCACCACGACCACCACTCCCAGGGCCTGCTAGCCCCCACCACAGCTGCTGCTGCTGCTGTTGCGGTGGCTGCTGCTGTGCAGCCCCTGAATCTGACTGACTACCATCGCCGTTCGTCCCCGCACCCCCTCCAGCTGCCGCTACCGACGCCCCACGACCCTTGCCCCCCTTGCCCTTGCCCCTCTGTCCAGAGGAGCAACCAGGCGCGGTGATCGCTGCAACAGTCTCGGTGGCCACTGCGACAGAAGCAAGGCCCTAGAGACATGGAGTTGGAGGACAGAGCAGCCCTGAAAGACGAGGACCGTCACCGTGCCAGTGGTGTCAGCGATGGCACGGAGATGCGAATCAACCGTCGTCAGAGTGGTGGAAAACTCAGCGACAGTGAAGGAGGTGGGAGGCAGTGCGAGGAGAGCATCTCGCGCAGGAGCGAGACGGTCGGGGAGGTGGGTGGCAAGGAGGTACAGTGTGAGGTAGGCGGGCGGGGAGTGGGTGGTGCGGCACTCCTCAGGGCAGGCTGCACAACAGCGAGCCTCAAGGGACTGCAGGTGTGCAACTAGGTCCGGTACAGTGGAGAAGGAGGCTAGGTCAGGTAATAGGAACGGCAGCACAAGACGACCTAGGGTAATGGAGGACTGGGTGGAGTAGCGAGCGACAAAAACGTCCCAGATCTCACGAGCAATCTCTAGGGTGTCAAAGTGGGTCTGCTCATCTGGAGGAACGGCCCTAGTGACTACCAGCTGCCCAGCTGTGTCGTGGGACTGCCAAACAGAAAGGGCGGAGAGGGCAGTCTCGAACTCTATCCACTGCTCGGACGTCGCATCAGCAGCAAGAGCAACCGACTTGGGAGGGGTGGGTAACGTACCCAGAGTGTGGTCCACGAGGGCTTGGCCGTCTTGGTGGAAAGAGGTGAGCTGGCGGCGGAGGGCGACCAGCCAGACAGAGAACCCCAGGGTGCGACCCTCGGCGTTCATGTGGAGGACAGTGCCAGGCGGGGCTGCCATGGCGGCAGCTGGCGGCAGTGGCGACAACGACCGCGACGACTGCAGCAGCGAGCTGTGGGATGCGGCTTTGAGAAGCTGCGAGTAGGGGACACCAAGCCGCGGTTGCAGGCGGCTGCGGTTGGAGCGGCAGTGGGCGGTAGTAGGCTGCAGTGGGCAGTAGCGGGCAGCAGTGGGTGGCAGTGAGCAATAGAAGCTGCGGCAGCGGCAGCGGCAGTTGCAGGGACAGTGGGCGGCAGTGGCAGCAGCAGCGGCAGTAGTGGGCGGCTGCTGGCGGCTGCGGGCAGCAACGCGCAGCACGTTGTAGCAGGCAGCTAGCGGTGGCTACATGCAGCTGGCGGCTAGCGGCGGGCAGCTGGTGCTGGTGCTGGCACTGGCTGCGGGCTGCTGGCGGCGAGCGGCCAGTGCTGGTGGCTAGAGGCGGGCTGGCGCTGGCGAGCTGGCAGTTAGCACTGGCGGCAAGTGGCGGCAGTGGCTGCAGGGGCGGTTGCAGCGGCAGCAGCTGTGGCAGCGACGGATGCAGTGGCAGCGGCGGCAGCAGGGGCTGCAGATGCAGCGGGCGGCAGAGGGCAGCAGTGAGCCGCAGCGGCAGTGGCTAGTGGGTGGGTGGGCGGCGGCGGCGGCGAGCTCGCTGGCGCGCTGGCTGACGGCAGCGGCTAGCTGCTGGCTGGCGGCTGCGGGCTGGCGAGCCAGCAGCAAGCTGGTTGGAGGCCGCAGATGGCGAGCTTGGCTGGCGCGCTGGCTGACGGCAGCGGCTAGCGGCTGGCTGGCAGCTGCGGGCTGGCGAGCCAGCAGCGAGATGGTTGGCGGCCGCAGATGGCGAACTGGCTGGAGCGCTGGCGGGCGGTGTGCCGGCTGGTCTGGGTGCTAGCTGGCTGACGCGCGGACGGGCGGGCGTGCTGGCTCGTGCACGTGCTGGCTGGCGTACTGGCTGGCGCGCTGGCGTACTTGCTGGCGCGCTGGCTGGCGTGCTGGCTGGAGTATTGGCTGGCGGGCCTACGAGATGGCTGGCGGGCCTACGAGCTGGCTGGCGCGCTGGCTGACAGGTTGGCTAGCTGGCTGGCGTGCTCGCTGGCCGGATAGCGTGCTGGCCGGCATGTCGGCTGGCTGGCTGGCACGCTGGCTGGCGTTGCTAGCTAGCTGGCTTGCGCGCTGGCTGGCGAACTGGCTGGCGACTAGTGGTCTGGCTAGTGCATCGGCTGGCGAGCACGCTGGCCGGCTGGCTGGCGTACGCAACGGAGAGGACACTAGGGGGGAAAGGGGGGGGGGGGGGGGGGGAGGGAGCTAAGGAGTGCGCAATTGGTGAGTGGGAGTAACGCGGGAAAAAAAAAAACTAAAAAAAACTTCACTACGGGCGGAAGCGTAGCGTTAAGGAGAACCTATCCCTAGCCCTATATCATGTTAGAGTAGCGCTGAAAAAGTTGACTGAGGAGGGTTGTACAAGAGTGGGGTTATACCCCAAAAAACTTGTTGTGATATAATTGATACTTAGCATTTCTGTAAGTCGATTATGTGCAGTTAGTGTCGAATCATACTGTAGAAGATAAGTCCGTAGGATGACGTCAGCAAATAGCGCTCGTCATAGGACAGTCGTTTCAGTCACGCGAACAGTCGCACCCCTTCATTATCATCTAGGGCGCATAGCGCGATAGTGACGAACAGGTACATTAGCGAATAGGTACTTTTCGTAGAACGATAAATCTCTGTTAGGTCCTTTTCATTATTAACTTTGATTACTCACAAGTTCACGTACTCAGGTTATTCAACCTTGACCTTTACATTTTACAAGACTTCCGCTGTCTTACTAGTCTACCATTCCAGCAAAGATCCTGGACCAACACTTGAGGATTTGCCAAGTGTTCGCATTTATAGTTTTATACTTAGTCTCTTACAACATCAGACGATTTATTTCATAACTGACCTAGCTAGGATATCAGATATACTAACTAGTGTATTGTATATTGACAATTTGCTCGTGGAGAGCCCGGGCTCTGTTCGGAGAAGTCTCCAGGTTGTCCCTAGGTCCGTCAGACACTCGCGGATGACACGGCGCAGGGTGATAGGATCCCTCCCTTGGAGCAGTGTGGATGGTCTACAAGGAATTGACGTGGAAGACTGTCAGCATGCAAACCCTCCTGAGCTAGTATGTGCTGGCATGTGCAGTGGGAACCGGGTTTTTAGATTAACGGTAACCCTTACTGGCGTTTTAATCTCAGGGGTACCGTTTAGCTCTATTACAGAAGGGTTCTTCACCGTTCCAACCCTCGAGGGGCAATTTTCTGTTCTTCGAGGTTAGTCCGCTCCACAGCGAACCACGCGTCACAATCCAGTTGCTGTCACTGTAGCATTTACTTGGCAAATTCGCCACACCCCTCCTTGTCTTTTTTTATGAACCACGGGCAATTTGATGAAACATTTTTAACTATCAAAGCTGTGAAGGCCGAACAGCTTCCAACGGCTATCCTAGCTATTCCTAAGTCTCAAGCACTCTTGAGAGGCTAACGAGATTCGTGACTTACTATGGCCGCCAGCAAATCAGCCGTTCAATACGCCTGCTTGCGAGACGGAAAAATATACCGCCGCGACTCCGCCACTTGCGCGCGAACCTTGGTCTTCTTATCGTCCCAGTCGACCCTCCCCGTGACCACCCAATGCGCTCCCCACGAGTGCCTCGCCGCTTCCCAGTCCGATCTCCCCGCGCGTTTCACCCACACGCCCGTGATGGCGCCGACTCCAGGCACGTCGTAAACGGTAATATCGTGCCAGAACGGATTCCCCTTGACCGTGTACTTGGGCGCGGTTTTCGGGCAGCGCGTCCTGCGCCACATGACGTTCACTATCCCCGAGTCCGGGTCCGCGATCTTCTCGAATCCCGTGCGGAAGAAGTCGAAGTGGTTGTTGGGCCAGCCCTCCGACCGCGGCGTGTCGAAGTTCGTTATTGTCACCATGACCGGCTTCTTGTTACGGCAGAAGACCTTTCCGCCGTATCGCGGCTTCGAGAGGCACTTCACCATGAAGCACTGACCGCACGCCGCGCCCTTGAAGTTGCCGACGCCCGACGTGAGCGTGTTGGACCAGCGCGGGTCCGGCACCGCGACTTGCGTGCGGTTGTTGACGAAGCTGTATGGGTATCCGCAGTTTCCGGAGTTGCCGACGAGCATGTCGTTTCCGTAGAACGTGGCGCTGCCGAAGTGCCAGCGCTTGTCTTTAATCGGCGCTTCCTGCGTGGGCAGGCTGTCGAATTTGTACTGCGCGGCGGCGCGTAGGCTGAAGGAGGAGAGCAGGTGGAGGAATAGGAGGGCCCCCAGACAGTTTCGGAAAAAAGAATTGCAGCCTGTTTGTAGCGCCTTCATCTTTGCAAGAACATGCGACATGGCGATGTCGTCCTGCAAGGAACTTTGAATCAGGCTTGAGACGAAGACGCACACACGGGATTCTTATAAGATGGTGTATGGAGGCGCAGGCTTTCTAACGTCTTCAACGAACTGTTGAAGTGGAGAGGAGGGTAAGGTAATCGACACTCGTTAACTTGGACGGTACACACATTCAGCTGAATTTCTCTGCATTGAGCTGAATTTGAATGGATGCGGGAGGATGGAAGAATGGGAGTGGCAAGGGAAGCAGGAGAGCAAGGCGGGTGAACGTGTTGAGAAATTCCCCGCATTGCGCCTCTCAAATGCGATCCGTGCTGCAAAAAATTGCGAGGCGCGTGAGACGTCTTCTCCTCCGCCCTCTCCAAATTTCCCCAAAGCTGGCGTGTGAAGTTGCCCGCCCAACTTTTTCATTCAGTCGCTCGTGGTGTTTGGCATTCGTCGTTTCGCCGAGACGAATCGCAGGCAGCAGCAGCACCAACGACAAGGATCGTTTGTCTTCACATTTGCGATGCGCTGCCGATGAAACTTTTCTCTTTGCCGTTATGGTGTCAGCGAGAAGGCAGAAGACGAAAGGAACCCCGTGCATAAGTGGCAATGGGATGACCGGACCGGACGCAACGGTTCGTTGGTGGGAAGGCGAAGCTTTGGTGGGAGAAAAATATATTCAGCACCCGCCTGCGACCTTGGACGACTGATGTGCTTCGCCTTGTTTCGCTGAGGAACCCATGAATCAAATTTCCCAAGAATCGATAGTGACAGCTGGGTGTAATCGAAATGTCTTCATAGCTTACAAAACCAGCAAACTAACGGATGTTTGCCATCATTTTCCTCAAAAGAACCCATGCAAAGCATTTCTCCCTACAACACAAAAAACTGGCAGAATGCTGTTGGGCTGAGAAAAAACCCTTAGGAACTTTCAGAGACTAAGTACCAGTTATACAAGATATTTGAGTAGTGCAGCGGAATCAAAATTGAGAAGTGAATGATTGGATAGCGTACGAGTACACACAGATATACCTAAGTGTTGTACTCTCTAAGAGGCGACCCTATACAGTCTATACAAACATGACAAATACACATGTTTGACACACCCCCTAGACTGCATAGGGGAATGCCCTAAACAAACAGCTCAGGGCGGCACTACTAGTCCAACCTCTGAGACAAGGGTCTGAGAGACAAGTCAGAAGGAGAACAAACAAGGCAAGAACAAGAGCAGGGCGGCACTAGTAGTCCAGCCACTGGGAGAGGACACAAGTCCAGTCTGAGTAGGCAGATAAAGGACAGTACAAAGTCAAGGCCCTAGCAAGTGAGAGGCTACAGGAACTAGACCAAGCTGTACGCAGTGCCGCTGATGATCTTTAGGCGCAAGCGCCTTCGTAAAGATATCAGCTGTGTTGGCATCTGAGGCCAAGTGTACTATGCGAGCCTGGCGTCGCTGCTGTAGCTCGCGCAGGAGGAAGTATCGCAGCTGAATATGCTTCGCTCTGCCCTCGAGTCGAGGCTCCTGACACGGGAGGATCATGGCCCTGTTGTCAGCGTACAGGACCGGGGCAGAGCTAGGCCGCTCACCTAAGTCAGTGAGAAGGAAGGTCAGCCAGCGGAGCTCCTGTGCCGCCATGGCACCAGCGTAGATCTCAGCCTCATAGCTGGACTGGGCAACAGAGGAGGAGCGGGTAACTCTCCACGAGACGGCACCTGAGCCAAGGCTGAAGCACTAGCCCTGGGTAGACCTGAGTGTCTCGGCATCGTCTGCCCACGAAGCGTTTGTGTGTCCAGTAAGGACCACTGGCCTGCGTCCTCCTAGCACTAACCCCATGCCCGATGTACTAGCAAGATAACGTAAAACCCTCTTAGCGGCAGACCAGTGCTGCGGTCGGTGTCTGCCTGTGGCCACAAAGCGAGCCAGGATGCTGAGAGGGTACGCGAGATCTGGGCGAGTGCAAGTCATCAGGTACATGAGGCAACCCACCAGCTCTGCGTAGGGGCCGCTGGGCTCTACCGACTCCTCAGACACTGGAGCGGAGAGTCTATGGTCTACAGGCAGAGGGGTGGGCTGTGCAGAGGAGAACTGAAGGCTGAACCTCTGAAGGACCTGGCGCACCAAGTGTGACTGAGTCAGGGTGATGGTGCGCGCAGCTCTGTCCCTGGAGATCTGCAAGCCAAGGTAACGGCGCAGTTCTCCAAGGTCAGTGCACATGTGTCTCTTCAGCAACTCTGCCTTCACGGAGGCCAGTGCGTCCCTGTCAGCTGTGGCAAAGACCAGGTCGTCGACGTAAACAAGGATGTAGAACGGAGTCTGGCCAGCACGAACGAAGACTGAAGGGTCTGCGGAAGACGGAAAGAACTGCAGGTCAGCAAGCGTAGCACAGAGAGTGTCGTGCCACTCACGGGGAGCCTGGCGCAGGCCATAGACGGGGCGCCGCAGGAGCCACTGGGTCCCAAGAGGGAAGGTGCCAGTAAAGCCCTGAGGGCGCCGCAGATAGACCTGCTCGTGTAGGCTGCCCTGAAGGAAGGCAGTGGAGAAGTCGAGAGAGTGAAGCTCGTAGTCACGCTGAGCAGCTAGGTGTAACAGAACCCGAAGAGTAGTCATCTTCGGGGTCGGAGCGAAGGTCTGGAAGAAGTCCACCCCCTCGCGCTGACTGAAGCCTCTAGCGACATAGCGCGCCTTGAAGACAGGCGGCTCTCCAGGAGGGCGCTTCACCTTGAAGAGCCAGCGGCCATCGACTACGTTCACCCCAGGTGGGGGAACTGCGTCGACGAAGGTGCCGGTGGATCTCCAAGATGCCATCTCCTGCTCCATGGCAGCTATCCACTCAGAGGCCCAGGGTCCCGAAGTCGCCTCAGCGTAAGTGCGAGGGGTCGGGATGTCGAAAGCGTCTGGGTCACCTTCAGGGACTAGCAGCATGGAACAGAGATGGGGAGCAGCCTCGGACAGGAAAGCAAGCTCGAACTGGCGGTCCTCCAGGACGTCACTGCCAAGGGCAGGAGCACCCCCGACAGACGGAGGACAGGCAGGGTCAGAGACCAGAGCGGAGGCGTAGTCAAGGCGGTGGGTAGAGGCGAAGTCAGCGACAGTAGCGACAAGAGCGTCAAGGCACGAGGTCGGAACAGACGGGTCGGTAACGAGAGAGGCAAGGACTCGAGGAACAAGGGGACGAGCGGCACGAAGGTAGTCAGACAGCGGGGGGGGTGCAACAACAAGGGAGGACGGAGGAGGCGACGGCAGAAGGGGAGGACGAGACGCGTGGGAACGAAGCACCATAGGGTGGGAGCGCAAGACAGGCAAGGCAGGACAAGCGCGGGAGGGACGGTGAGACCAGACGTGCGATGGAGGAGTCGGGTCAGGAGACAGAGGAGGGGACACAGGAGGGAAACGAGGGGGGAGATGGGCCGGGGACGAGTCCGGCGGAGGGAAGACACGGCCGTAGACAGGAAGAGGAGGAGACGGCCGGGGAGGAACCGTCGCAGGGTCGGGGGACGGAAGGCCGAGCAGGCGAAGGGCTGACACCGGCGGAGACCGCTACTGCGGCGGCACAACGGCGACACCAGGACCGCAAGCTGCTCCTCGGCTACCACCGGCACTCTCCACACCAGCACCCCCAGAGGGACAACCCCCAGGGCTACCGGGACGAGCACCCCTAGAGCCTGCGAACGGGTGCTGCGACGGCGGCGGCGGCGGCAGCAGCGACAACGACGGCTGCAGCGGCGGCAGAGGCGGGGGAGGGGGGGACTGGGGAGGGGACGCCAGGGGAGGGGCGGCCGGCGAGGACTGAACAGGAGGGCCACCAGAGTCAGAAGACTCCTCAACCGGGTCCACCGACGGAAGGGGGGTGACGTGGGACACACCAGAGGGGGCGGGACGAGGAGGAGGAGGAGGAGGGGCAGGGACAACCGGGGAAGGAGTGACCAGGAACAGGGGGGGGGTAACCGGGGGACCACGGTGGGGGAAGCGACGGTAGTAGGAGACGGACTCGTGAAAGGTGACGTCACGAGAGTGAAAGAAGCGGTGAGACGGCGGGTGGTAAAAGTGCCAGTCGGACGCGTCAAGGGGAAAACCGAGGAAGACGCAGGGAAGGGTGCGGGCAGTGAGCTTGTCCGTGCCGGAGGCACGGACGTGAGCAAGGCAGCCCCAGACGTGGAACGCAGACGCGTCACCAGGAGACCCAGTCCAAAGACGAGTCGGCGAAACCTGCGGCTGCTGAGGGTGCGGCCACAAGTTAAGCTGGTGAGAAGCGTAGCGCACAGCGAACGGCCACAGAAAATGGGGTGCACCGGTATGGATCATGGAGGTGCGAGCCACCTCCATGACCAAACCGATGCGTCGCTCAGCGACCCCATTCTGCTGTGGGGAGTCCGGTAGGGTGAACGACTGGGTGATGCCCTCCGCACGACAAAAGCGACCAAGGACACCTGAGGCAAACTCGCCACCATGGTCGGAGTGAAGACGCAAGACAGGGAGACCGCGGTGGACACGCGCAGAGACAAGCCAGGGGATGAGAGCGCCAGGCACGTCGGCCTTGCGCTCCAGGGGAAAGACTGTGGTGTAACGAGTGAAGTCGTCGACAAGCACAAGGAAGTAGCGCTCTCGACGCGGCCCAGGGACGGGGGCGGGGCCCCAGACGTCCAGGTGCAGGGTCTGCAGCGGCGCGGCGGTAGGGGGAAACGAGGAGGATTGCGGGGCACGGCGAAGCCGACCCTCGACACGTGGCGGTCAAGGTGGGGCTGGGGAGGAGGGAAACGCGGGGAGGGAACCTGGGACACCAAGGACAAGACCGTGCTGGGACATGTGACGCAGACGCGGGAGCGCAGGGTGACCTAGGCGGTGGTGCCAAAGGAGAGTCGGGTGAGTGAGGGACCGACAGGAGCAGGCAGCAGCAACCTGGGTAGACGCAGCCACCTGAGGGAGCGCTCCAGCCGGGGGGGTCAC
The DNA here is from genome assembly GCA_027943415.1 of Closterium sp. NIES-67. NCBI lineage: Eukaryota > Viridiplantae > Streptophyta > Zygnematophyceae > Desmidiales > Closteriaceae > Closterium > Closterium sp. NIES-67. The sequence goes on along the minus strand of BQMB01000653.1, from coordinate 96,690 downwards.
GGTGTCCAGAGTGAACAGGCCGGACACTGGGTCCCGGGGGAACGTGGACAGGGGGGCACCAGTGGCGGCCTCGGTACAGACAGCATACCGCTCGTGACCAGGGAACGTAGTGGTGACGCCAAGGTCCTGGAGGCAATGCGTCCCTGTCAGCTGTGGCAAAGACCAGGTCGTCGACGTAAACAAGGATGTAGAACGGAGTCTGGCCAGCACGAACGAAGAGTGAAGGGTCTCCGAAAGACGGAAAGAACTGCTGGTCAGCAAGCGTAGCACGGAGAGTGTCGTGCCACTCACGGGGAGCCTGGCGCAGGCCGTAGACGGGGCGCCGTAGGAGCCACTGGGTCCCAGGAGGGAAGGTGCCAGTGAAGCCCTGAGGGCGCCGCAGATAGACCTGCTCGTGTAGGCTGCCCTGAAGGAAGGCAGTGGAGAAGTAGAGGGAGTGAAGCTCGTAGTCACGCTGAGCAGCTAGGTGTAACAGAACCCGAAGAGTAGTCATCTTCGGGGTCGGAGCGAAGGTCTGGAAGAAGTCCACCCCCTCGCGCTGACTGAAGCCTCTAGCGACATAGCGCGCCTTGAAGACAGGCGGCTCTCCAGGAGGGCGCTTCACCTTGAAGAGCCAGCGGCCATCGACTACGTTCACCCCAGGTGGGGGAACTGCGTCGACGAAGATGCCGGTGGATCTCCAAGATGCCATCTCCTGCTCCATGGCAGCTATCCACTGCGAGGCCCAGGGTCCCGAAGTCGCCTCAGCGTAAGTGCGAGGGGTCGGGATGTCGAAAGCGTCTGGGTCACCTTCAGGGACTAGCAGCATGGAACAGAGATGGGGAGCAGCCTCGGACAGGAAAGCAAGCTCGAACTGGCGGTCCTCCAGGACGTCACTGCCAAGGGCAGGAGCACCCCCGACAGACGGAGGACAGGCAGGGTCAGAGACCAGAGCGGAGGCGTAGTCAAGGCGGCGGGTAGAGGCGAAGTCAGCGACAGCAGGGACAAGAGCGTCAAGGCACGAGGTCGGAACAGACGGGTCGGTAACGAGAGAGGCAAGGACCCGAGGAACAAGGGGACGAGCGGCACGAAGGTAGTCAGACAGCGGGGGGGGTGCAACAACAAGGGAGGACGGAGGAGGCGACGGCAGAAGGGGAGGACGAGACGCGTGGGAACGAAGCAACATAGGGTGGGAGCGCAAGACAGGCAAGGCAGGACGAGCGCGGGAGGGACGGTGAGACCAGACGTGCGACGGAGGAGTCGGGTCAGGAGACAGAGGAGGGGACACAGGAGGGGAACGAGGGGGGAGACGGGCCGGGGACGAGTCCGGCGGAGGGAAGACAGGGCCGTAGACAGGAAGAGGAGGAGACGGCCGGGGAGGAACCGACGCAGGGTCGGGGGACGGAAGGCCGAGCAGGCGAAGGGCGGACACCGGCGGGGACTGCTGCTGCGGCGGCACAACGGTGACACCAGGACCGCAAGCTGCTCCTCGGCTACCACCGGCACTCTCCACACCAGCACCCCCAGAGGGACCACCCCCAGGGCTACCGGGACGAGCACCCCCAGAGTCAGCGAACGGGTGCTGCGACGGCGGCGGCGGCGGCAGCGACAACGACGGCTGCAGCGGCGGCAGAGGCGGTGGAGGGGGGGGACTGGGGAGGGGACGCCAGGGGAGGGGCGGCCGACGAGGACTGAACAGGAGGGCCACCAGAGTCAGAAGACTCCTCAACCGGGTCCACCGACGGAAGGGGGGTGACGTGGGACACACCAGAGGGGGCGAGACGGGGAGGAGGAGGAGGAGGGGCAGGGACTACCGGGGAAGGAGTGACCAGGAACAGGGGGGGGGTAACCGGGGGACCACGGTGAGGGAAGCGACGGTATTAGGAGACGGACTCGTCAAAGGTGACGTCACGAGAGTGAAAGAAGCGGTGAGACGGCGGGTGGTAAAAGTGCCAGTCGAACGCGTCAAGGGGAAAACCGAGGAAGACGCAGGGAAGGGTGCGGGCAGTGAGCTTGTCCGTGCCGGAGGCACGGACGTGAGCAAGGCAGCCCCAGACGTGGAACGCAGACGTGTCACCAGGAGACCCAGTCCAAAGACGGGTCGGTGAAACCTGCGGCTGCTGAGGGTGCGGAGACAAGTTAAGCTGGTGAGAAGCGTAGCGCACAGCGAACGGCCACAGAAAATGGGGTGCACCGGTATGGATCATGGAGGTGCGAGCCACCTCCATGACCAAACCGATGCGTCGCTCAGCGACCCCATTCTGCTGTGGGGAGTCCGGTAGGGTGAACGACTGGGTGATGCCCTCCGCACGACAAAAGCGACCAAGGACACCTGAGGCAAACTCGCCACCACGGTCGGAGTGAAGACGCAAGACAGGGAGACCGCGGTGGACACGCGCAGAGACAAGCCAGGGGATGAGAGCGCCAGGCACGTCGGCCTTGCGCTCCACGGGAAAGACTGTGGTGTAACGAGTGAAGTCGTCGACAAGCACAAGGAAGTAGCGCTCTCGACGCGGCCCAGGGACGGGGGCGGGGCCCCAGACGTCCAGGTGCAGGGTCTGCACCGGCGCGGCGGTAGGGGGAAACGAGGAGGATTGCGGGGCACGGCGAAGCCGACCCTCGACACGTGGCGGTCAAGGTGGGGCTGGGGAGGAGGGAAACGTGGGGAGGGAACCTGGGAGACCAAGGACAAGACCGTGCTGGGACATGTGACGCAGACGCGGGAGCGCAGGGTGACCTAGGCGGTGGTGCCAAAGGAGAGTCGGGTGAGTGAGGGACCGACAAGAGCAGGCAGCAGCAACCTGGGTAGACGCAGCCACCTGAGGAGGCGCCCTAGCCGAGGGGGTCACGGTGTCCAGAGTGAACAGGCCAGACACCGGGTCCCGGGGGAACGTGGACAGGAGGGCACCAGTGGCGGCCTCGGTACAGACAGCATACCGCTCGTGACCAGGGAACGTAGTGGTGACGCCAAGGTCCTGGAGGCAGCCGACACCAACTAGGTTCCTGGAGAACGAGGGGATATGCAGACCTGTGAGAGAGCCCGAAGGAACCACCGGACAGGGAAGGGTGGTGGAACTGCGGGCGACTACCGGACCGCCGGAGGGGTCAGCAAGAGAGACAGCAGCTGGGACAGGAAGCGGCGTCAGCGTGGTGGAGTCGCGGAAGAAACACCGAGAAGCGCCAGAGTCCAAGGTGAAGGAAAGCGAAGCAGAGGCGTCTGGCAACGGAACGACGGCGGAAGCACCAAGACTACACAAAGCAGGGGATCCTACGCCTGACGCAGCAGGGGAGGCTAAGCTAGGCACACCTACACTAGGCAACAGTGAGTAATAAGCGGGAAGCACACTAGATTCATCAGCATACATCACATGCAGAGCAGCAACAATGGCATCCATGTCCATATCAAAAATCTGAATCTTACGACTAAGCAAACTGTGCCAGTCCGGGAGGTCTGGCGACGGGCCGAAGCGCTGACGAAAGAGGTCGTCCAGGCGACGAAAACAGCGGGGAGTGGAGTGACCGATCTTACCGCAAACGAAGCCGCGGCGAGGACCGGTCTGGATCTGGTACTGACAACGCCCGCCGCCAGAGCCACCACTCGGCACACCACCACGCGCCCGGCCACCGCCAGCGCCGGGCCACCCGGGCGGGAGGACACTCGTCTGCCGCGTCTGCGACGGCTGCTGCGGCTGCTGCGAAGGCTGCGACTGCGGCGGCTGCTGCGGCTGCTGCAACTGCAGGGGCGGCGGCTCAGCTGGACTGGGCAGGGCCCCCTCGTCCGCTCCAGCACCAGACGACCCGACCCCACCACTACCCCCTCCCGCACCCCCGCCGCCGCCGCCGCCGCGCCCAACCTTGGGGCGGCGGACCTTCCCCGAACGAAACTGCGCTGCAGCAGCAGTCTCAGCCACTGCGGCAGAGCCGTCGGAGAAGGTACACTGGGCGGGGGCACAACCGTGAAAGATAGGGACCGGCACGACACCGCTCGCCTGGGCGATGGAGCGGTGACGGGTCTCTATCACAGTCAGGGTGTCTACAAAGTCGGTGAGGGTGAGGTCTGCGGGGTGAATGCTAAGGAAGCGGTCGCGGGCGACAGCAAGGCGGTCAGGGAGGCGGGTGGCAAGCAGGTAGAGGGTAGAGGTAATGGGCGGCTGGTGGGCTCTAAGCTGTGCATCAGTGCAGGCTGCACGTCAGGTCTCATCTATCGAGCGCAGGTGGGCAGTGAGGTCAGAGACAGTGGGGAAAGATGCAAGGTCAGGAAAGAGCATCGGGAGGATCAGGCGACCCACCGAGGCAGCCGGAGGGGTGGAATAGCGCTGGATGACAGCATCTAAGTATGCCTGAGCAGTGGTGAGAGACCTAAAGCGAGGGCGCTCGGACGGGGGAAGGGCGTTGCTGATGGCAAGCTGGGCGACAGCATCGCGAGAAAGCCAGACAGAGCGCGCACGGGCAGTGGCAGCAGTGGACTCGCGCTCAGTGGGTGTGGAGTCAGCGGGCAGAATAGCTGGGGGGTCTGGGCAGGGGAGCGTACCGTCAAGGTGTGCGGAGAGCGGTTCACCATCCTGCCGCTGGCCAGTGAGTTGGCGACGGAGGTCGGCAAGCCACGCCTCGAACTCCAGAGGCTGGCCTTCAGCGTCGAAGCGAAGCTCCGCCGCCATCAGGAACAGTGCAGTGCGGTGCAGGGCAGTGCAGCAAGGTGGAGTGCGGTGCCGTGAGGTACAGTGCAATGCAGTGCGGTGCAGTGCGGTGTAGGGCGGTGCGGTGCGGTGCCAGGCAGTACAGGGTGGTGCGGGGCGGTGCAGTGCGGGTGGGGGGGGGGGGGGGGGGGGGAAACCGTACCAGTGAGGAGGACCGGGGCCGGGGCAGGGACGAGCGCAGGGACCGGGCCGGTGCAACGGGGCCGGGCGGGCGCGACGGGGCCGGGCGGGCGCGACGGGGCCGGGCTGGTGCGACGGGGCCGGGCGGGTGCGTCGGGGCCGGGCTGGTGCGACGGTGCCGGGCCGGTGCGACGGGGCCGAGCGAGCAGGACGGTGGCCCAGGAGGGGCACACCGGGGCTGGGCGGGCGCGACGGGGCCGGACGGGTGCGACGGGGCCGGGCAGCTGCGACGGGGCCGGGCAGGGGGCGACGGGGCCGGGCGGGTGCAACGGGGCCGGGCGGGCGTGACGGGGCCGGGCTGGTGCGACGGTGCCGGGCTGGTGCGACGGGGCCGGGCTGGGGCGACGGGGCCAGGCGAGCGCGACGGGGCCTGAAGGCGTGACGGGGCCCAGGAGGGGGGGGCTCGACGCGGCCCAGGAGGGGCGCTACGGGGCCCAGGAGGGGCACGACGGGGGCCCAGGAGGGGCGCTACAGGGGCCCAGGAGGGGCGCGACAAAGCCCAGGAGGGGCGCGACAAGGCCGAGGAGGGGCGCTACGGGGCCTAGGAGGGGCGCGACGGGGCCTGGGAGGGGCGCGACGGGGCCCAGGAGGGGCGCTATGGGGCCCAGGAGGGGCGCGACGGGGCCCAGGAGGGGCGCTACAGGGCCCAGGGAGGGCACGACGGGGCCCAGGAGGGGCGCTACAGGGCCCACGGAGGGCGCGACGGGGCCCAGGAGGGGCGCTACGGGGCCCAGGAGGGGCGCGACGGGGCCCAGGAGGGGCGCTACGGAGCCCAGGAGGGGTGCGACGGGGCCTGGGAGGGGCGCGACGGGGCCCAGGAGGGGCGCTATAGGGCCAAGGAAGGGCGCGACGGGGCCCAGGAGGGGCGCGACGGGGCCTGGGAGGGGCGCGACGGGGCCCAGGAGGGGCGCTACGGAGCCCAGGAGGGGCGTGACGAGGCCCAGGAGGGGCGCTACAGGGCCTAGGAGGGGCGCGACGGGGCCTGGGAGGGGCGCGACGGGGCCCAGTAAGGGGTGCGACGGGGCCCAGGAGGGGCGCTACAGGGCCCAGGATGGGGCGCGACGGGGCTAGGGGGGTCGCGACGGGGCTAGAGGGGTGAGCGGAAGCGGTAGGTGGGGAGGGGATCCTACCTACGCGTGATACCATATCAAAATTGAGAAGTGAATGATTGGATAGCGTGAGAGTACACACAGATATACCTAAGTGTTGTACTCTCTAAGAGGCGACCCTATACAGTCTATACAAACATGACAAATACACATGTTTGACAAGCGGAAGTTGAAGTAGTTGAACCCTTGCACTAGTATGTGAGAGCAAGTGATTGATTAAAAGGACAAGCATACAGCAATATATAGAAACTAGGAAAGTAAAGCAGTTGTAGAATACAGTTGAAAGGGCGGTTTATCGAGTCGCACAGCGACTCGATTGTTGCTTCGGTTACCATCCTTGCAGTTGTAACGGTCAGTCGCAACCTCCGGTTGTAACCCTTCGAGTCCTTTCGTGTTCTTTGTCCATCCCCTCGTGTAACCTCCGTTGACTCGCGTACCCGTTACGATCTTCCTCGAGTGTGGTGTTACACTTCCGAAACGCTGAAGTCCTTGAGATATTTCCAACACTCCCCTTCGTTTCTGGAGTGCTGCTGTGTCCGGATTCAAGGATGTTTATCTGCCCGGTCAATAGCATGCAGTAATCGAACTTTGGTTTCGCTAGTTTCTTCATCAGGTAGTCTGCAGCCATTTCTGCCGTGGGGCAGTAACTGAGTTGAAGTCTCCCCTTCGCGATTTCATCTTTGACGAAGAAATACCGCAGGGCGATGTGCTTGGTTCAGTTGGCGAAACCGTCCTTGTTCGCGATTTTGATCGCAGATTGGTTGTCGCAGAGGAGCGAGAAGACGGGCAGGGTCGCAATCTTTGCTTCCTCGAGTAACTCTCGCAGGTAAAGTCCTTCCTTGGTCGCAGTACAGAGGGCGATATATTCTGCTTCAGCCGAAGATAGTGCGATTAGTTCCTGTTTGCTCGACTGCCAGGAGATAGTCCCGATAGGCTCTAGTCGGTAGATGTAGCCCGTCCTTGAGCGTCGATTTTCCCTGTCTCCCGCGTGGTCGGCGTCGACGTATCCGAGTCGTTGTACGGATGATGTCGTTACTTTACTGTAGGTAAGTCCGGTCGTCGGCGTAGAGACGAAGTAGAGTATGTTAAAATTATATAAGTTATAATTTATATAGGCTTGGTAGGTTGTTACTGAACCTTTTCTGTAGAGGGTACAAACCCCTCCTTGTACTCCTCTCTCTTCCTAATCCAACTCTCTTCTCTCTCTACACTCTCGTCCAACTCCTAGCTAAACCCCGCCGCCACATTCATGGCGGCCTTGTTCATGCCTAGTATCCTAGCCTAGAGCTACTTTAACATGGTATCGAGAGCAGGAAGTCCTTCCTGGGCCTGCTCCCCTCCGTGCTTCCGCTGCGTTCTCGTTCACTGCCTTCCGACTTCCTGCCGTGCTGTCGCGTCGTGACGCGTGGCGTCGACGCCACACTGCTGTGACGGCGCCGTGCTTACCGTCGCAGCGGCGACGTCCCACCGCTGCATCAACGCCGCGATGTGTCGGCGTCGTAATGCTGCCGTGGCAGCATCGTCGGACGGCAGCTTGCCGCGCGACGCTCCTGGCACCGCCACACCTGCTGCCCGCACGCCAGCCTCTAGTGTGAGGCTGGACCACGCCCCGCCCCCCTTCCCCTGTGTCCTGTAACTTGCCACAGCCGACGGCTGACTCCCGCCGGCCGTCCCACCGTCACCGAGAGGTGCGGGTGACGCCGCCGCCGCCGCTGTTCTTGAAGCCGCCGCCGCCGCCGCTGTCGCCGCTTGCGTCGGGGCCGAGCAGCCGCACGCCGTCGCCGCCGCCGCTGCCGCCGTCGCCGCCGCAACCCCTGCGGTCGACGTCGCCACCTCACGCACCGTGGGGTCGACCGACCTAGTGTCACGGTCACTGTGGTTGGAATGGGGGTGCTAGGTTAGGGGGTGTGTGGTGTGCTGTGTGGGTGTGTGACTACCAACCCTAGGGGGTGTGTTAAAATTATATAAGTTATAATTTATATAGGCTTGGTAGGTTGTTACTGAACCTTTTCTGTAGAGGGTACAAACCCCTCCTTGTACTCCTCTCTCTTCCTAATCCAACTCTCTTCTCTCTCTACACTCTCGTCCAGCTCCTAGCTAAACCCCGCCGCCACATTCATGGCGGCCTTGTTCATGCCTAGTATACTAGCCTAGAGCTACTTTAACAGAATAGTGCCCGATTTAGTTCCTCGGGATCTTCTTGTTCTGGCTGCTTCATATGCGTCGCCAGTTGGCTCGCGCTGTAAGATAGGTCAGGTCGGCAGGTTACTGCTGCGAATAGTAGGCAGCCGAGCTTCTGCAGATACTCCTGGATTTGCTTCGCGGGGAGTTTTGCGGAGGTGTCGTAGTTGTTCCCGTAGCGGTAGGGAGTCGTGACTGTAGTCGGTGTTAGTCCGAATTTCTTCGCGACAACGACTGCGTATTTTCCAGCATATAGGTAGAACGCCGAGTTGTCTTCGACGACGTTCAGACCCAGGTACTGGGTCACGGTGTCAGACACCGCGAGTGTCAAGTCACTTCTCAGTTCCCCTTCGAACCAGGTGGCGATGTCGGTAGTGGAGCCGATGTAGAGCAGGTCGTCGACGTAGATGATGAGTAGGATAGAACCTCCTTCCTTCTGTAGTCGGTACATGCCTTGGTCGTGCGGCAGCTGTAGGAACCCGATTCTGACGAGGCGGCCGTGAAGATGCTGCTGCCAAAGCCGCAGAGCTAGCTTGATCCCGTAGAGGGATTTTATCAGCTGGCATACTTTTGTGGGGTCGTCGATGAATCCGTGGGGCTGCTCGACGAAGATCTCGGCGTCCACAGGTGCGTACAGGAAGGCATTTGCGACGTCGATCTGGCGTAGTGGTAGTTTCTTCGTGGCCGCGACGGCGAGTAGAATGCGCAAGGAGGTGTGACGAGAGACTGGGGCGAATGTTTCTGTGTAGTCGGTTCCGTATCGTTGATCGAATCCTCGTACGACCCAGCGGGCCTTGAATCGTTCGATAGAGCCGTCCGCATTGGTCTTGATGTGGTACACCCACTTTCCCGAGAGAACGTTCTTCCCGTTGATGTTCGTTGCAGGTAACAGCTTCCATGTATTTCGGTCTCGCAGAGCTTTCAGTTCCTTTTCCATTGCCTCCTTCCATTTCGCCTTATGTTCCCCCCCCAGAGCCTGCGACAGAGTCGTTGGCTGGCGCAGAGACGGCGGCGGCGGGTGCTGGACGGAGACCCATAAGCCGAGTGTCTGCAGTCCCGTGGGTGTGTGTCGAGGGGAATTTCCATTCCTGAAGTAGGCTGCTTCGTCACCATCTTCTGGATCAGGTATGAAGTTTGGGCCGATGCGTTCTGAGACATTCATGTCGATCGGGTGAGGTGTAACGTAACCTTGGTCAACGAAGTGGTAAAGGGTGTCGAGGTTGGTGCTATCGAGAGGATTGTCGTCGTCGAGTGGAACAGGCACGGAACAGTAAGGGAGTGGTCCGGCAGCTTCCGAAGCTTCAGGTACGTCTTCTTCTGCTGCGTCAGCCTCGTCAGCACCGTCGGCGAAGGAGCGAAGGCCCGCGAAGCCGTCGGTGGGGTCGTCTGTGTTGGCGACGTTGTCCAGGTAATGCTGCAGCGTCAGTCATTCGTAGAAAATTACATCACGTGATGCCACGGTATTTTTGTCTTCTATGTCGAGGAGTTTCCATGCTTGGAAATGTTTGGCGATGCCGAGGTGTAGTCCCCACCGTGCTCGTTGAGTGAAGCATCCTGCTCGGGCTGTGTGGGGTCTGTATTGTACCATGCAGCCAAAAACCCGAAGTAATTTTTTGCTGCCCCTTTTTCGTGTCCACAGCAGGTGCGGTGATGCGTTGTTGGGAAGCGAGGACGAGGATAACAAATTGTGCAGGTGGACTGCATGGGTCATCGCGTCTGGCCATAGTGTGTTGGGCAGTCTCATCCCCAGGAGCAGCTTCCGCATCGTCGTCTGCAAGGTCCGGTTCATTCTTTCTGCGACCCCCTGCTGCTGGTGAGCGTAGGGCAGAGACACCAGGCGTCTGATTCCTCTTTCCGCCAAGTACTTCCTGAATCGTTGTGACTGGTATTCCAGTGCGCCATCTGAGTGGAAGCTCTTGAGCTTGGTTCCTGATTCTCGTTCAGCGATGGGGAGCCACGTCGTGAAGGCTTCGAAAGCTTGATCACGCGTCTTGAGGTTGTAGTGCCAGACATATCTTGTTGCTGCATCGATGAACGTGATGACGTAGTTGGAGTCGGCTTCAGTGTCGTCTCGAGGCATGTTTAAGATGTCGCTGTAAAATTTTTCCATCGGTGCGTATGCAGGTGCGCTTGGGTTGTGATGTGATGGAAAAGGATGATGGGGAAGATCGGCTTCGGGGCACGTGAAGCACTGTGCGCGTGGTCGTCGAAGTTCTTGGCCGCTCGTTGTATGAATAGCGTTTCGTTCTAACACTTCGGCTTGGATGGTTTGTAGTACTGTGCTGTTTGCAGGGTGCCCGAGGCGTTGGTGCCAGATGTCGTCGGGAGCGCGATGGCCGGGCGAGCGTTGGTACATGTCGGTGTTGGAGAAGAACGCGACGACCGTGGCGGGACTTCGGCAGACTTCTCGTGTGATTGGCATAAGTTGATCTGCTTCGGTTGGTGGTCCTCGGATTGCTGGTGATGGTACTCGGCTGGGTCCCGCTGCTGTTACTGCAGGTGATGTCGAGGAAGGGACGCTGAAGTCCTCGAGATATTTCCAACACTCCCGCTAAGGGGATGATATTCTAAATTAGAGAGTTCAAAAGTGGACCTGCAACGAGACTGATATCATACCATCATCGACCTACATACATGCTACGTCTGAATTTCTAGGATGGCGATGCTATGCTATTACTTCCTAGTACCGTAAAACATAAATCTGGTCCCACACCACACTCATCCATATGCCTCTCCGGAAGAAGCAGCTTCCTTCACAAGTGGTGTGAGTGACCGAACCACAATGCTCATGCTAGGGCGGAAGTCAGCATCATACTGCACACAAAGGGCTGCTAGGGCGGCAAACTGGCAAGGGAAAGAGACGGGAGGGGAGGGGAGGGGAATATCGAGGGAAGGATTTCAGTGAGTGGAATGACGAGAGCAAGCAAGAGTGTGGGGAATGGAAATGGAACATCAGAAGAAGACTGGAGATTATATGAAGTGATAGTCCCACCCACACACACTGATTTGGATCACATCCCACCTGTTGAGATACATCTGACGACCCACCTTGGCTACGGATTTCTCAGGAAAGTTGCCTTTGAGCTTGGGGTCCACACATGACTTGACTCTATCCTCCGCCAATCGGCCTTGAGTTGCCTGTACACAACCATTACCATGCCATGCATTACATGATGCCATCCGTTACATGCCATGTCACACAAATTTATGCCAGAAAGGTAATTGCATGAAAACCCTCCCTTATGGTTAGCAGTGATGATGTGATGGAGGCTTCACAAATACAGAGGGAGGAAAGTGACACAGAGGGACGGCGGGTGGGGGAGGGAAGAGAGAAAAGACAAGCCGAGAGTGACTGAGGGGAGGAGCACGCACATGCACAGGCACAAGGACACGCACATGAAACGGTCATGCACACACAAGCACACACAAGCACATACAAGCACGCACAAGCACACACCCACACGCACCCATGTGACGAGCGACTGCTGGCCTCTGGGCATGTTGGGGTCCACTGGCTTGCGGCCTGTGAGCAGCTCCAGCAGCACCACGCCAAAGCTGTACACGTCGCTCTTCTGCGTCAGCCGGCCCAGCGTGGCATACCTGGCGGACAGGGGAGAAAGGGGAGAGGAGGGTAGAGAGAGGGTTGAGAGAACGGATCTGAGGAAGAGAGATTTACATGTGCCTGAAAAACAGATTGGGGAAGTGGGAGTGGGTGGCAGGGAGAGGGAGGGGAAGGGGTGCCGGTTTCGAGACAGCCAAAAAGTCCAGGAGAAGCTGCAGTGTGATTTAAGACTTAGCTGAAAGGCTGCTGTGGCCGTATACTGAGGGAAGAGAAGGGAGGATGGAGAAAGGTTGGAGAGTGACATAGGCGGACGAAAAAGCACACACACAGCAACCTCACAAAAGCCACTCTCTACATACTCCGGTGCATTATATCCAAACGTGCCCAGGACACGAGTTGACACCATTTTGGACCCTTGGTCCGGGGCCTCGTTCGCCACGTTAAAATCCGCAATCTTGGCGTCAAAGTCCTCAAACACCAGCACGTTTGCGGACTTGACCGATTTGTGCACCAGCGGCGGGTTGGCCTTCTCGTGTAGGTACTCCAGACCCTTGGCTGCGCCCAGGGCTATCTTCACGCGCTGGTGCCATGACAGGGTTATGGGCGGGACGTCGGTCTTGCGGGCTACCTTGCGACCTGGGAACGGAGGAGGGAGGGAGGGAGGGAGGGAGGGAGAGAGGGAGGTGTTGAGGTAGGGAGGATAGTGGTGAAGGAGGGTGGGAATGAGAGGTGTGGAGGAAGAGAGTGGCCAGCTCCTCCAAGGCATTCCCCCTCATCTCTTTTCTCCCCTCGTCCCTCCCGCTGCCATATAGCAAGCCATGCTCGCAGAAAGCCATGCTCGCAACGAGCTCATATGACACCAAGCCCTTCCCCTTGCTTCCGCCTTCATTGCCTCTTCAGCTCATCCTGGTTTGCAGCTTCAGTGCCCTACCCCCCCCCTCAACCTCTTCTTTAAGACCCCCTGCCGTTATGTACGTGCGATGCATTCTCTTAGTGGAGAAAGAACCAGTTTTGAGACGTGTCAAAACAGTACACACCCACACACCCACACACGCCCACACACACCCACGCATAACCACGCACACCCGCACACCCACGCACACCCGCACACACCAATGCACACCCACGCACACTCACTCACACTCATGCACACCCATGCACACCCCACGCACACTCATGCACACCCATGCACACCCCACGCACACTCGAGCGCGCACCATGCAGTATGTCGTGCGCAGCGTACTCGAACGCGAGCACGGCCAGCCACACACACCCCCACGCACACCCACGCGCACCCACCATGCAGTATGTCGTGCAGGCTGCCGTGCGCGGCGAACTCGAACGCGAGCACGGCCACATACACACACACACACGCACACACCCACGCACACCCACACACACCCACACACACCTACACACACTCAGGCACGCCCCACCCACACACCGTGCAGTATGTCGTGCAGGCTGCCGTGCGCGGCGAACTCGAACGCGAGCACGCGCTGAGCGCCGTCGGAGCAGAAGGCGATCAGCTGAGTCACGCTCTCGCTCTTCAGCTGACTCACCGTCGACACCTGCCCGCGCGCGCGGGGGGGGTGGGGAGGGTGGGGAGTGGTGGGGTGGTGGGTTGGGTGGTAGACGACGCACGGGCGACCAGGGGAGGGTGTTCTGAGGGCGTGGGTGAGGAGGAGTGGTGGGTTGGTCAGCGGAAGCTGACACGCAATCAGGAGAGTGGGTGAATATCGGGGTTGGACGCACAAGGGGTCACGCAAGGGGTCACGCAAGGGGGCGCACTAAGGGGCGCGCAAAGGGGCACGCAAAGGGGCGCGCTAAGGAAGACGCAATGGGACACGCAAGGGTATGCGCAAAGGGACACGCAATGGGACGGGTATGACAGACGGAGAGGGATGCATACAACCGGAGCGCCAGGGGACCAGGTTCCTAACGCTCAGACTACCGAGCAACACCAGGTTTCCCAGTCCTGATTAGTCGACGCTCAACTCGCCTGCAAACTCATGACTCGAGCACCCCCTAAAGGAACATCCAACCCACACCTTAAGCTCAAACCATTAGCTCATCCATCCCTTCCCCCTTTCTCGATAGAAACTTCAAACCCCCCTTCACCCCCACCCTTTTCACCACCCAGCTTTCAAAACCCCTCCCAGCCTTCAAACCCCCCAACTCTTCCCCCCCCCCATCCCCCCCCCCTCTCCCTCCCCCCCCCCATCCCCCCCCCTCTCCCTCCCCCCCCCCATCCCCCCCCCTCTCCCTCCCCCCCCCATCCCCCCCGCTCTTTGAACGAGCCGCCGCGATTCAACCAGCCCTCCTCCTTCAACGCACCCCTTCGAGGAACTCGTTTTCGGGCTGCGACCCGTCCAGCTTCTTAATCGCCACGGGCCGGCCGTTGAGCGAGCCCTGGTAGACGCGCCCGAACGACCCCTCGCCCAGCATGTTCGCGGGCGCGAAGTTGTCCGTGGCCTCTTTAAACTCGTCTATCTTCAGCCGCGGAACGACTATTTGCTCCGACCGCTGCGGGCCCACGCCCGAGCCCTCGACCGCGGGTGGCGCAGGCTGAAAGGCCGGAATGCCTGGGGAAAAGGGGGAGAGAAGGGGGGGGGGGGGGGGGGGGGGTGTGAAAGGGTGTTGCGGGTAGAGGGGGGGAAGAGAAAAGGGAGAGGGGAGGGGGAAAGGCGGGACTGGGGGAACGGGGGGGGAGAGAAGGGGGTGATGATCTAGTCTAAAGAAGGCGATGTTTGAGGAGGGGACACGGACAAATGAGACAAATAGCCGCCTCGTGGGTGGAGCGGGTGGATAGGTGGCGAAAGGAGAAAATGGGAGACGCGGGAATAGAGGTCTGGAAGAGTAGGGGGGAGAACATGGGGATGATTATGCTGCGGGTAACATATCTCGCATCAGGACGAGACAGAACCTAGACTCACGGCGACGCAACCTGGCGGGACTGGGTTGATAGCCGAAAAGCGCGTGAGCGCCGCCAGAGCGGTAAAACGCCTGACGCGGCTAATATGCTCGGCACACGGTCACGGTCACGGTCAGAGCATACCTCCGCCGGGGGGGGCGCCGGGATCCGGAACTTCGTCGTCGAAAAACGGGCAGGAACACGCGCACCCCATCGCGCACCAACCACCAAAACGGCGCGCCAAGATACGCCAAGACACGCCAAGTCACGCCAAGACGCGCCAAGACACGCTAAGACACGCCAAGACACGCCAAGACGCGCGAACTACGCAAGGATCAGAGAGCGATTGGAACTGGTATTTCAGGAAGCGCCGCCGAAAGTGAGCGTGGGGGATCCTGCTTTCGCGAGCGCGACGTGTAGGCAGATTGACGGTGCTAAGTAGCGCTGCGAACGCTCTAAGGAAGTGGACCCCCGACTCGCGTGTCGGCTTCTTATTCGCGTTGAAGTCGGCTTTGAGCGGCAGAGGGGTTTTCAGTCTGCTTTGTCGGGCCGATGGTGCGGATAGGCTGGAAATGGCTCTCGAGCAAAGCGTCTTACAAGCACGTGGCGGCAGCGCTTTCGTCTGTTGAGCAGAACAGGCAGACGGGGATAGACACTATTGCTCCACTAAATTGCATACAAGAACCCCGCATATGGCAGTGGAACAACGAGGAGAGAAGGGAGCTCGAAGCCGCAGCTCTACAATAGAGCAAGGGAAGGAAGAAGAACTCTAGTTGGTCTGGCAGGGGACCTCGGGTTTTGGTTGGGCCGCGTGGGAGTATGGCGTGGTGTGGAGCTGGAATGAGTCAGAAGTACAACACGGTGAAGTTTGGGGGACGTAACTTTGCGGTACAGCACGGTGCCCTACGTTTTCTACTCGGTGTCAGATTCGAACCGCTAAACAATGTGAGGCACCGTTTTGTACCGCAAAGCGATGTTCCCCCGAAGTTTTGCATGGATATTCCCCGAGGCTGGTTTGGAAGCTGGCGCTCCCAAGGAGGATCTACCGTGCGATTTGCCTGCTTCGTTTCGTTTCGCTTCGCATTGTCCAGTGTCCCCTGCCCTACCCCTCTGCCCTCGTTTCGTCCTGTACGCGTTCCGTACCCTAACACTTTCTGTTTCGAACGAGCCCCCCCCTAGTTCTGCTCGCGGCTCGAGCCTGCACTCCAGACCAGAACCAAAAGCTCAACGGTTGGGCTGTGGGGGGGAGGGGAGCTGGGCCCGAGGGAGAGAGGCTGGAGGCGCGGTGGAGCTGGCGGAATGGTGTTGTTACCCTCATCAACCTGCACGTTCGCGCGTTTTCTCGACCCTTCAGCTGCAAGCATGTCCTGTACAAGGCGACGCATCCATAGAATGCTTCGTATATCCCTTCATCCTTCATGGTACACTCTACAAGACATTCTATAATCATGAACCAACTCCCTTCTCCATCATTGCAGCACATCAACACGTCTTCCCTCCCTTGGAAACAAAAGCTTGAATGCACACCAGATTGAATACTTAAGACAGTAAAATTAGAAAAGTGCAGATTCAGAAGCGGGTCACTCTACAGTATCCCTTCTATGTCAGACTTTGGCAAGCATAGTTGGACAAGTTTTCCAGTCTAATCAAGCTACAGAAAGAAGCTGCATTCCCCAACAGATAAACCTCCCTTTCCCCACCCAAGCTTGCCTAACAGGCAGGTTATGAGTACAGCAATCCATGAACATTGCTGCCCTGTAGTCCAAAGCAATTGCCCCCGTGTCATCTGATTGCCTCAGTGCCAGGGAAACCGCCCTCTCCCCCTCCCCCCCCCCCCTCCAACACCCTTAGGGCATCCAATAGCAGTCTTCTTCCCGCACCAACTACACTCCAGCTCCTTTCTGCTTCCTCCTGTCCCCTTGCACGATCTTGACCAATGCGTTGTCATCAACTGCCCAAACACTGCCTTGTCTCAGCAGCACTCAACCCTTCTTCCGCTTCCTCGACTCCAACCCCTCCTACTAGGCTCTGGACCTCCTTCCCCTTCCCGCTCCCCTTCCCCTTCCTCCCAAGCCCCACTCGCTCCCACTCTTTATTTTGGCTCTCCCTCTCATCCCCCCAAAAAATCCCCATACAAACTCCGTCCCAAACACCTCTCAGACCCTCATGAATATGCAATTAGGGTGAACGCCAAACTCACCTCCCACCAGCTGCTCCTAACCCAACTCGTTCACTCTGCCTTCACTCGTTCAAGCGCCCGGAAATTTCTGCGTTCCACTAACCTACAATGCCCTGCCTGCTCTCCGCCCGCACTCCGCCCTTCTCCTTCCCTCGCGGCAATCCAGCAGCAGGCACCACACCACACCTCACCTGAGCTCCCCAGTGAGCCCGCGGTCCCTGATCTCCCCCGCCTGCATGGGCGGGCGCATGTCAAACGTCTGCGAATACGACCCAGAGAAGGAACCCGAGTGGCGGAAGCTCTGCGAGTTGGCCGATGCATAGCCGCGCAGCAGGTCCAGCAGAGCCTTCGCCTGGGGGCGGGCGGGGGGAAGGGGGGGCACGGTATGGGGGGTAGTATTCAATGTGAGGCGCCTGAGAAAGGCTCTGCAAGTTGACCGATGCGTAGCCGCGCAGCAGGTCTAGCAGAGCCTTCGCCTGGGGGCGGGTGGGTGGTGGGATGGGATGGGAGAGAGGGCCGGAGTTCTGAGGCGCCGTGTGAAGTCTCTGCGAGTTGGGTCCTCCAGGCTTTCGTCTGGGAGGAGGTGGCATGGGAGAGAAGGGAGGTGACAGAGTGGGGAGGGAAAGGAGGGGAGGGGGAAAGGGAAGAGGGGAAAGGGGAGCGGTAGTGAAGAGGGGTGAAGGGAGAAAGAGGTTCAATTGGCTCCCGAAACAAGCACACAGACATGCGAGCATGGGGCCACACGAAAGCAAGAGAAAACAGTCAGTGGAAACCCTAACGCCACTATACAAAGCGGAGGGCTTCACCGGTGCAGCGAAATACCCTGCCGCTTCCAACGCTCGCGCACACTGCACGCGAGGACCGTTGCCAGAGTCATGACTTGTGGGTTTCGGCATTCAATGCCCAGGCCACCATGCCATGCCCCCGAGCTACCATGCGAGATCAGCATGCAGTGGTGCAGGTAGGCTTGCAGGCGAGCAGGCACAAGGCTTGCAAGCGAGCATAAGGCTTGCAGGCGAGAGATGAAAGCGTGGGAGAGAAACAAGTGGGATACTTTCCTACTATTATTGCACAAGTGGGAAAGCACCTATCAGTCAAGACTTCTCGCTCCTCCTCTTCTCACCTTCCTTGCCCACCCCCTTCCCTATAACAACACTCCAGTCATCTCCTCACCAACCCTAGCCTCTCCCTGCGCTGCCCATTCCTTCGTTACCAACCATCCCCTTCTCGCCCAGTCCCACCCATCCTCCACTTCTCACTCCGCCCACCTTCCCAGTAAACCCCCACAGGCAACTGCCACACCGCCTCCCAATAACCCACCCCCCGATCCCTGGCTGCCCACCTTGGCCCTCCAAATGACCCTCCCCCTTCCCCCTTCCCCCACCCCCCCCCCAACCCCCCCCGCCCCCCCCCCCGAACCTAACCGCCCACCTTAGCCCTCCCAATTCCTCCATGCCCCCGTCAAAATCGCCCAACTTGGCCTTTCCCTGCCCCGACCGCGACTGCGCGAGCTTGACCAGCTCCGGCATGGCGACCTCCTGCAGCAGCAGCTGGAACGACGTCTCGCTGTTCGTCGCACCAAAACCTCCCACATCTCCACCTGCCTACCGCGGTACCTCGGCACCCGAGCCTCCTCTCACTCCTCCATTCATCCCGGTCTCCCCACCTATCCCATCCCTCCCCCTACTACCAGTCCCTTCCCGCGCACGTTTGCGCGTCACCTTACCTGTTCTCTCACCCACCTATGACCTATCCCGTCCCACCCAACGCACCTTGGCCTTTCCCCGCCCGGACCCCGACTGCGCCAGCTTGACGAGCGCGGGCATGGCGCCCTCCTCCAGCAGCAGCTGAAACGACGCCTCGCTGTTCGTCGCCAGCAGGTGCAGCGCCACCGCCGCATCCTCCTTCGCGCGAGACGACCCGCCGTCGATCACGTCCACCATGGCCGCGATCCCGCCCTCCGTGTGCACCGACTGCCGCCCCTCCGCCGATTTGCACAGATTCGCGATCACTGCCATGACTTTGTCCTCCATGCCCGGCTCCGCGTCCGTTAAGAGCTGCACGAGGACTTTGACGGTCCCCGCGGAGATTATATCGCGTACGCACGAGGACTCCAGGGAGAGGTTGAAAAGCGCGAGCGACGCGTCCTTTTTCCCGCGCAGGCTGCCGGTTTGCAGCAGGGAGATTAAGAACGGGATCGCGCCCGCGTCGCGCACCTTGCACTTGTTCTCCATCGGGCCCGACAGCGAGAACAGCGCCGCGGCTGCGTTTTCCCGCGCCGCGGGCGACCCGCTGCCGAGAACCGGCACGATGGCCTCTATCCCCCCGGCGGACGTTATCAGCGGCTCGACGCCTTCCGTTAAAGACATGTTAAGCAGCGACGTGACGGCGTGTTCCACGGTGGCCGGGTCGCTCGACGGGAGCAGCGCAATGAGCGCGTCGATCCCGCCGGCGGCGAGCAGGCGCGCCTTGTTCTCAGGGTTGTTCTTCAGGGACGAGCGGATGGTGGCGACGGCCTCACGCTTCTTGTCGACGTCGACGGCGTCGTCACTGAGCGTGGAGACGAGCGGCTCCATGTCGACGCGTGTCCGGTTGGGCAGCGGCGAAATGCTGCGGTCCATTTGCCGCCGGGAGTTGGAGCCCGAGCGGGAGTAGGAGGAGGTGGGGGGTAGGCCCATCGAGCCCATGGCGCTAAGTGAGGGCTGTCGCTGCTGCTGCTGCTGCTGCAAATAGTTGTTTGGCACGGGCGTTGGAGGGGTTTTAGGACGGCGGTTGAAAAGCGCAGACGTAATTCGGGAAGTCGGATGGTGACGTTGCTGGGTCAGGCGCTGTTCTTTAGTTAAGAAAACCTACAGGTTGTTCGAAAAAGGGGAAAGCTACTATGCCCGAGTACAATCAACTACGCTCAAGCACGAGCAAGCACGCGTGTCGTCGAGGAGGGGCTGGCTTAAAAAGAGGTTCTTGCGAGCAATGAAGCAGCTACTATGGGATCGCGACATTCACGGAGCTCGAAGGACGAGCAATAGTGAAACTCCATTCCCCTGAGGTTCCCACTCGCAGGTCCGCGGCTGCTGCGGGTTAGGCAGTGCGGCTGGGGGTCAGCAAAGCAAACAGCCACGGATCATTACTGAAACAATGCTGGAGGCTACAGCGGACTGGGCTCAAGAGTCCAAATACGGTACACAGAAAGAGGAGAAAAGGAAGTGGGACAAGTCTAGGGGCAGGGAACAGGCGTTGATGTGTTAGGAGCAGCTCATCAGCTGCTCTGTACTTGGAGCTGATAAAAGAGGTGGTGGTGAAAGGGGAGGAGGAGCAAGGAGAGAGAGCGCACGGCAGGCTCGAGGGTTTGGTTTGCTGGGTGGTATGGAAGTTACGGACAGGGCACTTGGCCCAAACCTGACCACTGACTGGTGACTGGTCCCTTCCTGATTTGGTGTGTGTGGTTTGTACTTGTTCCCCCCCCAGGCCTCGGCTCCAGGCTCGAGGCTTCCCCCACCTCTGAACCCAGCCAGCACGCCGCGTGTGAGGTGAGGTAGGTGATGGGAGATTCGGAGAGAGGTCAGGAGGGGTGTGCCGTGCGAAAGTAACAGACCCTGATTGGCCAACAAAATCGCTCGGCTCGGCTTTGCTGCCCGGCTTGGGAAGCGGTTCGGGGACTAGATGGAAAGTGGTGCTGGAAGCCTGGAATAATTGAGCTCAACCTTTTCACAGTTCTTTCCTTCCACTTGTTGAACTGTTGTACCGTATCAAAATTCATATGCACTGTGAAAAGACCGTACGAAGCATGTGCTGGTCTTGGCTCGGCTTTGGGTTCGTCATTATTTCTCGAGAGGGTTTTTTTTTTTTTTTTTTTTTTAATTTATTTAAGGAAAGTGGTTCGGAGGGTTCGGCTCGGCATGTAGGAGGTGTTCCGGCTCGGAATTCCGAGGCGCCCACCCAACATGGCAGCGTCTGGGCAACCAACCTTGTTGAAGCAGGCGAATTCTTGTAGCAAATCCTGTACAACATCCGACAAGGGATTGAAATCGCTGAGCTGTGGGGCAGCAAACGCATGAACCAAGCAGTTGGGCGGTTTCGTCCAGCCAGGCACGAGATGATTGGTGCTTGCGGAAGGGACCGTTATGGTTGGAGGGAAACAAACCTCGTGGACGATTCGTTGTTGAGCAGCAATCGACGCGTCGGGCCGAGAGCTGGAAATGGCGCATTCATGACTTGTGTCATGGGATAATCTCCCTGAATTATCCCCGTTGCAAATTTAGGGTTAGCATACCATTACCATACCCGTAGGAAACAGAAACACCACTTTCCATCCACTTCCGTGTTTTGGGGAGCCTTCTACATGATGGATCTTGATAATGAACACTACAAGCATTTTGTACAACAGAATGGCCAACGTGATTCCTCGCAACATCCAAATGGTTATCTAAAACCCTTTAGCCATCATTTCAAGCACCAGTCTAGTGCATGGACAACGCCTCCAATCAGCAATGCCGGTGTTTCGAAGGCCCCAACCCTTATCGGTGCATCTTGTTGTCCCCATACTTCGTATCGCGGTCACTTGCCATATGTGTAACGGTTGCGGTTATCCAGCGGTTGAGCCAGAGCCCCCTGCGCAGAAAGAACCCTCATCGGCAATGCCACAATCTGCTGCTGGATCTGGATCGGCTGCTGCATTGGAATCGGCGGTTGCACATGCATGGGGAACGGCAATTGCTGCGCATACCGCGGTGTCTGCTGCTGCAGCTGCTGGTGCTGGTGCTGGTGCTGGTGCTGGTGCTGCTGTCCATGCCGGTGGTTTTGTGTAATGGAATATCCGCCTGGCCTTGTCATGACCACAGGTTGCTGCAGCAGCACTGCCCCTGCTGGCAGGTTCTGGAGGATCACATGGGGTCTTGCAACGATGGAATGGTGGGCTCTATGCGTTGGTGCATGATGTCCTGCCCATGCGTTGCCTGGAGCAAGCAGCTGAGGCGCAGCGGCAGCAGCAGGCGTAGTGCGGCTGCGGTGCCCGTGGGCGGATTGATGATGATCTGCAGGAGAAAAGATGGAACAATGGCGTCAAGGACGGAAGAGAGGGAGGGGGAGGGGGAGATAGAAGGGGGCCCGGGGGGGGGGGGAGGGGAGAATATTGAGAGGAGAGAGGACCTACGTTTCAGCAATACTAAGGACTGCTTGAGGAAGAGAATTTGGGGCGGGAGGGGGGGGGGGGGGAGGGGAGTGGAGGGAGGGAAGAGAGTGATGGATGTCCAATGTAATGACAAAATGCCCAGGCAGTGCCATGAGATGCTTGTCAGTGGATGAAAGGGCTCTACAACCACAACGGGCTCATCACATACAGTGCGCCACAAAAATTGAAAAGAAAGAGGTTACCGTAATAAGCAAGGGCAAGAGCAAGGTCACCTGAAGTGCGAGCCACTTTGCGTCTCGGCGACTGCCCCCTTACAAAGTCAGACACGGGCCGCGTCCTCCAATCCTCCTCCTCCTCCACGCCTCTCCACCTACCCTCCGCCTCTCTCTCCTCTGCTGCACCTACACCGTTCCCCCTCTCCCCACGGTCCCCCCTCTCCCCGCCATTCCACCGCTCCTCGTCTCTTCTGCCTCTCGACCCTCCCCCCCCCGTTCTAACCCTTCCACGCACATAACAATCTCCAGACCGCTCATCACCATCACCGTCTATCCACTCCCTCCCTCTCTTCTGCTCCCTGCGCCTCTCCTCCCCCGCATCCCTCTCCCTTCCCCTTCTCTGGCTGTTCACCCCTCCCCCGTTTCTCTCGTCCCTACCAGCGTCCTCTAGGCCACGAGGGGAGGAGCCAATGAGGAGGTCAACGAGGGAGGAGGCGGAGGAGAGGGAAGGAGGAGGGCAGGGGGCATCCATCACAGCACGAGCAGCACGGGAGAAGGCTGCTGAGATGGTTTCAAACTCGTTGACTCGCACGGTTCGCGCACAGTTGGAGGTGCGGTGCAGGAAGTCCTCGATCTGGTGTGGTGAGCGCGGGTAGGGGTGTGCAGGGGGGGAAAGAGGGGTGAGGGGAGAGGAATGAGGGCGGGAGAGGGGGGAGAACAGGTGTGATGCAGAAAATCCACAATGTGGAGGTGAGTGGGAGTAGGGATGGGAAGGGAGGGAAAGGGGGGTTGGGGGGGGGTTGGGGGGGGGGGGGTCGGGTGGAAGGGGGGGAGTTGCAAGGTGGGGGGAGAAGCGGGAAGAGGAAAGGGATACTCCTAAGCAGGACCATCCAAACGTGGATGCAGAGCAGACGCGCACATGACAATCAATGCACCCATGTGTGTTGTGTGTTTCATGCATGTGTACATACATGTGCATGTATGCGTGCCTCAGCAGTGGTTCTTTCCCCGAGGAGCTTCACTTACCGCCATCACAGTGACGTGGTTCTCTTGAGGAAAGCCCCTCTCTATCCACCTGCCCTCGTACACACTGCCGCACAGCATGTGCGTCCATAACCCCTCCTGCGCTGTCATCTGCAGTCGAGATACGACACAGTTAGGAAAGCAGTGAGGAGCACAATAACGAGGATAGGCATCAGCCCGCATTAGGAAACACAGGCGGGGAAGCTACAGGAACCAAAAGGTGGAGAGAACTGCAAGCAAGTGGCTCAGAGAGCTTAAGGAGAGCCGAAGGACAGCTAGAGGAGAGCTAAAGGAGAGCTGAAACTTTTGGGTCAGGTGGGGGGGGGGCGGGCCAAGGAATCCCCACTGGCACGAGAAAATCTCCTCTGACTGCACCAACCTGAACAAAGAAAGAAGCCAGAAGGTGCGGCAGTGAC
Source organism: Closterium sp. NIES-67 (assembly GCA_027943415.1). Lineage (NCBI taxonomy): Eukaryota > Viridiplantae > Streptophyta > Zygnematophyceae > Desmidiales > Closteriaceae > Closterium > Closterium sp. NIES-67. The sequence continues at coordinate 73,107 of BQMB01000653.1, read as the reverse complement.
GCTGTGTTTCTCCTCCCATACCCCTGCTGTGCAAACTCTGCCGCCCTAGTCTCCGCGTGTGCCAGCCGCTCCAGCAGCTCTTGCTCAGGCAGGGGGACAGAGTCACGCCCACTGGCTGGGGTGGGGGATGAGAAGATGGGGTGAAGGCAGGAGGAGGAAGGGGATCCGCTGAACGACTACGAGAATCAGACACAAAGGGAAGAGAATCAGCACGATGATGAGGGGAGAGGTGCAAGCAAAGGGAGGGGAGATGGGGAGCGAGCAACAGCACCAGGGGCACGCAGAATGCAACATGGGGACTCTAGAGCGCACACTGTCCTTCTCAGCAGAAAGTGATTCAGCGTGTAATGGTGCTCCAAAGTAGACCTTCCCCATCTTGTTAATCAGTTTCAAACAATGTGTGTGCAGCGGAGTGTGCCATTGATTGTGAGCTTCGGAGCGTCTCCCAAGCATCAGGAGGCGTATGGGGTGTGAAGCACGGACGCAGACGAGAGGGAGAGAGGAGGGGGGTGAGATGCAGACGAGAGGAGAGGAGGGCTATCGGCGTATCGGATCAGACAGGCGTACATAGAGGCTCGGGAAAGTGGCCCATGAGGTCTTTGAACGGGGGCAGGATGGGCGGCGAGCGCGTCTGACAGGGGGGGGGTACAGTGGGAGGGGGGACGAGAGAAGAGAGAATGGCCACGGACGAAAGGGAAGTGTGCCGGGCGAAAAACAGGGGAAGAGAACGAGAAAGAGGGGAGAACACGTGCAGGCGGCCGAGCGAGGGGGGGTTGGGGGAGGGGGACAGGGGGGAGGTGGGAGGGAAAGGGGAAGCGGAGAAGGGAGTGGGGATGGAAAGAAAATGAGAGAAAGGGTGAGTGGTGCATGACAGAATGTACGATGAAGAACAGGAGGTGAAAAAACCATAGGCAACAGGGTTGGAAATGAAGGATCTTTTGTGCAAGTGTTGAAGCTACAGGGGTGGAAGAACGAAGCTACTGGAGGGACGGAACGCAAAAGCGAAGAGAAAAAAACGAGGAAACAAAATTCACTCCCTGTAAGCCAACATGCATAATGTCCAGCAGGCAGCATCACCAGCATTGCCTTGTCCGGATGTCAGTTTCGCAGGCATTTCAGCCTCGCTTGTGCGTCAGCATTCCTTGCACTTTCACCCTTACCTGGAGGTGCAGCGCGCAGAGGAGAATTAGGGCGAGGGAGTTGAGCGTCCCGTTGCGCGGATCGTTGATGGCCTCGTTGCGCGCCCACGCCTTCACCTGGAGGGTGGGCGGGCGGGAGGCAAAATCAGACAGGCAGAGAGCAGTCAGTGGGGGAGGGGGGGAAAACAAGTGCGCACACTCACACACACACACACACGCGTGCGCACGCACACACATAGGCGAAGGGATGGAGCTGCAGCGCATAAATGGCAAATATCGGACATACATGAATGTGGCACTCAGAGCACATGCACTCCGAACACCAAGGTGAGGACCACTCATGCATGTGCAGTTGTGAGGCGCCTCATAACGAGAATCATGCATGCACGTGCACGCGCATGTTCATGTGCATGTGCATGTGCACGATCGTATACGTGTGCATACAAGGAAGCAGAGGTGTCTGAAGCGCGGATCAATGGAGGAGACGAATCGGATGAAGCGGGACTTGAAGAAGCCGTCGCGGTTGGCCACGGAGATGTCGCAATCCACCCGCGAGCGCGAGTGCACGAACTTGACCACGGGCACAATGGCTCTCAGCACCACCTCCACCTTGTGCACTGCCCCCGCTGGTGGGAGGAAGGGCCAGGGGAAAGGGCGGGGAGAGGGTAGAGGGGACGGGGAAGGGTGGAGGGTGGAGGGGAGCAGGGGGAAGTGGGAGCAGGAGCAGAAGGGAGTAGAAAGAGAAGGGAGGGGGGTGGGAGGATATTGGGGGCCGCTGGTGCAGGATAGTACGACAGTGAGGTAGCCAAGCTCCACCCGCGAGCGCGAGTGCACGACCTTGACCACGGGCACGATGGCTCTCAGCAGCACCATCTCCATCTTGTGCACCGTCCCCCCAGGTAGGAGGGGAGGGGAGGGATAGGAGAAGGTAGAGGGACAGGTGGTCGGATGGGTGATGGAGCGAAAGGGGAAGTGGGATCAGGGAGGCGAATAGGAGGAGGGCGATTTGGGGGGAGGGCGCTGATGCGAGGTGGTATGGCAAAGAGGTAGCCAAGCTCCACCCGCGAGCGCGAGTGCACGACCTTGACCACAGGCACGATGGCTCTCAGCAGCACCTCCACCTTGTGCACCGCCCCTCCTGGTGGGAGCGGGAGCGGAAGGGGAGGGGGAAGAGAGGGAAAGGGGCAAGGGACGAGGAAGGGAGAAAAGATGGCCGGCGTGATCTAAGACAGTGGGACGTCGCAGACACAAACACACATGCGCGCGCACGCGTGCAAACATACAGACACACACACACACACACACACACACACACACACACACACACACACACACACACACACACACACACACACACACCATACATACACACGCTCCGGCTCACACCCCCTCACGTCTGGCCACACCCGTACCTCTCTCCAACCTCCTGATCACTGTTGCCACCCGTCTGAGCACGGCTATCCTGGCATCCCTGGTCCTCGGCTCGCCCATGCCCACGCCCAGCGAGGGCGCGAGGGAGGGCGGGGGGGAGACCTCGAGAGAGAGGTCCAGGTCTGATGTGTTGGACGACAGACCCATCTCGTACGAGCCAAAGGGAATGAGACGCGCCGCTGAGGGGGGGAGATGGGGAGAGAGGAAGGGTGGGAAATGAGGGGGGAGGAAGGTGATTCACGAATCGATTCATTCAAGGAATGCTATGCCAGGATGGCAATCTTAGGGCGTCGCACGCAGACACACGTGCACTGCACACTGGACAGCATCCTCACGCGCAGTTCGGATCAGATTGCTCCACCAAAATTCACTCCATCAAGTGTCTGTGCTTTCCACACTTCTGGGTGAACTACCACAAGTCGGCGAAACAAAAGCAAGCAAACTCGACCCATCCATAGAACTCGGCCCGAATAGCGTGGGTGAGCACAGCAACAATATCTGCTCTGGCAACCATTGATAGGAGTCTAGTTCTGAGGCGCCTCAAAACTACACTCCTATCACCCCATCCATCTTCCCCTACCATAGAACTCGGCCCGAATAGCGTGGGTGAGCACAGCAACAATGTCTGCTCTGGCAGCCATGGCAGGCGCGTCTGGCAGCAGCCGCTCCAGCGCCTCCCCCACCACCCTCCCCAGCGGCCCCTCCTGCTCCCTCTGCCACCCCCACCGCTGCACCATCTGCTGCTCGCGCTCCAACGCCAGCTGCGCCACTGGAGGGTGTGGGGGGCGGGGGGAAGGAGGGGGAGGCAAGGGGGGGAAACTGGGAAGAGGGCAGGAAGGCGGAGGGAAAGGGAGGTACGGGGAAGGGAAGGGGGATGGGGGATGGGGGATGGGGGATGGTTCGGCGCTGATACATGGCAGTGAGAAGGCCCAAACCTGGCTGTGAAAGGAAGAAGATTGTGATTACACATGCTAGTTCGTTCGTCCCTGGGTTCATCCTTGGGGTCATCCTAGGTTCATCCTCGGTTCATCCCTGGGGTCATCCTCGAAACCCCACTTCACCCTATTCCCGCATAACCCTTTTGAACCACGTGACCCCATGTCCAATCAGCAGAATCCAATGACCCTATTTCCGCCTTTCCTTCCCCCTTCACCCTGTTCCCACCTCTGCTCACCGTCAAGAGAGGGCTCCATAAGCCCAGGTCTTGCTAGGAACGCCATGATTGACGGAAGCGAAAACCAAGGGAGAAAAAATCGCCTGGTCTAGGCGGGCGAAGTCGTTAACGCTCACAAGGTCTCGGACGAAATCGCTCGCTCGCCGGCGACTGCGGCGACGGCACGATAGCTAGTTAGGTTACGGCACATCCGTCTGTTTAGTGGCCTGGCCCGGACGAAATAGATGATTGTCTTATGAATGATGTATGAGGGATGGGTGGTCAGGGACGACGAAGAAAGCGGGCCCAGACGATTACACTTGGCGGCTGGAACGTAACCATAAACGGCGGAGAAACGGAGGCACAACCGAAGCCTGAAGCGGAGCAAGAGTCACGGCGTCTCCTATCCTCCCTTGCACGCCTCAGCGGTATGCATTCGCTCGACCAACCCCTCCGAGCACCCGTTTCTTCCCCGCTCTACCGAAACCGCTACAGCAGAGCCAACGCGTTGTCGCGGAGTTTAAGAGACCCTTGGCCTAACAGCTGCTGTGTACTGAACTCCCTGTACCCTGAAACGCTTCTGCTTCTACCCATCCCAACGCCGTCGCAGGTTGCATCTTGCGAGCTAGCAAATTGAACGAGCAAGCCTGTTCGCCTCAGCTAAATGAAGTCAGAGAGCCAATCTCGAGGAGCATTCTATCAAGGGGGGAATCCCGATGGCGTTTGAAATTATGAATTCCAACCGCAAATAGAGAGCTGCATGTAGACAACTTGTAATGAAGCGCAAAGAGCGTGCGTCCAAGGATTGATGAGCGAGGAAACAATACAATTGAGTCACATCAAAACAGCATGGAGCATGGATATAGCTAGCCTAGGAGCACACGGTTGTGGCTCGGCAGAGCTGGGACATGTGGTTCGTAAAATAGGCAGAACGCCCAACTCTAGGCATGCAAACAGCAAGGCGGGCATCAATGTATGGGGCTTGTCAGGAGACCACATTTGGGGCCGCGATTTGAATTTCGTGGCAAAATTGTGCAGCAACCCCGTTGTAGCAGTGTACGCCTTACTAACTAAAACTCGTGATAAGGAAATACCATTTCCTTACACCCTCCCCCATCCAAGGTATGGTCTTAGCTAAGACCGCGGACATCGCGCACATTACGAGATTGAAAGTAGACCCGTAACATCGGGTAATTCTTGATCTGTGCCAGAGGCACCCAACTGTTTTCCAGGGCCGTTCGGTCCTTCCAACATATCAGACACTCGATCAGGCGAGCCTCTCGAGGATCCCTAATACGATGGCTGGGAACCTTCGCAGGTTCGACAGTAGGCTCGGCGAGCAATCGGATATTCGGGTTCGTTCGATGACATAGTAGCTGTCAAACATATATTGTATGTTTCTGTAGACTATATAGGGTTGTGCCTTAGGGAGTACAACCTATTAGGTTGTATTCCCTTGTATGCCTTGTTCTAAAACATTCTTTCACTTCAACATGGTATCATGAGTAGGTAGCCCCCCCCCCCCCCCCCCCCCCCTTGCGCTTCCGCCATAGGTCCTAGCCGTCCCCTAGCGGCCCCGCGGCCCCGTCCCCTAGCGGCCCCGTCCCCTAACGGCCCCGCGAACCCGTCATCTAGCGGCCCCGCGGCCCCGTCCCCTAGCTGCCCCGCGACCCCATCCCAGAGCGGCCCCGCGGCTCCGTCACCTCGCGGCCCCGCGGCCGCGTCACCTAGCGGCCCCGCGGCCACGTCCCCTAAAGCCCCGCAGCCCCGTCACCTCGCGGCCCCGCGGCCCTATCACCTCGCGGCCCCCCACCCCTCCTAGCCGGCCCCGTCTCCCTGCCAGCCCCACCTCTTTGCTGACCCCGTCGCCTTGCCGCCAGCGGCCTCGTCTTCTAGCCGCCTCGCCGCCGTCCTCGGCCCCCTCGGCATCGCACTGCACCGCTGGCACCGTACTGCACCGCCCTGTACCGCACTGCACCGCATTGCCCTGCACCTCCCTCCACCGCACAGTACCGCACATCACCGCTTTCCGTCGCGCTCTTCTGCCCAGTACCGTCTTTCTCCTACTGCTGCAACCATGATGGCGGATGCGGTCCAGCGTTTTGAGGCTAAGGGGCAGCCGATTGAGTTCGACTCGTGGCTCGTCGACCTCCAGCGACACCTGACTGGTCAGCGGCAGGATGGCCACTCCCTAGCCGTCCACATCGACAGTACGCTCTCCTGCCCGGACCCCCCTGCTGCCCTCCCGTTGACCCCACCTCTGCTGACCGTGAGTCCGCTGCAGCTGCTGCCCTTGTCCGTGCTGTCTGGTTGTCGCGTGACGCTGTCGCACAGCTTGCGACTAGTCATGCCCTTCCCCTGTCCGAGCGCCCCCGATTTAGGTCTGTTAGGACTGCGCAGGAGTTCCTTGAGGCTGTTGTTGCGCACTATTCCACCCCACCCTCTCCCTATGTAGGTCGCCTAATCCTGCCCATGCTCTTTCCTGACCTTGCGTCTTTCCCCACTGTCGCTGACCTAGCCGCCCACCTGCGCACGCTAGACACGACCTGGCGTGCTGCCTGCACTAAGGCTCAGCTTCGTGTGTTTCATCCCCCCATCTGCTCTACCCTCTACCTGCTTGCCACCCGCCTCCCTGACCGCCTTGCCACCGCCCGCGATCACTTGCTTAGTCTCCACCCTGCTGACCTCACCCTCACTGACTTTGTCGACACCCTGTCTGCCATAGAGACCCGTCAGGGCTCTATCGCCCAGTCTAGCGGTACCCTGCCAGTCTCTATCTTTCCGGGCTCTACCCCTGCTCAGTGCTCTTACTCCGACGGTTCTGCTGCAGTTGCGGAGACAACTCCGGCTGTGGAGACAGCTGCCGCAATGCAGTTTCGTCCGGGTAAGGGTCACCGCCCCAAGGCTGGGTGCGGCGGAGGTAGTGGAGGAGGGGGTGGTGCCGGTAGCTGAGGAGGAGGTGGCTCGCCCGCTGGTAGTACTGACGAGGGGGCTGGGGCTGGTGCCCCGGAGCAGCAGCCCCAGCAGCAGCAGCAGGCTCCGTAGCTAGACTAGCAGCAGCAGCAGCAGCGGAGCGTCGGCCGTCTCCCGCCCGGGTGGATTGGAGCTGGAGGTGACGGTAGTCGCAGTGGTCGCTCGCGTGGCGTGTCATCGGGTGGTAGTCAGAGTGACGGGCACTGCCAGTACGAGCTCCAGACCGGTCCTCGCCGCGGCCTCGTGTGCAGTAAGATCGGCCATACCCTCGCTCGTTACTTTCGTCGCCTAGACGATTTGTTTCGTCTCCGCTTCGGCCCGTCGCTTGACCTCCCCGACTGGCACAGTCTGCCCCGTCGTCATGTTCAGATCTTTGATATGGACATAGATGAGATTAGCTCTGCTTTGTATGTGCTGTATGTTGATGACACTAGTGTGACTGGTTCCTATTACCCTGTGTTGCCTAGTGTAGGTGTGCCCAGTGTGCCTGGTTCAGGCTCCCCTGCTAAGTGAGGCGTAGGATCCCCTGCCTTGTTTAGCCTAGGGTCCTCCCTCGCCCCTCCAACCTCTGTCGCCGCTGCCGCGCTCTCCTTCACCCTGGACTTCGGCGCTTCCCGGTGTTTCTTTCGCGACTCCACGATGCTTACACCACTTGCCGCTCCTGCTGCAGTTGCTCTTGTAGACCCTTCTTCCAATCCTGTCGTTGCCCGTAGCTTCACTACTCTCCCCTGTCCGGCGGTTCCCTCGGGCTCCCTTACAGGCCTGCACAACCCCTTGTTCTCTAGGAACCTAGTTAGTGTCGGCTGCCTCCAGGACCTTGGCGTCACCACTACGTTCCCTGGGCACGAGCGGTACGCTATCTGTACTGAGACTGTCACTGGTGCCCCCCCTCACCACGTTCCCCCGGGACCCAGTGCCTGGCCTGTTCACGCTGGACACCGCGTTCCCCCCAGTTGGGATGCCTCCCCAGGTACCTGCGTCTTCCCAGTTTGCTGCGGCAAGCTCGTGTCGGTCGCTGACTCACCTGTCACTTCTGTGGCACCACCGTCTAGGTCACCCCGCCCTCACCCGTATCCGTCACATGTCCCAGCACCGTCTTGTCCTAGGCCTCCCTGAGTCGTTCCCTACGCTCCCCTCCTCACACGCGCCTCCGTGCATGCCCTGTGTCAAGGGCCGGCTCCGCCGCGCCCCTCACTCCTCCTCGCTCCCCCCTAACTCCGCACCACTGCAGACCCTTCACATGGACATCTGGGGCCCCGCCCCCGTCCATGGGCCACGTCGCGAGCGCTACTTCCTAGTGCTTGTTGACGACTACACCTGCTATACCACCGTCTTTCCCCTAGAGTGGAAGGCCGAAATGCTTGACGTTCTTCTCCCGTGGCTTGTCTCTGCGCGTGTTCACCGAGGTCTCCTTGTCTTGCGTCTTCACTCCGACCGTGGTGGCGAGTTTGCCTCTGGCTACCTCGGTCGTTTCTGTCATGCGGAGGGCATCACCCAGACGTTCACCCTGCTGGACTCCCCGCAGCAGAATGGGGTCGCTGAGCGACGCATCGGTTTGGTCATAGAGGTTGCTCGTACCTCCATGATCCATGCCGGTGCACCCCATTTTCTATGGTCTTTCGCCGTTCGCTACGCCGCTCACAATCTTAACCTCTGGCCGCACCCTTAGCGGTCGCAGGTTTCGCCGACCCTCCTCTAGACCGGGTCCCCTGGTGACGCGTCTGCGTTTCACATCTGGGGCTGCCTCGCTCACGTTCGTGCCTCTAGCACGGACAAGCTCATTGCCCGCACTGTCCCCTGTGTCTTCCTAGGTTTCCCCCTCGACTCGTCAGACTGGCAGTTCTACCTCCCGCCTTCTCACTGGTTCTTTCACTCTCGTGACGTCACTTTTGAGAAGTCTGTCTCCTTCTACCACCGCTTTCCCTACCGTGGTCCCCCGGTCACTCCCCCCCAGTTCCTGGTGGCCCCCCCTCCCCCGGTCAACCCTGTCCACCCCCCTCCCTGCCCTGCCCCGTCTGGTGTATCTCACGTCACCCCCCTCCCGTCGGTTGTCCCTGCTGAGGAGTCTGCTGACTCTTGAGGCTCGGTGGAGTCTCTTCCCCCACCTGTCCCTACCCCGGTCTTGCCTCCCCTGTCGCCGCCGCTGCTGCCGCCGCAGCCGTAACCGCTATCGCCACCGCCGTTGGGGTTCGTCCGTTCTGGGGGTGCTCGGGAGCGGGCTGGAGCTGGTTCTGGAGCGGACTCTAGGGGTGCTAGCATGGGGCTTCTCGGAGGGAGCCGTATTGTCGCTCGATGTTCTGGTCTTGGAGTCGGGCAGCAATCGCTGGTGTCGCCGCCGGTGTCCGCTCTTTGCCTCCTCGGTCTCTCTTCCCCTGACCACCCGTCGCTACCTCCCCCGCTGCCGCCACCTCCTCCTCTGCCGGTCCACGGCCCTGTGTTTCCTCCCCCGGACTCCTCTCTGGCTCATTTCCCTCCCCGTTCTCCTCCTGTGTCTCTCCCCTCTCTCCTGACCCGACTCCTCCGTCTCACGTCTGGTCTCGTCGTCTGTCTCGTGCTCATCCTACATCCCCTGTTCCGAGTTCTCACCCTATGTTGCTTTGCTCTCACGCATCTCGTGCTCCTCCTCTCCTCCCATCTCCACCTCCATCATCACTTGCTGTGGCCCCGCACCCTTTCTCGAACTTCCTCCGTGCTGCGCATCCCCTTGTTCCTCGTGTCCTTGCCTCTCTCATTACCGACCCGTCCGTTCCTGTCTCGAGTTTGTCGGCTATTGTCGCTGCTGTCACTGGCTTCGCCGCTACTTGCCACCTGGACTACGCCAGCGCTCTGGTCTCTGACCTTGCCTGCCCTCCGACCGCGGGGGTATGGCTACTCTTGGCAGTGACGTCCTAGAGGACAGGCAGTTCAAGCTCGCTTTCCTGTCTGAGGCCGCTCCCCATCTCTATCCCATGCTACTAGTCTTTGACGGTGACCCAGACACCCTTGACATCCTGACCCCTCGCACCTACGCTGAGGCCACCTCGGGACCCTGGGCCTCTCAGTGGATAGCTGCCATGGAGCAGGAGATGGCATCTTGGAGATCCACCGGTACTTACGTCGACGCAGTTCCCCCACCTGGGGTGAACGTATTCGATGGCCGATGGCTCTTCAAGGTGAAGCGCCCTCCTGGAGAGCCGCCTCTCTTCAAGGCTTATATTTTTCCCCACAAGTCACGACTACTTCGACTACTGCACCGCTCAGAGGCCTACGGATCCTAGCGTGATTCTAATAGTGCAAGGATGCACTATCAACCGTGCTATGTTACCCTAAGTTTCGTGGCAGATACGCAATTTTTCGCCACTCTGCTCGTATTTTTTACCTACAACGGTGCGATGAAGACGATCCATGATAAGACGAGACCAATCAACTAATGGCATCTTTGGCCACACCTCAGCATGGCTAGTCTTAGAGATAACATTCAACATGAAATCGTGCACAGTACTCTTGCATACGTTCAAATACTTCGCGATTTTCCTAGTGCTCACCCCCTTATCCAAAAGCGTGGGTCCAGGAAGAGTGCGAAAAGATCCCTGAAAAGGTTTGCACTAACCTCGTAGATAACATGCCTAGGAGGGTGTAGGTGGTGATCAAGGCCAAGTGTCGGTTGACTAGGTACTAGTTTTGCTAGTAACTAGTTTGCTGCCTGTCCTCGGTACAAATTGTCTGGATGTGCTGTTATTAAATGTTGTCATCTTGAAGGACCATGAAATATACTACTCTGGTTTTAGGAGATTTGAGTGAGTGCTCTAACTGCTCCTCTCTACGTGTATGGCCACCATGAATTAAGGCTTAATGTTTATAGCGTACAACTCGTCAAAATGTAAAAATATGCTAAACATGTGGACAATTGTTTCCGCTACTGTATATTGTATGTTTCTGTAGACTATATAGGGTTGTGCCTTAGGGAGTACAATCCATTAGGTTATATTCCCTTGTATGCCTTGTTCTAAAACATACTTTCACTTCAACAGTAGCTTACTGGTGCTGGCGATGTATGGTCGAGGTAACCATACGTGGAATGATGGGTTGACGTTCCAGATGGCCGATAACAGTAGGTGGTCTGTAACGGAAGATATCATGTGGCTGATGGTAAATAATCCACAGTAGCGGGTGCGGAGTTTTGGGACGATGGGCAATCGAAGGTTTTGGGTGTCGAGCAGTACTAAGTCTCGTGCTTGGTACGTCACTGCTCGTCGGTGTAGATCGGCGTTGCGCTTAGAAATTACATTCGTGCACTTAGTGGCTTAGGCTGCTCGCTCCCGGGCATTCTGTAAGATTTCAACAAACTGTTGGGCTCGTGGTACTGGATTTTTAGGGTTGAGCGTGATCGGTACGGTATGGTTTTGTATGTAGTTCAGATAAAATGGTGACTGTCGTGTAGTGGCTGACAGAACGTTATAATACGCGAACTGAATCAGTGGCAAATGCTGCTCCCAGTCGGCCACGTTATCGTAGGTGGCCCAAATCAGCTGCTCCATTTTCCATTATCGTAGGTGGCTTCTTCAGTTTGTCTGTCGATCTCGGGATGGTAGGCGGAGGAGAATTGTTGGAGCGTGCCAAATTCTTCCCTGAAATTGCGTCAGAAGTTACTGGTGAATTTCGTGTCATGATCTGAAATCATGGCGGATGGGATTCCATGGAGGCGAACGACGGTTGCGATGAAGAGGCGAGCTGTTTCTTCAGCTGAGGTGTTTTTCTTGCAGGCGGCGAAGTGGGCCATCTTGGTCAACTTATCGACGACGACTAATATCGCGTTATTTACATCCGTCCTTGGCCGGCAATCCCGTGACGAAATCCATCGTCACCTGCTGTCACGCGCGCTCAGGCGGCGGAATCGGCTGAAACTGTCTAGCTGCCTTCTGCTTCGATGGTTTCATGGTTTGGCAGGTTCTGCACGAAACCACATGCCGCTGCACGTCCGCTTGCATGTCGGGCCAGAAATAGTATCTGGTCAACTGCTGCGTGGTTTTCTCCTCCCCGAAGGTCCCCGAAACAGTGCTGTCATGAGCTTCTTGTAAAGGTAACTTCCCATAGTAGACTGTACTCTGGTACCTAGATGCGGTCAGTCCCTGTCTTTGTGTAATAAACTCCCTTAGATGTTGCGAGCTGTTCGTACACGCCAGACGTAAAGAATCTGTCTGGCTGGTACCCGTGGGTAAATAGATCTGTTAATAGCAAAGAATTTTGGGTGAGTATTATGGAGTTGAGATGGACGGATGGGCGGGAAAGGGGGTATGCAATGTTCGATGCCCCTTTCTTGTAGGTGACTGCATTATGGAAGTTGGATTCCATAAAATCCAACCACCGAACCTGTCGATGGGTTGAGTAGTGGCTGTGCGCGAATGTACTGTAGGCTTCGGTGGTCTGTCTGTACTGTCACGTCTGTGCCCATCAGGTAGCACCGCCATACTTTGAACGTGTGCACAATCGCGAGCAAATCCTTGTCGTGTATCGGGTAGTTTCGCTCGGGCGGGTGCAGCTTCCGTGAGTCGTACACGATTGGTTGTAGGCTTTCGCCGAAATCCTGTAACAGGGTTGCTTCGATGGGGATGTCGCTAGCATCTGTAATTACTTCGAATGGGCGGTGAGGGTCGGCGATGCGAAGGACAAGGGTTGAGCATATAAAGTTTTGAGTGTAGAGAAGGCATTTTGCTCTTTCTCCCCCCACCTACAGTATACTCAGTCTCGTTCTGCAGCAGGTCAGTTAACGGTGCAGTAACCCCCGCCATATTCGGGATAAATATGTGAACATAGTTGACGAACCCTAAAATACTTTGTTTCTTAGGCGGTAGCCTAGCTTGCACTTTCTCGATCTTGCGCAGGTCCACTTCTACACCATTTGTGGAAATCACGTGTCATAGGAATTCCAGGCGATCTTTTAAAAACTCGCACTTAGACCCTTTCGTGAGCAGGCTATGCTCCTGCAGTAGCATGAAAACTGCTTCGAGGTCCTTCAAGTGCTGCTCTCGGGTCTCGCTGTAGATGAGGATATCGACTAGGTAGACTATAAAGCACTTACAATGACGGAAATAAATGTGCTTAATAATCCATTGCAGTAGCCCGACATTATGATTTAGGCATGATATGTTGTCATAACTCGACCACACCAGATTGCATAGTGTGCCTCTTGACCTCAACTGCTTAATGCACTTGGGTGTTGTAACTTTTATAGAGTTTCTTGTAAAAAGTACAATAATAAGCGGACGTCACTCGATGCGGACACTTTAGGCCAACATCGAGTCCAGATCTATTTCCTGCCTGCATTACGTCATCTCGCAACCTAAGCTTCCCTTTTTTTCTCGATAGTACAGCGGCAACTACGCCAAGGTCATAGCGATGATGCGACCGCTTCTTTCGAGCCAGAAAGATAGGATCGCGACCCTGCTTCGACAGAGTCAGAGTTTTCGACAAATTTCTAGGGCATTAGGAATAGGGAAGAGCACACGAAGCCGCCCAGCGCACGAGCAGCCTAGCGGTTAGGCCGATAGTTCCTAGGAACGGCCAACCGTGCATGCTCTCGGTACGTGATAGGCGCTCACTGGTTTGACTAGTCACTTCCGGCCATGCGAAGACTAGCATAGAAGCCGCGAAACTACTAGAATCAGAGCACGGCATCAAGATCTGCCCTAGAACCGTGCGCAACACCCTGAAGCATTCTGGTTTAGTAGCCGTGCAGAAACCGAAAAGCCACGTCTTTCTGCCCGTAACATCAGAGACCACCTCGATTTTGCCAAGGCGCACCTTGACTGGACTATGGAAGACTAGAAGCGGGTGATCTGGTCCAACGAGACCAAGATCAATCGCTTTTCCAGTGATGGCCGCAAGTACGCGTGGATACGCGACAGGGCGGCCCTGCAAGGTCACCAAGTGCAGCAAATCGTCAAGCATGGGGGCGGGTCATTAATGGTATGGGGGTGCATGACATATGATGGCCTGGGATATATGTGTAAGATTGACGGCCGCATGGATGGGGTGCTCTATAGAAGCATATTGCATGATGAGCTTGCACAAACCATCGATTTCTACAGTCTAACCCCCTCGGATGTCATCTTCCAGCATGACAATGACCCTAAGCACAAGAGCCGCCTTGTGCAAGCTTGGCTGTCTGAGCAGCAGTATTCAGTCCTAAAGTGGCCTTCCTCCTCCCCTGATCTCAATCCCATAGAGAACTTGTAGGCACACCTCAAAAGAGAGCTTGCCAAGTATGAGCTTCCCCCTACAGGGATGCTCCAGACTTGGGAGCGGGTGCAAGAGACATGGGATGGGATTGGGGCGGATGTGTGCAGGGGGCTTATTAACAATATGCCGAGGAGGGTGAAGGCAGTGGTTAGGGCTAAGGGGAGATGGCCTAGGAACTGATTTTGGATGGTTAATTGCTTTCTTTTAATCTGGCCATAACTATCCGAATACTACTTGGTGAATGTTGTTGTTGGTTTTGCATAATAAACATGCCCTTTCAAGCTACATGACATGTGCTCTTCTTGCTCAGGAGGCAATCTACTAGTAAATTAAAGCCAACTGTTTTTAAGAGTCTGTATAGAAAATACACACGCATTTTAACCTCTCAAAGGGTCAACATATGGACAGTTTCTTCCGTCACTGTATCTACGACTGAATTGAAGATCCGGTTCATGGTCGAAGCACTGAATTGAAAAGTCGTCGGGGCATTCATCAGGCCGAAGGGCATAACTGTTAACGTAGAAACGAATGATTACTAGAGGTGGAAACCTAGAACAAATACTAGTTGGTTGTACTCACTAGAAGCATACCTCAGTCTAGCCTATAACTTCTACATAGATAATATGTATAAGTTGACACACCCCCTAGGCTAGACAAGGGGTGAAACTAAACAAGAAGCAAACAGCTCAGGGCGGCACTACTAGTCCAACCACTGAGGCAGGGGTCTGGAGACCAGTCAGCAAGAATACAACCAAAACTGAAGCAAGCCAGGGTGGCACTACTAGTCCAGCCACTGGAGGTAAGGCCACAAGGCCAGTCTGACAAGCATATATAATAGAGAGTACACAATCAGGATCCTAACAGGGGAGCAGCTATAGGAACAAGACCAAGCTGTACACAGTGCCGCTGATGATCTTTAGGCGCAAGCGCCTTAGTAAAGATATCAGCTGTGTTGGCACCTGAGGCCAAGTGAACTACGCGGGCCTGGCGGCGCTGCTGTAGCTCGCGCAGGAGGAAGTACCGCAGCTGGATATGCTTCGCTCTGCCCTCAAGCCGAGGCTCCTGACACAGGAGTATCATGGCCCTGTTGTCAGCGTACAGGACCGGGGCAGAGCTAGGCCGCTCACCTAAGTCTGTGAGCAAGAAGGTCAGCCAGCGGAGCTCCTGTGCCGCCATGGCACCAGCGTAGATCTCAGCCTCACAGCTAGACTGAGCCACAGACGACGAGCGAGTGGATCTCCAAGAGATAGCACCCGAACCAAGGCTGAAACAGTAGCCCTGCGACGACCTGAGCGTCTCAGCGTCGTCTGCCCAAGAAGCGTCTGTGTGCCCAGTAAGGACCACTGGCCTGCGTCCTCCTAGCACTAACCCCATGCCTGATGTACTAGCAAGATAACGCAAAACCCTCTTAGCGGCAGACCAGTGCTGAGGTCGGTGTCTGCCTGTAGCCACAAAGCGAGCCAGGATGCTGAGAGGGTATGCGAGATCTGGGCGAGTGCAAGTCATCAGGTACATGAGGCAACCCACCAGCTCTGCGTAGGGGCCACTGGGCTCTACTGGCTCCTCAGGAACGGGAGCAGAGAGCCCATGGTCTACGGGTAGAGGTGTGGGCTGTGCGGAGGAGAACTGAAGACCGAACCTCTGAAGGACCTGACGCACCAAGTGTGACTGGGTCAGAGTGATGGTGCGTGCTGCTCTGTCCCTAGAGATCTGCAGGCCAAGATAGCGACGCAGCTCTCCAAGGTCAGTGCAGGTGTGTCTCTTCAGCAGCTCAGCCTTCACAGAGGCCAGTGCGTCCCTGTCAGGAGTAGCGAAGACCAGGTCGTCTACGTAGACAAGGATGTAGAACGGAGTCTGGCCGGAACGCACAAACAGTGAAGGGTCAGCAGAGGACGGAAAGAACTGCAGGTCTGCTAACGTGGCACGTAGCGTGTCGTGCCACTCGCGGGGAGCCTGACGCAGGCCGTAGACCGGGCGCCTGAGAAGCCACTGGGTCCCAGGAGGGAAGGTACCAGTGAAGCCCTGTGGTCGGCGCAGGTAGACCTGCTCGTGTAGGCTGCCCTGAAGAAAGGCAGTAGAGAAGTCGAGAGAGTGAAGCTCGTAGTCACGCTGTGCTGCTACGTGTAGCAGCGCCCGAAGAGTGGTCATCTTCGGGGTCGGGGCGAAGGTCTGGAAGAAGTCAACCCCCTCGCGCTGACTGAAACCTCTGGCCACGTAGCGCGCCTTGAAGACAGGCGGCTCTCCAGGGGGGCGCTTCACCTTGAAGAGCCACCGACCATCGACTACGTTCACCCCAGGCGGGGGAACTGCGTCGACGTAAGTGCCGGTGGATCTCCAAGATGCCATCTCCTGCTCCATGGCAGCTATCCACTGAGAGGCCCAAGGTCCCGAGGTGGCCTCAGCGTAGGTGCGAGGGGTCGGGATGTCGAAGGCGTCTAGGTCACCCTCAGGGACTAACAGCATGGAGCAGAGATGGGGAGCAGCCTCGGAAAGCAAGCTCGTACTGCCTGTCCTCTAGGACGTCACTGCCAAGGGCAGGAGCACCCCCGACGGACAGAGGACGGGCAGGGTCAGAGACCAGAGCGGTAGCGTAGTCAAGGCGGCGGGTAGAAGCGAAGTCAGCGACAGCAGCGACAAGCGTGTCAAGGCGCGAGACAGGCACAGCAGGGTCGGTAACAAGAGAGGCAAGGACCCGAGGGACAAGGGGACGAGCAGCACGGAGGTAGTCAGAGAACGGAGGAGGTGCAACAGCAAGGGACGAGGGAGGAGGGGACGGGAGGAGGGGAGGACGAGACGAGCGGGAACGGAGCAACATAGGGTGGGTGGGCAGGACAGGAGAGACGGGACGAGCACGGGAGGGACGGCGAGCCCAAACGTGAGACGGAGGGGTAGGGTCAGGGGACAGCGGAGGAGACACAGGAGGGGAACGAGGAGGAAGACGGGCCGGAGACGAGTCTGGCGGCGGGAACACAGGACCGTAGACAGGGAGGTCAGGAGGCGGTGGGGGAGACACCGGCGCGCGGTCCGGGGAGGGAAGGCCGAGCAGGCGGAGAGCGGAAACCGGCGGCGACGGCTGCTGTGGCGGCGACGACGGCTGGGCCGGAACTCTCGGACCAGCAGAGGCAGAACGACCGTCGGCAGAACACTCAACAGCAGCACCCCCAGAACCAACACCCCAAGAGCGAGAACCCCCTCCAACACCAGCGGCACCCCCAGAAGCCGCAGGACGAACACCCTCCTCCACACCAGCACCCCCAGGGGCCGAGAGCAGCGGCGGCAGTGGCGGCGACAGCGGCGACGGCGACGGCGACGGCGGCGGCAGCGGGGTCGGCGACTGCGACAGTGGGGGCGGAGGCACTGGGGAAGGGGGACGCGGCAAGGACGGACCGGGGGTACCACCAGAGTCAGCAGACTCCTCAACGGGGACAACCGACGGGAGGGGAGTGACGTGGGAGACACCAGACGGGGCAGGACGAGGCGGGAGAGGGGCAGGGGCTACCGGGGGAGAGGGAGCAAGGAAAAGGGGGGGGGCAACTGGGAGACCTCGGTGAGGGAAGCGGCGGTAGAAGGAGACGGACTCGTCAAAGGTGACGTCACGAGAGTGGAGGAAGCGGTGAGACGGCGGGTGGTAGAAAAGCCAGTCAGACGAGTCCAGGGGGAAACCGAGGAAGACACAGGGGACAGTGCGGGCAGTGAGCTTGTCCGTGCCAGAGGCACGAACGTGAGCAAGGCAGCCCCATACGTGGAACGCAGACGCGTCACCGGGGGACCCGGTCCAAAGGAGGGTCGGCGAAACCTGCGGCCGCTGGGAGCGTGGCCACAGGTTAAGCTGGTGAGCCGCGTAGCGAACAGCGAACGGCCACAGAAAATGGGGGGCATCGGCATGGATCATGGAGGTACGGGCGACCTCCATGACCAAGCCGATGCGGCGCTCAGCAACCCCATTCTGCTGTGGCGAGTCCGGCAACGTGTACGACTGGGTGATGCCCTCCGCACGACAGAACTGTCCAAGCCGACCAGAGGCGAACTCGCCGCCACGGTCGGAGTGGAGACACAACACGGGGAGACCGCGGTGGAGACGCGCAGCCACAACCCACGGGAGAAGAACGTCGGGCACGTCGGCCTTCCGCTCCAGGGGAAACACCGTGGTGTAGCGCGTGTAGTCGTCGACGAGCACAAGGAAGTAGCGCTCACCGCGCGGTCCGGGGACGGGGGCAGGGCCCCAAACGTCCAAGTGCAGGGTCTGAAGGGGGGCAGTAGCAGGACGCAGCGAGGAGGAGTGAGGAGCACGGCGGAGCCGACCCTCGACGCAAGGCGTGCACGGTGGCGCAGTCGAGGGAGGAAGGGCAGGGAGCGACGCGGGGAGACCTAAGACAAGACCGTGCTGGGACATGTGACGCAGACGCGGGAGAGCAGGGTGACCTAAGCGGTGGTGCCAGAGAAGGGAGGGGTGAGTGAGGGACCGACACGAGCAAGCTGCAGCGACCTGGGAGGACGCACCAACCGGGGGGGAAGCGGTGTGTAGGGTAAACAGACCGGACACCGGGTCCCGGGGGAACGTCGCAAGGGGGGAACCTGAGACAGCCTCAGAACAGACAGCGAACCGCTCGTGCCCGGGGAACGTGGTGGTGACGCCGAGGTCCTGGAGACAGCCGACACCAACCAGGTTCCTGGAGAACGAGGGAACGTGGAGGCCAGTAAGGGAGCCCGAGGGAACTGCCGGACAGGGAAGGGACGTAGAACTGCGCGCGACGACCGGACCCGCAGAGGGGTCAGCGAGAGAGACAACAGCAGGTGCAGCAAGCGGCGTGAGCGTGGAACGGTCGCGGAAGAAGCAGGCAGAAGCACCAGAGTCGAGAGTGAAGGACAGCGACGCAGTGGCGGAGGCCGCGGACGGAGCCGGTGCAGCGACTAGACTAGGCAACCTAGGCAGTCCTACGCCTGTCGCAGCAGGGGAAGCTAAGCTACACAAGGGTGAAACACCTAAACTAGAGTACACATGGTAGTAAGATCCATCAACACTAGAAGCGTCAGCATACAAAGCATGCAAAGCAGCACCTATCTGATCCATGTCTAACTCAAAGATCGGCACGCCCTGGCGGAGCAGGCTGTGCCAGTCAGGGAGGTCCGGGGCCGGGCCAAAGCGACGACGAAAAAGATCGTCGAGGCGGCGGAAACAGTGGGCGGTCGGGTGCGGGCGGCGGCACAGAGTGCCGCGGAGAGGCCCGGTCTGAAGCTGGTACTGGCAGGTCACAGCACTGGAGCCGCTGGTAGACGCCAAGCTGCGCGGGCCGCCACCACGGCCACCGCCTCCGGAGGTGCCGGGCCAACCAGGCGGGAGACGAGCCCACGGCTGCGGCGGGTGCTGCTGGGACGGCGGCTGCGGCTGGGGCTGGTCCTGCTGCTGCTGGGACTGCTGCTCCTGCCCACCGGTGGTAGTCCCCTCAGGCGGACTACCGTCACCACCACCACGACCACTACCACCTGCGTCACCACCCCTACCTCCCTGGCGGCCACGGCCACCGCGACGCGAGCGCTGCTGCGGGTGGACAGCAGCAGCCGTCTCGGTAAGAGGGGTCGCCGTGGCGACCGCAGCCGAAACGTCAGTGAACGTGCACGGGGATGGGGCACAACCGTGAAAGATAGAGACTGCCGGCGCACCGCTCGACTGAGCGATAGTGCGCTGGCGAGTCTCGATCTCAGTGAGGGTGTCGACAAAGGCGGTCAGGGTGAGGTCACCCGGGTGCTGGCTAAGAAAGTGGTCGCGAGCACTAGCGAGGCGGTCTGGCAGGCGCATAGCGATAAAATAGAGCGTCATGCAGAAAGGAGGGGGGAGCGCAGTGAGCTGGGCAGCAGTGCTGGCAGTGCGATAGCGAGTCTCTAGGGCACGCAAATGAGTGGCAAAATCTGCGACAGTAGGGAAGGCAGCCAGGTCTGGGAACAGCATCGGAAAGAGCAAGCGGCCAGCAGAAGCGGAGGCAGGGGTGGAATAGCGAGCAATAACGGCGTCTAAATAAGCTTTGGCCGTTTCAACAGTAGCAAAACGCGAGCGCTCAGACACAGGGAGGGCGTGACTAATAGCAACCTGAGCTACTGCATCGCGTGAGTCCCAGACCGCACAGGCTAGCGCAGCAGTAGAGAAAGCCTCACGGTCATCAGAGGAGGGGTCAGCAGGGAGGGGAGTAGGTGCAGGGGGACGGGGGAGCAAGCCATCAGCATGGACAACCAGAGAGTGGCCATCCTGGCGCTGACCTGTAAGCTGGCGGCGAAGATCGGAGAGCCAGGCGGCGAAGTCAACCGCGTGGCCCTCAGCGTCCAGGCGGAGCACAAAGTCAGCCATCGTGCAGGGTCAGCGGCACAGCTCCTCAGCGACACAGCGGCACAGCAGCACAGCTCCTCAGCGGCACAGGAGCACAGCGGCGCGGGGACACGGCGGCAGCACTCTCCAGTAGGGCAGCAGCTAGGCGTCCCAGCGCAGGCAAGCAGAAGACACAGGGCCCGAGAGGACACGGCAGGCCGAGCAGGGGAGGCGGGCAGGTGCTCTAGGGCCGGGCTGGTGCTGGGAGGGGCCAGGCTGGTGCTGCTGGGGCCGGTCGGGCACGAGGAGGGGCCGGGCAGCGCTGAGGAGAGGCCGGGCGGCGCTAGGAAGGGGCCGGGCGGCACTAGGAGGAGGCCGGGCGGCACTAGGAGGAGGCCGGGCGGCA
Source organism: Closterium sp. NIES-67 (assembly GCA_027943415.1). Taxonomy (NCBI): domain Eukaryota; kingdom Viridiplantae; phylum Streptophyta; class Zygnematophyceae; order Desmidiales; family Closteriaceae; genus Closterium; species Closterium sp. NIES-67. The sequence goes on along the minus strand of BQMB01000653.1, from coordinate 52,489 downwards.
CTAGGAGGAGGCCGAGCGGCACTAGGAGGAGGCCAGGCGGGCGAGCGCTAACAGCAGGCGCGACAGGGGCCAGCGGGCGCGACGGGGCCTAAGGGGCGCGACGGGGCCCAGCGGGCACGACGGGGCCCAGGGGGGGCGCGACGGGGCCGAGGAGGCGCGACGGGGACCAGCGGGCACGACGGGGCCCAGGGGGGCCGCGACGGGGCCTAACGGGCGCGACGGGGCCCAGGGGGGGCACGACGGGGCCTAGCAGGCGCGACGGGGCCTAGGAAGCGCGAAGGGGCCCAGCGGGCGCGACGGGGCCTAGGAGGGGCGCGACGGGGCCGAACGGGCGCGACGGGGCCCAGAAGGGGGGGGACGCGACGGGGCTTAGGAGGCGCGACGATGCCTAGGAGGCACGACGGGGCTCAGCGGGCTCGACGGGGCCCATGGGGGGCGCGACGGGGCCTAGGAGGCGCAACGGGGGCGCGTTAGGGCCTAGGGGTCGCGACGGGACCCAGTGGGCGCGACGGGGCCCAGGGGGAGCGCGACGGGGCCTAGGAGGCGCGACGGGGCCCAGCGGGCACGACGGGGCCCAGGGGGGGCGCGACGGGGCCTAACGAGCGCGACGGGGCCCAGGGGGGGCGCGACGGGGCCTAGGGGGCGCGACGGGGCCTAGGAGGCGCGACGGGCGGAAGCGGTAGGCGGGGGGATCCTAACCTAAGCGTGATACCATGTTAACGTAGAAACGAATGATTACTAGAGGTGGAAACCTAGAACAAATACTAGTTGGTTGTACTCACTAGAAGCATACCTCAGTCTAGCCTATAACTTCTACATAGATAATATGTATAAGTTGACAATAACTACATACTCGAAACTCCCGTACCTAGTACGAAACGCCGTCTTGTAACAGTCAGCTGCGACTACTCGAATATTGTGGTAACCCCCTTGTAAATCTATTTTGGAGAAGAATCGAGCTTTGCAAAGTTGGTCGAACATTTCGTCGGCACGCGGAATAGGGTGACGCGACTTGATAGTGACCCTGTTTAGTGCTCTATGATCAGTGCACATTTGGTACCCGCAGTCTTTCTTTAGGGTGAACAGTGTGGGGGTGGCAAATGGCGAGGAGCTCAGGCGGATTTTTTTTTCTCCACTAAGTAATCTAATTGTTTCCGTAATTCCTCAAACTCCGGCTGTGTTAATCGAAATTGCCGCTGCACTGTGGGCTAAGTCCCGGATTCTAATTCTATTCGATGGTCAAAGGGTCAAACCTGTGAGAGTACGACCCCGTTACACCAATTTCCCTTTTCCATATTTCCTTTCTATTTCATTCCTCTTTTTATCCTGATTCATTTGGTCTTTATCTCATCTCATTTGGTTTCCTATTCCTCATTTTCCATTATCCTTTGGTTTATCCTGTTATTATAGTTATATCACCGACCAGGCTCAGGATGTACTGGAGCGCTATATCTAGCGTAATCCTGCCGTAATCCCTTGAAGTCAATAACCTCGCGTGGCTATACGCATGGTGATTCTCTTTTAGAAGGGCCTATTCCCTTTGGATAGGATAAACCTAGTTACCTGATGTACTCTGGAAGTATAAAAACTCCTTGTACTGATTGATAGGGCAACATTGAGCAAACCTTTCCTCGGGACATTCGATCCTGTGACACATGGTAATCAGAGCCAAGGTTTCAGCTCAACGCTTAACCGCTGGGCCCCCAGGAGCACGCCGAGGATGCAGTCGAAACTTCAATTCCTGTAAGTACAATGCACTTTCGTTTAAGTTTCGACTAACCTCGCGCAGTTGCACTGGGGTCCCCTTTGAAGGCGAGATGCCTCGCTAACCGTTCGATGGACTGCATCGACGGAGCCGATTTCTTCACGGGGGCAAACGGCCTCGACCTCGCTAACGCGTCACTTCTGGCGGAACACTCCCTGCGACATTCCGAGGAGTTCGCAGTTCGCGACGACACTTGGAGTTGCGCGGAAATGTGCGGAGCTGCGACCGACGATATCCGTCCGATGGGGATTCGACGCTTCAGATCGACCGAGGTGAAAACGAAATCCTGCTAAGCGAGTTCGAGTTTCAGCAAGTGTGGGAACGGGACCTCTCTAGCCTCGAAATTCTTCTGAGCGTCCGATCGATCGACTGCCGACATCGACGACCGACAATTGCTGCAGGAAACGAGTTCACCCGTGCACCGAAAGCTGCTGAACGGGTCTCAGGAATATCTTCAGATCGATTGGATTTTGGACCGTCGGATCAACGTCTGCTTCAACGGACGAGATGGAGCGCGACTTCTGCACAAAGGGAGAATGACGCGCAGAACCAGAAACTGGCCGCCTTCAACATCGTTTACAACATTTGGACAACCAAATTCGGATTCCTCCAACTGGTCACGAATTTGGGGTGCAAATCATCTACAGATTCAGAAATCTGCCCGAGTATTTCCTACTTGGTAATAACTGCAAGCAGAAAACTGACAAGAGAACGTGCATCGTCGGATCGGTGCGGAATCAACGGCACGAATGCAGCAGAGATTAAACTATGGGAAATCATCATCATGGAGACAACCTTCGTGACCAGCCACTGCACAATCGACGCATCTTCTCACTAGTGTTGATAACGATACGATATATTTTGACGAAGTCATCTTCGTTAAAAATGGATCGACATCAACACAGCGGATCTTCACCCAGGAAAAACAATGGAGCTGCGTGAAGACATGTTCTCCATCCATCAGTCACTTTATCTCAAAAATTGGATCGACAACCTATGGAATTGCAAAGAAGTTGTCGTTTTCTCTTGCAATATTCCCAATATCAAGTTGCTGCGAAGGAGCAGATTTCGCACGCAACGATGACGCAGTGAACCCGTCTCGTCAAGGCCAGCGAGACACCACTTTGTAATAGGAGCTGACCGATTCGTCTTCATCAAGAATCTCAGCCATCCGAAGTGATTGATTGGAGCAGTCTCAACATCAACCTCACGAGGCGACATACCAATCATGCGTCGCGATTCCAGATGTTAATGACCTGCGTGGAAAAATTTCCGTGCATGTCACGATGCTTGACCGATTCAGGAGTAATTAACCTCTAATCCGGCAAGTACTCGTTCACTAGCGACCCTACGGCACATGCGTTGGAGACGATTCTACCAGAAGCCGAAGCGTTACAAGCACCAGCGTAACTTCGACGATGCAGGAGAACGCCAAGCAACACGAGGTGTCAACAAATGAGGGAGCTGCGGACTACTATAACACGATCACGCGCTCTACCGACCGTACATCGGAGGCACGGATGAGCATATCAGGAATTGCTACCCGTGGATACATCGAGGGGAGAAGCAAATTTCTCTTCACACCCTCAAATGAAACAATCAACGGCAGCAATGAAGCAACACATGTGTACTAATGTGCACGTGTTCCTGGTAGTTACGCCTGTTACACCCATCAGGAACACTCTACTGGGAAGATGGAGTTGATGGATTCTCCTTCAACCGGTACGAGTTGAGAGAATTCTCTGCAGCAGCTGCCGCCGTCACCGTCGTCGCAACCGCCGCCGCCGCCGCAGCAGAAGACTCGACACAACAGTCATATCCAAACCCTGATGGATGATTCTCCGCTCAATGGAGATAATGCTGGATTATATTCCAGTATGATCGTAAAGTCCCGGCCAGGCACAACATTGATTTCCAGCTAGTGGGAAGGAGATACCACTATGCGAGGAAACAACATGGCAATGCCATATACCCTCAAGAGCATAAGATATTTGCTCTTATGAGGATGGGAGGACTACGGTACTCTACCGGTATACAAGTCCTCATGGCCTATGGCTTTCCTTAAAGTCATAAATCCTGCGTCGCAACCAATCCAACACCAGCACCACCTCCACGGAAGCAGATAGGCGTGAAATGGAGCGCCGACGCCACTCCGGATAGTGGACTCCGCGTATCTCCAGCAGCACCCCTGTTTGCCGAAATGGAGTAGACTTCAACATCTCGATTACGATCACCGCCATCCGCGTACCACCTACAGATGCAACGAGCTCACACCACAACAACCGATAAATCCATTTCATCTCCGTTGTCCATTAGCTCTAACACCGGACACGCCACTTGGACATCCAACAGCAGCACAAGCACCTGGCTACTCATCACTACAGTTATCCACACCGTAATTTCGACATCAACCATCTTCCATCCAAGCTTCAACCTTGCTTCTGCGGGTCCATCCTTGTTGCAGCAAAGGTCACTTCATTCACCTTCCGCTTCCGCCTACCAGCCACTTGGAAGATCCATAACGCCTTCCATACCAGCTTCTTAAACCCTATCAAGACCAAACACGCTCTACAACGAATGCCAACCACCGTCGCCGCCCGTGTTCATCCACGCCATGGGACAACTATGTGCTCGGACACCGACGTCGTCAGAATGGCACACTGGAGCCTCTTCTTTGGTAGAAGGGCTGTGGTCCTTCTGAGGCTGCGTCTCTGAATTCGATATGGGTAACGCCCGTCATCCTCTTCGCGACTACCTTGTCAAGCAGGGTGTTACTTCTACCACCCAGCTTTGAGGGGGGGAAGTGTGAGAGTACGACCCCGTTACACCAATTTCCCTTTTCCATATTTCCTTTCTATTTTATTCCTCTTTTTATCCTGATTCATTTTGTCTTTATCTCATCTCATTTGGTTTCCTATTCCTCATTTTCCATTATCCTTTGGTTTATCATGTTATTATAATTATATCACCGACCAGGCTCGGGATGTACTGGCGCGCTATATCTAGCGTAATCCTGCCTTAATCCCTTAAAGCCAATAGCCTCGCGTGGCTATACGCATGGTGATTCTCTTTTTAGAAGGGTCTATTCTCTTTGGATTGGATAAACCTGGTTACCTGATGTACTATGGAAGTATAAAAGCACCTTGTACTGATTGATAGTGCAACATTGAGCAAACCTTTCCTCGACACATTCGATCCTGTGACAGCTCCGGTGGTAATCCCTCGAGCAGGTCGTCTGGAATATCCGCGGGAAACTGCGAATCAGCTGCGCTAAGTCGGCCGGCAGTTCTGATGCCAACTTCTCTAAATCGGACGGTTGCCATGCCATGTCGACTGCGCGAATGACTACAGCCAAGACCTCTGCTCCCCATGGACTGCTCGTTTGATCGCCACGGAGTTCACCTGCGTCACTCCCCCTGTGATCCCCTTCGTCCATTCCGGTAACGTCACACTACGGTCATTGATCTTGATGGAACAGCTGTCGGTCGTCCAATCAATCTTTGGGTTGAATCGTCGCACCCGATCCCGTCCCAGTAACATATCGAAGCCATCGAGTATAGTTGTCAGCATCCTCATCGAAAAGTTGAAGTCAGCTCCACAGCGTACCCTAATCATGTCCGCCCTGTCTTTTATTGCTAGTCGGGTCCCATCTACTAGTCGGGCGTCGATCCCCGGTAGACACCTATTTAGGGGTAACCTCATTTTTTTGGCCTTCGCGAGGTTGATCAGGCTGTGACTGGCTCCCCCATCCATGAAGATTTTCTTTTTCTCCCCTGGAACCCTACCCTCTAAATATATAGGGTAATTTACCTATGCACCCTCCTTATTCAACCGAGTTTGGCCAATTGCGCGGATCGGTATCAGTACTCGATGAGGGTCATCGGTTTCGGGCGAGCATGTTCCATCAGTAATAGGCTCGTTAATTACTGATACCAAGCATTCCCCTGGTCAATGGAACTCCCCTGCCCTTGATTCCGCTTCTTCCGCTTCTCTGTGCATTCTGACTTGTGGTGTCCTGGTTTGTTACACCCAAAACAACGACCCTTGGAGGCAGTAACAGGTGAGTTCGATGTTGTAATAGCGTGTACAGTGGCACGCTCGATTGGTCCCCGAGTGCCACTTCTGTCATAGGAGCCCTCCCTTGGCTTAAAGAAAGAATCCAACCGCTCCGCAACCCTTTGCGCCTCCATCAAATCCGTAATTTCCCTGATCTGTATTTCCATGCGTAGATCCGGTCGAAGTCCCCCGATGTATCTGTCGAATTTTTCGTCGAGGTGAATGTAGCTGACCTGTTTGCATCAAATTTTAAAGCTACAGGTCTAGTCCTGGACCGATCCAAGTTGGCGCCAAGTGCCCCGCAGCCATGCCACGCTGCAGTGACGGCATCGTGGTGCTGCCGTCGCAGCCCCGGCGCATGGCGTCGACGGCGTCCCCCCCCCCCCTTTCCCCCGCTTCCCCTCTTCCTCGCCGCTGCCGGCGGCTCACTCCCGCCGTCGTCCCATCGTCGCGGAGCACGGCCCCTCCGCCGAGTGCTGCGAGCTCCGTCGCTGCCGCCGCCGCCGCCGCTGTCGTCGAAGACGCCGCCGTCGCCGCTGCTGCTGCTTGCGTTGGGGCCACGCCGACGCACGCCGCCATCGCCGCCGCAGCCCTCGTTGTCGACGTCGCTGCCTCCCGTGCCGAGGGGTTGACCGGGCTGGTGTAGCCGTCGCTCAGGGCCTCTGATTCGTTTTGGGGCACCCTGATCGCTCACGGTCCCCCCCTTTAACCTCACTTTTTTTCAGGCCTCGCAAAGAAACTTACGCTGATCAATCAGGGTGTTGTAAAGATTTTGCGCTGAATAAACAGAGTTACCTACAAAAAACACACTGTTCGAGTATATGCCCATTATTACTATTTTTATAAAGACAAGGGCTTACAATCTACAACGACGGAAACAATTGTCCGGATGTTTTGCATTAATTAGGTTTTTTGAGCTTTCCGACCAGTGTACATAAAGTCTTAATATTTAATGGTGGTACGCTTTGGGAGGGGCACATAGTGGATGTGTTCATAGCGCTAAATTCCATAATAGTACATTGGATCTAATTTAGGGCCAAAAGATATACAAAGAGTACATCCGGACAATTATTTCCCAGGACAAAGAGCAAACTTCCGAGCAGCGTTTCTAGTACCTAGTCCACTAACACTTGGCCTTGATAACCACTTGCACCCTCCTAGGCATGTTATCTACGACGTTAGTGCAAAACTTTACAGGGATCTTCTCGCACTCTTCCTGGACCCACCCTTTTGCATAAGGGGGTGAGCACTAGGAAAATCGCTAAGTATTTGAACGTATGCAAGAGTACTGTGCACCTATGACATCTTTGGCCACACCTCAGCATGGCTAGTCTAAAAGAGAACATTCAATCTGAAATCGTGCACAATACTCTTGCATACGCTCAAATCCTTGGCGATTTTCCTAATGCTCACCCCCTTATGCAAAAGCGTAGGTCCAGGGAGAGTGCGAGAAGATCACTGTAAAGGTTTGCACTAACCTCGTAGATAACATGCCTAGGAGGGTGCGGGTGGTGATCAAGGCCAAGTTTCGGTTGACTAGGTACTAGAAACGCTGCTCGGAAGTTTGCTCTTTGTTCTGGGAAACAATTGTCCGGATGTACTCTTTGCATATCTTTTGGCACTAAGTTAGATCCTGTGTACTATCATGGATTTTAGTGCTGTGAACACATCCACTATGTGCCCCTTCCAAAGCGTACCACCATTAAACATTAAAACTTTATGTACAGTGGTCGGAAAGCCCAAAAACCCTAATTAATGCAAAACATCCGGACGATTGTTTCCGTCGCTGTAACATGGGCATACTAGGACCTACTTAAGCATCCTCCTCTGCCTGCACGCTGTCATGGTCTACAGGGGAATCGTCCTCCTTCTCTTTCCCCTTCCTGCTCTTCTGGGCTCTGCACTGTGGGGCAGTGCTGTAGGGCTTCCTCTTCCTGTAGGCTCTCCAGATATCAATGACGGCATCCCAGTCCGGGTCATAGTCTAGCAGGCTCATACACATCAAATCTCCAAGGTGTGATTCCTTCATGCTGCCCCGCAGCCAGCTCTTAATCACAGTCTGGCGGGAAAACCCGCATTCACATTCCACTGTGCTCAGGGGAAGAATTGCCGTAGCGCACCACAGCTTGACAAGATTAGGAAGCTATCCTCCCAGTCTGGAGACTTCAACATGGTCGTCAAGCCGGTGTAGAATCCCTTGTCACTCTTTGGCAGGGCAGCAAGGACAGGGCAGAAATGGGGGATCTCCAGTACAGCCGCTCGCTTGTTGACGCCTGCCAGTACGGGAAGGGTAGGAGGGAGAACGAGGGGAGTAATAGTAAAATAGGGTAGAGCGGAACCACATCAACAAATCGTGCAAGCCTCGGGGTCAAGGACAGGTGAGATACCTAGAAGAATCTCTTCAGCTTCCCCTGCATGGTAGAGGTCGACCATCATCCCGAACCACTCCAGAAATTGGGCCTTCCGTGGAGCACGTTCCCACCCCTTTGGCCACTGGTCCGTACAGAACAGCATCGAACCACCCAGCTGCTTCAAGTCCCCCAGCCGCTCGTCCAGGTTCTGCACCATGCCTTCGGCCAGTGCCATGCACGCCACGACACAATCGTCATGCTTGCCCTCACCCGGGTAGCCATCCAATGGCTCCTCATGCAAGTCGAAGCTGAATCGACTCGGCCGCCCATCAGAGTCGACGCCCTCAACAGTGACGGTGCGCGTACTGCCAGGGCCGTGACGGGTAAGGAAGGACGTGAGCAGGTCTTTCGAGTCCCCATTGAATTCATCGCCACAGTCGACGTAGCGGCTTTCGAGGAGGGATGTCACGCGGGAGACCGACGCGTGGATCGTTGACATGTCCAGCTGCGGGAAGGGGTTTGGGAATACAGGTAAGACAACAATGGTGCGTCAGTAGTGGTTTAGGAGCACCACATGACGAAACTTACCTCGCGGGTCTGGAAGTCTTGTTGAGAATGTTCATCTGCTCAAGAACATCAGCAAGAAACATGAGCACAAACCAGAACCTGTAGCTCGTGACAATCTTGTAAAGACGCTCGTTGGCAAACTCGGACGGCATAACGACGATGGCTGGCAAGACCTTCACCAGCCGTCGGATGGCCTCACCGCGTGAGAGCCATCTGACTTGGTGTATACACTGCAACTCCAAGCACGTCAAGAGGAAGACATCTTGGAGGTCGAGGAAGCGCTGGTGCCATGGTCCAGAGCGACCAAGGAACTCGGCCAGCTCCTTGATGACATCATCAATGATCTTGAAGAACGGCATGTCCTCCGCCGCCGCCTTAGTTGCCAGCGCCTCTCTGCACATGGAACAGGGTGAAACTGAACACACCAGCATGAGTGACATCTAGTATTGTCCCGAATCAGCATCTGTGGAAAGTGTTGGACACTCAATAATGCAAAAATGAATACTTACCGGTGAGCGATGCAGTGACAGGAGACCAGGTGAGGGATACGCATCCGGAGTCGAGTCACCAGGCCGGCTTTCGAGCCCATCATCACCGCCGCCCCGTCTATGCTGATGCCCAAGATGCGGTGGAGATCGACACCGATTGCCTGCAGGTGGGAGAGCAGCAGAGCGAGCAGAGAAGAGGCGTCCGCCTTGTCAACGCTCAGCAGCGCCGGGTACTCGGTGACGACGCGGAGGTCCCGGATGAAAGTGCAGAAGACTATCATGTGCTTTACTCTGCAACGGTCCGTGCTCTTATCGAGGCTAAGTCCGATGAACGGGCTTCGCAGCCAGGTCACGGTGGATTGCGTGAACTCCCCGAAACCGTACCTGTGTTTAATAACAGAATAAATATCGTCGTTAGTGGCTTATAAGGATCAAAGGTAAGAATAAGAAGCTTAGGAATCTGAAGAGATATAGGGTTTACGAGTTCATGTACGTCCCGTATCTGCCCTCGGGGAAGTTCTTGAACTTCCGCGAGGCAAGGTGGTTGGTGATCGTGACCCATGTGTCCATGGGTTCGTTGGTCTTGCAGCAGGTGTACAGCAGGTCGAGAAGCGAGGTCACTCGCTCCCTCTCCAAATCCGCGACGTGCGGGTTCTGGTCGATTCGCGTCTGGGTAGTAGCATCCTGCAGCAGAACGTTTTGCTTCCCGAATGCGAGGCGGTGCTTTCCGGTACCAGCGTGCCTGTTGAACGCTTGTGTTTGTGCGTCTGTGATTCCAGGCCCACGACGACCAGTCCTTCCAGAGAGCCCTGCATGCTCCAGACATATGGTACACTTAAAGGCAGGGCGCCCACCATTAGTTTTACACAAAACGAGCCAGGGAAACTGCTCCTGCTACCTCGACTTGTAACGGGAAAGAGCCTCAGCGTAAAGCTCAGAAGGACTCAGAGACTTCCTGGAGGTTGAAGGTGTCTCGTCTTCAGACGGCTCTTCATCGTCATCAGCAGGCATCGACGCCAACGGCTCGACAGTTCCCGGATTCGGCTTCGCGAATGGTAACTTGGCCTGGCGGTAGCGACCACCAAGGCGCTTGGGAGTAGTCGTCGCAGTAGCAGGGCGCTCGACGGCGGCTGGTGCCGACGGACCGGGCCTAAGACTCTGCTCAGGAAGAACGACTACATCGGAAACTGAGTCGGCTACTTCCTTTCTTGCAGGTTCCTGAGCTCTAGGTGCAGCATCGGCTCTAATCGAGATGCGAGTGAAGCTAGACAGTGTCGAGAGGAGCAAGTCGAGCCCCGTGCACAGGTCTGCATGGGGAATGCTACCATCATCGCCTTCTGGATCACCGTCGTTACGTGCTGCCATCGCGCGATGGCAACGGTAAGAAAATCAGTCACAATCGTAGAGGAGAAACGGAATGACGGGGGGTGGAAGCATTCGACTTGAACGAGGCAGCAAATGTGGCAGCACAGCATTGATTGAAGAGATAGATGAAGATGATGGGGTCTCTTGAGGTTTAGGGAGGGCACGCGGCTTGCAACAGAGTTTTGCATGCATGGATGTGGTTCACGAAGCGGGTCAGTAGCGGTCTACTGCCGTGCTGGTGGGCCAACTGTCTAACATTATACCTGGCCTATTGGCTGTTGTGGCTGTAATTTCGCAATGAGCCAATCCAAAACCTGCAGCTATGCTGTGCTGGAGACAGCAGTGGCTGGCTACTTTCGAGACGACAATGAGAACCCGCCGAGCACTATGTGCTGGATGAAGAATGGCAGAATATTCTCCAGCAAGGCTGAAATCTGGTCGGTCACACTCAAGTCGGCGTGATTGACGGGGAGGGTGGGGGGGATTCACAGAAATCACGGGTTGGGGGGGTTGGGGCTGGGAATCCGCTATTAGTAGAATCAGGGTCCGGCTCCGATACGACGCTGGAAAAACAGGCCACACTACACTAGGCACGCTGATCAATCAGAGTTCACTCTTAAAAAAACCCTGAAATTTCAGGCCTCTGTCGTACAAAAATCCTGTCTCATCAGGGTCACCCCCAAAAAAAGCCCTGATTTTACCCTGAATCAGGGTAAAAAGCCTGCAATCTGAGGCCCTGCCGTCGCTACTACTAAGTATGGGGGTGCTAGATTTTAGGGGGTGTGTGTGGTGTGCTTTCGACTACCAAGCCTAGGGGGTGTGTTGAATTATATCTTTGATATATATAACTGGTAGGCTTGGTAGGTGTTACTGAAAACTACTGTAGAGGGTACAACCCCCCTCCTTGTATTCCTCTCTCTTCTATTCTCGTTCTCTTTTATCTCGTAACTTTCTCCTACCTAAACCCTCACGCCATTTCATGGCTTCCTAGCTTCCTAGTTGTTCAACAGTTGTACCCTCTACAGTAGGATCCAGCAACACCTACCAAGTCTACAATTTTATACATATAATACGGTAACACTAAGGGCTGGCGGGGCGCTAGGGCCAGGCGGAGCGCGGAAGGGACCAGCGGGGCGCGAGGGCCGGGCGGGGCGCGAGGGGCCGGCAGGGCGTGTAAGGGACCAGCGGGGCGCGAGGGGCCGGCGAGGCGATAAGGGACCAGCGGGCGAGCAAGTGGTCGGCGGGGTGCGTAAGGGATTAGTGGGGCGAGAGGGCCGGGCGGGGCGCGTAAGGGACCAGCGGGGCGCGCGCGAGGGACTAGCGGGGGCACGAACGGGGCTGGCGGGGCGCTGAGGGCTAGCGGGGCGCTAAGGGCTAGCGGGGCGCTGAGGGCTAGCGGGGCGCGCTAAGGCCAGCGGGGCGCGCTAAGGGAACGGCGGGGCGCTAGGCTAGGGCGAGGGCAGAAGCGGGTGGGCAGCAGGCCTGTCGTTATCAGGGTATTTTACCCTGATTCCCTGATTTCATAGGGTATTCTTTTGGCCAACCCTTAATTTTCAGGGTTGGGCTTTTTTGAACCCTAACCTCTTCAGGGTTGTATGTCTGTGAACACTTAGAATTTTAGGGTTTGCGTCATCCCAAAACTGAGTTTTCAGGGAGTAACGCGTACGAACCCTGAATGCGACATCCATGCGGACCCTGAGTTTTGACGAAATGGCCACCTTACGCGTGACGAGTCCCAGTCCAATGAATACGACCAGCAGGCGTCACGTGGAGAATCTGCAGTTGGCAACATTCCCGCCGTGTACACGCTGTATGTTGCCATTTCAGCAACATTTCGAACCGTTAAGTGTGGGATGGTGCACTCCGTCATGCCCCAGCCTAGCATTCGTGACTCAGCACACAGCAGACGAGGACAGAATATGCTGAGTGCTGCAATGTCAGCCTCTGTATGACATCACGTAGCCAATCATGTCTATGCTTACGATGCCAGCGCAGGTGCGTCCCGCCGTTGACGGTATCGCCATGCGATACGGGATCCTGGATGGGTTATGCACCGTCCATGAAAAGTGAAATCTGGGGTTTCTTGGTCCCCTTCCCATCTTCTTCACCAGCTTCTCCTCCAATCCAGTTTCCTCCTTTTCTTCACATCGCAGATACGAGATGCTCCATTCTTCTTTCTCGTCCACTTTCGTCGCGCCTAGTTCTCGTTTTGATCATATCCGACGCTACTAGCCATGGCGGATGTAGGAGAGTCTGGTGAGTCTCCCGCCGCTGATGATGGTTTTGGACTAGGTAGGGACCCCCCCGTGGAGATCCCTAGATCCTCTCTAGATATCTTGCGGTCTCCCACCGCAGTCGCAACACCATCACAACCCGTATCTACTCCCACTCCCTATGTTCCTCCGCCCGCTGTCGCTTCATCTAGCCGGGGCCCTTGGGTTCCAGCCTGCGAGACAGCCACGAGTGTGCGTTACACGGTCGAGTGTGCTTCCACGATTTCATCTAGGAAAAAAGCACGCATCAGGAAGTACACCCAGAGTACGATAGTCCTCAGCGGGAAGCTACGTCGACCGTCGCCTCCTCGCACGTCGCCTGAACCTCAGGCCCCTGCTATTCCAGAATCCGAGCCGCCGAAGCTCTCGAAGAAAGAACTCATCGAGCAAAAGTATCTCATGGCTGAGCACAAGTATAAGACCAGCTGGCTTCCATTTTTCCCTTGGCTTCTGCTAACGAAAACGAAAGACGGTTACCCTGCGGTGAAGTGCAGTGTGTGCAAGGCTTTTGGAAAAGAGACAACACCGTACTCCAACAGTCGCGACGGGGCACGTGGCCTGCAGACACAAGCGATGCGGTTCCACGAACACACGTCAGCCCACGAAGTAGCAGTCAAGCGTCAGATGGAGATCGCCGAAGACATCGCCAGCACCCAGAGGCGCATGGAGAATTACGCGCGGAGTGACATCGAGGGGAAATGCGTCATGAGGCTCCTACGCTGCGTCGACTTCCTGTGCAAGCGTGATGCACCCATCAGCATGTACCCGAGGCTACTCCGCTTCATGGCCAAGCAGGAGACCCCAGACATTCCGCTGCAATCTTACGGAGTCTACCTGACACGGTAATGCTCTGATTCCAAATACACCATATCCTTCATTATTTAATAGGTCTAACAACCTCCCTGTTGCTACTTCTGCTACTACAGGTATGGCTTCTGTCAGCTCGTCAAGAGCTTGGCATCCTACCTGCAGCACCGACAAATGCACCACATTCTCGCCTCACCCTACCTCGGCATCAGCTGCGACGAGAGCACTGACCGTACTCGAGGTAAACATCTCATTGTTTATCTAACCTTCTTGTGTGTGCATCGTGTTGTCACAGAGTTTTTTTCTCTCTTGACCATCGAAAAGTGCGACGCCGCGTCTCTCCTCGCCGTTCTTCTGGCTCACTTACGAGCAACTGGCATCGATCTCTCCCGAATCACCGGCATGAGCACCGACGGCGCCTCTGTCATGGTCGGCTAAGACAATGGTCTCGTCGCCCGACTTCGCGAGCACATCCCCCATCTCGTCTCTTCACACTGCATCGCGCACAGGTTGAACCGCTTGTCATTTCAGTCGCTTAGGTTTCCTACAACAGCTTGACTAAAGTTCCTGTGTGTGCACCATGTAGGGAAGCCCTGGCGGTGAAGGACGCCGCCACTGCTTCTCCAGACTTCGACATGGTCGACCTTGTGATTCGGACTCTGGCCGATCTTCTGGGACGTTCATGTGTCTGGAGTCAACGCTTCAAGTACCTGCAGCGGGCAATACACAACACCAACCTTGAAGTGCAAGGAATTCACACCGTGCGCTGGCTTTCAAGGGGTGAGGCTGTGCGGCACCTCTGTAAGGTCCTTGGCGCCGCTATTATTCTGTTTCATGAGTACGGGCATGAGCTGTATGAAGTCGTCATCTGTTACAAGTTCCAGTTCTGCCTTTTTTTCCTAGCGGACGTGCTCGGAGTGATGAATGAGCTCAACCTCAAAATCCAGAAGAGGGAGGTGAGCTTCTACCACTGTGCATGTTGTACTTGTAGTCCCATGCATGCACGTTTGGAATCACCCTCTGACTCCACTCCCTTGTCTGTCACTTCCACCAGGTCGATGTCACCGAAGTGACGAAGGACATCGACGAGGCGACAGAGAACCTCCGCCACCGCTACCTGGAGTGCAGAGAGGTGTTCGGTGGTGGGGTCGAAGGCACGTGGCTTTCAGCTTTCTTGGCCGTCTACGGGCGCGGAGGGAACAAACGCGTTAAGGTGCGGGGCATCGACAAGGACGGCAGCCCAGTCACGCACACCTACACCATGCATGAGAAGCAGATCGACGGGCATGCCTTCTGCAGCAACTACCCCGGTTGCGCGCAGTTCGTGAAGGACACGATAAGCTCCCTGAAGACGAGGATGCTGGACCTGAACAATCTCGCCCCGACGAAGCTCTTCCGCGTGTCGAAGTGGCCCCGGATGAAGCAGCAGAGAGAGAAGAAGCTGAAGGAGTACCTACATGGCTGCAGTGCCTTTTTCGACAACAGGCTGCCAGGCTTTACCTTGCAAGCTGCGCAAAAGGAGCAGGTTACGTGGGCGCCAATCATGCTGAGCCACCATGCCGAGGAGGGATTCCATCAAGGCCTGACGAACTACCTCGGCTCGACGGAGTCGACCTTGTGAGTGGCTGCTGTTCGAAGTACGTTTGTTGCATGTTTTCGGGCCGGTTCTAATCTTCCCCTTGGAACTTGTTGTTTATCGCTTGTTGACTAGTTGCACTAATGCACTGGTCTTGTTCTTTGCAGTCTGTTCCCCCAACCCTTTTGGCAGGCGCTGGCCCAACCTGATGCACTTGTGGCAGGCGTGCGCTGTCCTGCCGCTTAGCACAATGGAGTGTGTACGAGGCTTCTCGCGGCAGAACGTCATCAAGTCATGGGTGCGGGGCGCGTTGTGCAATGCGCGCCTCAGCGAGCTGATGGTCATTTCCCTGCTGCAGTATGAGATTGACTGGGACGAGGCCCTTGAGTGTTGGCGCGAGGAGCTGAGGCGCCCTGCTAAGTCTGTTCTGTTTGCCTCAGCGGAGAGGAAGCGTAAGGCCAAGGCGATTGAGGGGGCAGAAGGGAGGGTGGAGGAGGAGGCAGTCCCCGACTACATGGGGGATTGGGCAGAGGATGAGGGAGAGGTGGGGGTAGAGGGGGGAGAGGCTCCTCCTGAAGTGGAAGACAACCCATTTCTGTCCGATGACGAGGCAGAGGACGAAGTGAACATGGATGGCCCATAATTTTAGTTAAGGGTAGCTAGTGGCATGGAATCTTGTGAAGTCTAGACTAGATAGAGGACTTAACTGAATCTGTAGATTGGCGTAGTGGTGCTTTTGCTAAACTACTAGCTGTACAATCCTAACGTTCTCTTAACTGATTTTTTGCAAGTACAATGCAACCCTGTTTGTGGCTAGCCAACCCTGGAAGTTTCAGGGTTGCATGTTCCAGAACACTGAGAAATCGGGGAAGCCAAAATTTCAACACAAGGCCCTCATGGTAAAAAAAAAAAATCCATTCTACAGCTCAAGGGGCTTTTTTTTTAAACCTCAGCCCTAGTGGGCGGACCTAAACTACTATGATACCATCTCAGAGTAGCGGAAATGAATGTAGAGAACAGGGTACACGGTGGTTTTGACCTAAAATGTTGTACTCGTTAAGGCATGCCCCTATCTAATCTACAGCAACATATAACAATATGTTTGACAAAATGTAATAAAGTGCATTCAGGTGAATGTTGAACTTTGCAACAATTCCTCATAGGTGCAAGTTGAGGTCAAGCTCGACCTGCTCCTCGACAGCCATGCCCTCCATTCGTGCAACAGGCACACCCAATTCTTTCGGCTCTACACCGAGCATCGGCATCATAGGCGTGTCCTCCGACCCGTGCAGGCAGCTTAGCACAGCCAAAGCTGCAGCCTCCTTCGGGAGCAGCAGTTCTTTCTGTACATCAAGGTTGCTGCTTGCTGGTTTGGCCGCACTGTGAGAGGTTGGGAGCAAGCTTGAGGCCTGGAACGAGCGTTCCCGGCTCCAGGTAGCTCCGCAGCTCGTTGCTATCCCCAATTGAGCTGACGAGAACAGCGGATCTTCATGCGCGTACCACGGAACAGTTTCGGTGAGCTGTAACAATGGGGAGCATTGGCTTGGACTGCCACCTGCTGCCCATGGATTCACGCCTGCAGGAAGCGAGGTGTCGACAGGAAGGGACGACCATCGCCGTAGCCCACTAGGTTCTGGCTTAGGGTAGCGTGGCTCTGATGGTACTAGCTGTTGCTGCTGCAGCTGCTGCTCCTGCTGCTGCTGCTGCTGCTGCTGATGATGTTGCTGCTGCTGATGCTTCTGTGTGGCATCTACCTCAACTCTCCTATCACTCAGAGAGCAGAATGGGACTGCAATCTGAGTTTCCTGCAACCTCATGCTGACAGGCTCTTGGACTGATGGCAAAGGTCTGGCAGCAGGACGTTGGCTGGAAGTGGAATGCCTGAGAGGGGATTGATGTGCCAATGTCTTCCAAAAAGGGGAAGCTGACAAGGGCGGCGATGGAATGATTGCTTCTAAAGACTGGACCGGAAGAGATGACCAGCGCTGCAGACGAGAGGTGGGCGGCCTTACTAGCAATGGTGGTGGTGCTGATGCTGGCGGTGACGCTGGCACAGATGTACGGAGTAATGTTAGACCAGATGTCAGAACTGGTGGCGGAAGTGGTGTTGATAGTGTCCCTGCTGCTGGTACTGGCAGCAACGCAGCAACGCTCATTGCACTACAGCTGTGCTGCTGGCGCGCGGCAGTAGGCAGGGTAATCCCTCGTTCAGAGATCACCTGCAGCACCTCGCGCCTCACCCCGGGATGAAGAGTCTCTTCCATCTGACCCTGGCCCTGATTGCTCGCACCAGCCTGGTAAGCATGACCACCATGCTGAGCATGATCTCCATGCGCAGACCAGCGATTCCTCTTCTCCTTCTTATCCTGGAGCTTCGTCCGTTTCTTCATCCTCTCAACGTAACTCACCAGCAGTGCCACCAGCCGATGCCTCTCCTGCTCACTCGTAACCCCTTTCTCACTGTCTCGCTCCCGCTCTGCATCCCTCGTTGCCTCCCTCGCCCCCTCCACCTCCGCCTCCTCCTCCGCCTCCTCCTCCGCCTTCTCCCCCTCCTCCGCCTCCTCAGCCTCCTCCGCCTCCTCCTCCGCTTCCTTCACCTCCTCCTCCTCCGCCTCCCCCTCCTCTCCACCCGTTCCGAGCCTTAAACTGGCCATTCCCTCCGTCACAGCTCTGTGTCGTTGGCGAGTGCAATCATCACAATCTTCGTCGTTTTCCATCGCGACATCCGTCACTGATGCTGATGGTGCTGCTGCTGCAACTGCGACTGCTGGCGCCGCAGCTGCCCCAACAGCGCTCAAATTCACTGTCTCGCTTGAAGCAACGTTCAACCTGAAAGCAGCGTTCGCGTATGTCTTCTTCTCGTCGCTGGCGCACGCCCCCGCGCCGCTCACGAGGGAGGGGAGTGAGCTAGGAAGGATGCCGCCGGCAGGGGAGCAACTAGTTAAGGACGATGCGGGGAAATCGCGGTAATAGTACGCGGAAGGGTGTGTTTCTTCGATTTGAACCGGAATCTGGTTGAGCTCTGCGACAACGTCCTCCAGTCGCTTGCTCTTCGCATGATCCAGCGGCACTTGTAGTAATGGAAAACGAAACGCCCGCTGCCGCAACTGCTGCACCTGCCGCAGCACCTGCTGCTGCTGCTGCTGCTCATGCTGCGGCTGGCAATCGTCGCGGTACTGAAGTGGCTTCAGAACGGGCGGATTTGGAGCGCCGTCACGGCGTTGCGCCCGCTCTTGGCCCCGAAAGGCCACCGACAACGAGCCGTCGGTCGTACGAAGTGCGAGTCCTTGAATCTGGGACTTGAGAACGGATTCCTCAAGCCGCTGACTTCTGTCAATGGCAGCAGTGCTACGACCGCCTCTGTGGCCGCCGGTTTGGCCGCCGCTTCGAACGCCGTTTTGGACGCTGAATTGATTGCCGCCCAATGTCTGAACGCCTCCGCAGTTTGAAGAGACATTGAAGTGGGAGGAAAGAGACGCTAGCGCGAGGGCCTGGGAGGTGGGTGGAAGGTGGATCAGCGCGGCGAGGGGCCGACGGCGGTGAAAAAACGCTCCCCCTGCCTGAGCGGCGGATGGAGAGGCTTTACTCTCGGCGGCCGGCGTCTGCGAGAGAAACCTTTTGTATCTTGAAACGGGACGTGACGTGAGGGAAAAAAGGTCTGCCGCCTTGGGAGGAGGTTCGCTGCCTTTCATTGTACGTAGCGGACTTGAAAGAGGGGGATTTTTCGTGGCTGGAGTCTGGAGTTACTTGCCAAGTAACGTGGAACATATGTGGTCGTTTGGTCAGGTATGGTGCTGCTGTAAATGCGGCACTCGTGCTTTCATGCGTTTTGTTACCGCTGACGTTCTCACCGCGTCGCACGTTGAAAGAATTTCGACATCTAGTCGCGCAACCAACCAACCGAAGGGGAGGTAGCTACCCAGCCAACTGGACATCTGGGCCGCAGGTCAAACAGCCCATCGTAGGTTGGGAGGGAATCTCCGCGTAGGTTGTTGGCAGGTTCAGGAGGAGCAGCAACAAAATCCAAATGCGCAAATCAATGAGACGAGACACTCTCGTGTCATCATGATTCTTGGCTCTTGTTCTTCTGTGTGTTGAGCGCCAGGCTGGTAGGGAGGGGAAGGGTCCAGCAAAATCTGTAAAGAACCGTGATGTTTGCTCAGACTTTTCCTACAAGACGCAATATCCTTTGTGGGGTTACTGTATCTGTGTTTCATTTCACGCTGTAGCGTGTCACGGGATTGTTTTCCAGGGGTAGCTGCGTAGATTTGACACGGCTTTTCGTGACACGCTTGCCGCTGGAGACGCTTCCGCAGGAAGTTTTGGCAGCTGGCGTCCCAGCTGGGGGACACGCAACTGCCCTGAACAGAGGAAACCGTCACCACTTGTTCCCCAAGGAATGTTTTCTGTTGTACCCCACTCGATGGTGTCAATTTCGCTGAGGCACACAGCTGGAATTCCGCGCCTGCCAACGGTCGATGCTACAAGGGTTACAACCCGAGAAGTATAAGGAATTAGAAATTCCTTACTGAGGCTTGCTACAAGGCGTACGACTCTAACAGACTCGAACAGACCTGAACAGACCCCAACCAAACCTTTAGAAGCGAGTCTCCTGGGCCTTTCTGGACCTCCCTTCTACACTTGAGTTAAAAGGGCTTATTAATAGCGGGTTAGTGTGCCCATAGCCCCCCATGCTCTGCACCTGTGGCCCTTCCCCGAGGATCTTCTCAAGGGTAACCCCAGCGGGTCACTCGACAAGAGGCCCTTCGATATCTTTATCAAACCTTCCTATCCTACCACCAGGATGGCCCTAGATGTTCCTATATATTGTCTTGTCTCTCATTTTATTGGCATTCACTCGTTCACAGTTTCGCCATTGCCCTCTGCGCTACTCGGCAGTTCCATACATAACAAGAAGCCACACCAAGTTTAGCTTGTTTTGAATGAAAATGTAAGGAACTATTTTCATTCCTTACCGAGTTCTATGGCTTAATGCGCACAATCGAACTCCCATGAACCCTTAGGACAGTTCCGGACCTTTCTGTCAAACATGTGTATTTGTCATGTTTGTATAGACTGTATAGGGTAGCCTCTTAAAGGGTACAACACTTAGGTATATCTGTGTGTACCCTCTCTCTAACATCTATTCACTTCTTCAATTTTTGATATGGTATCACGCGTAGGTAGGATCCCCCCCCCACCTACCGCTTCCGCTCGCCCCCCTAGCCCCGTCGCGACCCCCCCCCTAGCCCCGTCGCGCCCCTTCCTGGGAACCGTCGCGCCCCTCCCTGGGCCCCGTAGCGCCCCTTCCCGGGCCCCGTCGCGGCCCTCCCAGGCCCCGTCGCGCCCCTCCTTGGCCCCGTAGCGCCCCTCCTGGGCCCCGTAGCGCCCCTCCTGGGCCTCGTCGCGCCCCTCCTGGGCTCCGTAGCGCCCCTCCTGGGCCCCGTCGCGCCCCTCCCAGGCCCCGTCGCGCCCCTCCTGGGCCCCGTAGCGCCCCTCCCAGGCCCCGTAGCGCCCCTCCTGGGTCCCGTCGCGCCCCTCCCAGGCCCCGTAGCGCCCCTCCTGGGCCCCGTCGCGCCCCTCCCAGGCCCCGTAGCGCCCCTCCTGGGCCCCGTCGCGCCCCTCCTAGGCCCCGTCGCGCCCCTCCTGGGCCCCGTAGCGCCCCTCCTGGGCCCCGTAGCGCCCCTCCTGGGTCCCGTCGCGCCCCTCCCAGGCCCCGTCGCGCCCCTCCTGGGCCCCATAGCGCCCCTCCCAGGCCCCGTAGCGCCCCTCCTGGGTCCCGTCGCGCCCCTCCCAGGCCCCGTAGCGCCCCTCCTGGGCCCCGTCGCGCCCCTCCCAGACCCTGTAGCGCCCCTCCTGGGCCCCGTCGCGCCCCTCCTGGGCCCCGTAGCGCCCCTCCTGGGCCCCGTCGCGCCCCTCCTGGACCCCTGCAGCGCCCCTCCTGGGCCCCCCGTCGCGCTCGCCCGGCCCCGTCGCACCAGCCCGGCCCCGTCGCACCAGCCCGGCCCCGTCCTGCTCGCCCGGCCCCGTCGCACCCGCCCGGCCCCGTCGCACCCTGCCCGGCCCCATCGCAGCCGCCCGGCCCCGTCGCACCAGCCCGGCCTCGTCGCGCCCGCCCGGCCCCGTCGCACCGGCCCGGCCCTGTCGCCCCCGCCCGGCCTCGTCGCCCCTGCCCGGCCCCGTCGCGCTCGCCCGGCCCCGTCGCCCCGGCCCGGCCCTGTCGCACCAGCCCGGCCCCGTCGCGCCCGCCCGGCCCCGTCGTCCTCGCCCGGCTCGGTCGCACCTGCCCGGCCCCGCTGCCCCGGCCCCGTCCTCCTCACTGGTACGGTTCCCCCCCACCCCGCCCTGCACTGCCCTGCACTGTACCGCCACGCACCACACTGTACTGCCTTACACCGCACTGCACCGCACTCCACCGCACTGCATCGCACTGCACCGCACTGCACCGCACTGTACCGCATTGCACCGCACTGCACCGCACTGTACCGCACTGCACTGCACTGCACCGCCCTGCACCGCACTGGACTGTTCCTGATGGCGGCGGAGCTTCGCTTCGACGCTGAAGGTCAGCCCCTAGAGTTCGAGGCGTGGCTTGCCGACCTCCGCCGCCAGCTCACTGGACAGCGGCAGGATGGTGAACCGCTTTCCGCACACCTTGACGGTACGCTCCCCTGCCCAGACCCCCCTGCTATTCTGCCCGCTGACCCCACACCCACTGAGCGTGAGTCTACTGCTGCCACTGCCCGTGCGCGCTCTGTCTGGCTTTCTCGCGATGCTGTCGCCCAGCTTGCCATTAGCAACGCCCTCCCCCCGTCCGAGCGTCCTCGCTTTAGGTCCCTCACTACTGCTCAGGCATACTTAGATGCTGTCATCAAGCGCTATTCCACCCCTCCGGCTGCCTCGGTGGGTCGCCTGATCCTCCCGATGCTCTTTCCTGACCTTGCATCTTTCCCCACTGTCTCTGACCTCGCTGCCCACCTGCGCTCGATAGAGGAGACCTGGCGCGCCGCCTGCACTGACGCACAGCTTAGAGCCCACCAGCCGCCCATTACCTCTACCCTCTACCTGCTTGCCACCCGCCTCCCTGACTGCCTTGCTGTCGCCCGCGACCGCTTCCTTAGTGTTCACCCCGCAGACCTCACCCTCACTGACTTTGTCGACACCCTGACTGTGATAGAGACCCGTCACTGCTCCATCGCCCAGGCGAGCGGTGTAGTGCCGGTCCCTATCTTTCAGGGTTGTGCCCCCGCTCAGTGTACCTTCTCCGACGGCTCTGCCGCAGTGGCTGAGACTGCTGCTGCAGCGCAGGCCCGTTCTGGGAAGGGCCGCCGCCCCAAGGCTGGGCGCGGCGGAGGGGGCGGCGGGGGTGCGGGCGGGGGTAGTGGTGGGGTCGGGTCGCCTGGTGCTGGAGCGAACGAGGGGACCCTGCCCAGTCCAGCTGAGTCGCCGCCCCTGCAGTTGCAGCAGCCGCAGCAGCCGTCGCAGTCGCAGCCGTCGCAGCAGCCGCCGCAGCCGTCGCAGCCGCGGCAGACGAGTGTCCTCCCGCCCGGGTGGCCCGGCGCTGGCGGTGGCCGGGCGCGTGGTGGTGTGTCGAGTGGTAGCTCTGGCGGCGGGCACTGTCAGTACCAGATCCAGACCGGTCCTCGCCGCGGCTTCGTTTGCGGTAAGCTCGGTCACTCCACTCCCCGCTGTTTTCGTCGCCTGGACGACCTCTTTCGTCAGCGCTTCGGCCCGTCGCCAGACCTCCCGGACTGGCACAGTTTGCTTAGTCGTAAGATTCAGATTTTTGATATGGACATGGATGCCATTGTTTCTGCTCTGCATGTGATGTATGCTGATGACTCTAGTGTGCTTCCCGCTTATGACTCACTGTTGCCTAGTGTAGGTGTGCCTAGTGTACCCTCCCCTGCTGCGTCAGGCGTAGGATCCTCTGCTTTGTGTAGTCTTGGTGCTTCCGTCGTCGTTCCGTCGCCAGACGCCTCTGCTTCGCTTTCCTTCACCTTGGACTCTGGCGCTTCTCGGTGTTTCTTCCGCGACTCCACCACCCTGACGCCGCTTCCCGTCCCTGCTGCCGTTTCTCTCGCTGACCCCTCTGGCGGTCCGGTAGTCGCCCGCAGTTCCACCACCCTTCCCTGTCCGGCAGTTCCTTCGGGCTCTCTTACAGGTCTGCATATCCCCTCGTTCTCCAGGAACCTAGTTGGTGTCGGCTGCCTCCAGGACCTTGGCGTCACCACTACGTTCCCTGGTTACGAGCGGTATGCTGTCTGTACCGAGGCCGCCACTGGTGCCCCCCTGTCCACGTTCCCCCGGGACCCGGTGTCCGGCCTGTTCACTCTGGACACCGTGACCCCCCCGGCTGGAGCGCTCACCCAGGTTGCTGCCGCCTGCTCCTGTCGGTCCCTCACTCACCCGACCCTCCTTTGGCACCACCGCCTAGGTCACCCTGCGCTCCCGCGTCTGCGTCACATGTCCCAGCACGGTCTTGTCCTTGGTCTCCCAGGTTCTCTCCCTGCGTTTCCCTCCTCCCCAGCCCCACCTTGCACGCCTTGTGTCGAGGGTCGACTTCGCCGTGCCCTTCACTCCTCCTCGTTTCCCCCTACCGCCGCACCGTTGCAGACCCTGCACCTGGACGTATGGGGCCCCGCCCCTGTCCCTGGGCCGCGTCGAGAGCGCTACTTCCTTGTGCTTGTCGACGACTTCACTCGCTACACCACAGTCTTTCCCCTGGAGCGCAAGGCCGACGTGCCTGGCGCTCTCATCCCCTGGCTTGTCTCTGCGCATGTCCACCGCGGTCTCCCTGTCTTGCGTCTTCACTCAGACCGTGGTGGCGAGTTTGCCTCAGGTGTCCTTGGTCGCTTTTGTCGTGCGGAGGGCATCACCCAGACGTTCAACCTACCGGACTCCCCACAGCAGAATGGGGTCGCTGAGCGACGCATCGGTTTGGTCATGGAGGTGGCTCGCACCTCCATGATCCATGCCGGTGCACCCCATTTTCTGTGGCCGTTCGCTGTGCGCTACGCTTCTCACCAGCTTAACCTGTGGCCGCACCCTCAGCAGCCGCAGGTTTCGCCGACCCCTCTTTGGACTGGGTCTCCTGGTGACGCGTCTGCGTTCCACGTCTGGGGCTGTTTTGCTCACGTCCGTGCCTCCGGCACGGACAAGCTCACTGCCCGCACCCTTCCCTGCGTCTTCCTCGGTTTTCCCCTTGACGCGTCCGACTGGCACTTTTACCACCCGCCGTCTCACCGCTTCTTTCACTCTCGTGACGTCACCTTTGACGAGTCCGTCTCCTACTACCGTCGCTTCCCCCACCGTGGTCCCCCGGTTACTCCCCCCCTGTTCCTGGTCCCTCCTTCCCCGGTAGTCCCTGCCCCTCCTCCTCCTCCTCCCCGTCCCGCCCCCTCTGGTGTGTCCCACGTCACCCCCCTTCCGTCGGTGGACCCGGTTGAGGAGTCTTCTGACTCTGGTGGCCCTCCTGTGCAATCCTCGTCAGCCGCCCCTCCCCTGGCGTCCCCTCCCCAGTCCCCTCCTCCCCCGCTTCTGCCGCCGCTGCAGCCGTCGTTGCCGCCGCCGCCGCCGCCGCCGCTGCCGTCGCAGCACCCGTTCGCTGACTTTGGGGGTGCTCGTCCCAGTAGCCCCGGGGGTGGTCCCTCTGGGGGTGCTGGTGTGGAGAGTGTCGGGGGTAGCCGAGGAGCAGCTAGCGGTCCCGGTGTCGCCGTTGTGCCGCCGCAGCAGCAGTCCCCGCCGGTGTCAGCCCTTCGCCTGCTCGGCCTGCCGTCCCCCGACCCTGCGTCGGTTCCTCCCCGACCGTCTCCTCCTCTTCCTGTCTACGGCCCTGTTTTCCCTCCGCCGGACTCGTCCCCGGCTCGTCTCCCCCCTCGTTCCCCTCCTGTGTCCCCTCCTCTGTCTCCTGACCCGACTCCTCCGTCACACGTCTGGTCTCACCGTCCCTCCCGTGCTCGTCCTGCCTCGCCTGTCCTGCGCTCCCACCCTATGTTGCTTCGTTCCCACGCGTCTCGTCCTCCCCTTCTGCCGTCGCCTCCTCCTTCCTCCCTTGTTGTTGCACCCCCCCCGCTGTCTGACTACCTTCGTGCCGCTCGTCCTCTTGTTCCTCGCGTCCTTGCCTCTCTCGTTACCGACCCGTCTGTTCCGGCCTCGTGCCTTGACGCCCTTGTTGCTGCTGTCGCTGACTTCGCCTCTTCCCGCCGCCTTGACTACGCCTCCGCTCTGGTCTCTGACCCTGCCTGTCCTCCGTCTGTCGGGGGTGCTCCTGCCCTTGGCAGTGACGTCCTGGAGGACCGCCAGTTCGAGCTTGCTTTCCTGTCCGAGGCTGCTCCCCATCTCTGTTCCATGCTGCTAGTCCCTGAGGGTGACCCAGACGCTTTTGACATCCCGACCCCTCGCACTTACGCTGAGGCGACCTCGGGACCCTGGGCCTCGCAGTGGATAGCTGCCATGGAGCAGGAGATGGCATCTTGGAGATCCACCGGCACCTTCGTCGACGCAGTTCCCTCGCCTGGGGTGAACGTAGTCGATGGCCGCTGGCTCTTCAAAGTGAAGCGCCCTCCTGGAGAGCCGCCTGTGTTCAAGGCGCGCTACGTGGCTAGAGGCTTCAGTCAGCGCGAGGGGGTGGACTTCTTCCAGACCTTCGCTCCGACCCCGAAGATGACTACTCTTCGGGTTCTGTTACACCTAGCTGCTCAGCGTGACTACGAGCTTCACTCCCTCGACTTCTCCACTGCCTTCCTTCAGGGCAGCCTACACGAGCAGGTCTACCTACGTCGCCCTCCGGGCTTTACTGGCACCTTCCCTCCTGGGACCCAGTGGCTCCTGCGGCGCCCCGTCTACGGCCTGCGCCAGGCTCCCCGTGAGTGGCACGACACTCTCCGTGCTACGCTTGCTGACCTGCAGTTCTTTCCGTCTTCCGCAGACCCTTCCCTCTTCGTTCGTGCTGGCCAGACTCCGTTCTACATCCTTGTTTACGTCGACGACCTGGTCTTTGCCACAGCAGACAGGGACGCACTGGCCTCCGTGAAGGCAGAGCTGCTGAAGAGACACACCTGCACTGACCTTGGAGAACTGCGCCGTTACCTTGGCTTGCAGATCTCCAGGGACAGAGCAGCGCGCACCATCACCCTGACTCAGTCACACTTGGTGCGCCAGGTCCTTCAGAGGTTCCGCCTTCAGTTCTCCTCTGCACAGCCCACCCCTCTGCCTGTAGACCACAGGCTCTCCGCTCCAGTGTCTGAGGAGTTGGTAGAGCCCAGCGGCCCCTACGCAGAGCTGGTTGGTTGCCTCATGTACCTGATGACTTGCACTCGCCCAGATCTCGCATACCCTCTCAGCATCCTGGCTCGTTTTGTGGCCACAGGCAGACACCGACCGCGGCACTGGTCTGCCGCTAAGAGGGTTCTGCGTTATCTTGCTAGTACATCGGGCATGGGGTTAGTGCTAGGAGGACGCAGGCCAGTGGTCCTTACTGGACACACAGACGCTTCGTGGGCAGACGACGCTGAGACACTCAGGTCTACCCAGGGCTACTGCTTCAGCCTTGGCTCAGGTGCCGTCTCGTGGAGAGCTACTCGCTCCTCGTCTGTGGCGCAGTCCAGCTGTGAGGCTGAGATCTACGCTGGTGCCATGGCGGCACAGGAGCTCCGCTGGCTGACCTTCTTGCTCACTGACTTAGGTGAGCGGCCTAGCTCTGCCCCGGTCCTGTTCGCTAACAACCGGGCCATGATCCTCCTGTGTCAGGAGCCTCGACTCGAGGGCAGAGCGAAGCACATTCAGCTGCGGTACTTCCTCCTGCGTGAGCTACAGCAGCGACGTTAGGCTCGCGTAGTACACTTGGCCTCAGGTGCCAACACGGCTGATATCTTTACGAAGGCGCTTGCGCCTAAAGATCATCAGCGGCACTGTGTACAGCTTGGTCTAGTTCCTGTAGCCTCTCACTTGCTAGGACCTTGACTTTGTACTGTCCTTTATATCCATACTCAGACTGGACTTGTGTCCTCTCCCAGTGGCTGGACTAGTAGTGCCGCCCTGTTCTTGTTCTTGCCTTGTCTGTACTCCTTCTGACTGGTCTCTCAGACCCTTGTCTCAGAGGTTGGACTAGTAGTGCCGCCCTGAGCTGCTTGTTTAGGACATTCCCCTATGCAGTCTAGGGGGTGTGTCAAACATGTGTATTTGTCATGTTTGTATAGACTGTATAGGGTAGCCTCTTAGAGGGTACAACACTTAGGTATATCTGTGTGTACCCTCTCTCTAACATCTATTCACTTCTTCAATTTTTGATACTTTCAGTCCTAACTTTCAGGGCTTTACCAGACCTTCGAGCCGAACCATTAGGAGTTCTCTAGACCCCTTGTTGACACTCTGATGCCCTTCGATGTCCTTCCGGAACCTTCGTTTCTCATGGCTAGGATAGCTCATGTATTCCTATTAGTTGCATTGCCATTCATTGTATAGTCATTCAGTTGTTTACAACTTCGTGGATTGATCGACTTTGGGCACCGAGTTATCGTCTACTTAACGAATTACTAAATCAAGAAGTCTGAGATTCGAATTTATTGAGACATTTCGGGGTTGTTAAAATCCCGAAACCACAGCATCGCTTTTATTACTAGCCTGACATGACGACCGACGTGCATAGATACGTTGCAGCGTATCCGAATTGCCAAGTGATGATGTCACCACATCAGCGGCCGATAGGACAGTTGCATCCTCTACAGCCACCCCAACAATAATGCCAACACATAACTATGGATTCTCTCACATGTCTACCGATCGGTCCAAGCGGAAACGACGCGGTTTCCGTTGTCGTCGACCGACTAACAAAAATGGCACATTCTGCATCATGTCGCATGACGATCACAGTCGAAGAAACGGCTCGCCTATTAATCATAGCCGTTCTTTGCCTGCACAGTATACTTTCGGCGATCATCAGCGACCGAGGTCTGAATCTCATATCAAAATTCTGATAGGACACGTGGGCTTGGTAGAGGACGCAACTGTAGTTTTCGTCCGCTTATCATCCACGAAGGAACGGCCAGACGAAGCGGATCAATCATACAGTTGAGCAATATATCCACACGAATTGCCCAGATATCCACAAGTGGGAGGACACGCTGCAAATGCTAGAATTTTTGTACAACAATGCTCCCTCGGCTATAACTACTTACTCGTCATTCTACCTAAATTATGGGGTGGATCCTACATTACACGTTTCTAACAACTCGAAGGTCAATTTCTAAGATCACAACAGCGTTGAAGAACTTCAAGCAGCCCAAGTCAAAGCTACTGAATTTATTCATATTGCTAATACAATTTTCTGGTGCTATACCGAACTTCATCGGCATTATATTACTATGACAGCAATACAATTGGCTCTTCTGGACCATAGAAAAGGTGGCCTCATTACTATGGACCCTTCGAAATTATCAAGATGCTGACGCTGAGAAGCGTACAGCTACAACTATCTGACGATAGGAGATTTCATAATTCATTCAACGTGTGCCTACTACGACCCTTCGTTACCGACACATCGGACGTCGCTCAACAAAAAAATCTCCCAAGATGTGCATCCAACGGATGAGCCTTCATCGCGTCCGCATTAATAGTCAAGGACGACACGTCGCGCTTCTGATACTATAGACCAATCGTACCAACGAGGACGACACGTGGGGGCTGTCGGACAAGGGACAGTCCAATTCGGTACTTGGGGAATATTTATTCCGCAAGAGCATGGCTGATATAGATCAACTTCACCAGGAGGGGAGGCAGTGCAAGGGATGTTAAATTGCTTAACCAGTAGTCTTGCATAGCACGTACACTCCAACTCTCGTGAACCCTCGGATCGATTTCGGACCTTTCGATCCGAACATTCAAGGCTTTTCCAGCGTTCGAGCAAACCATCTAGAGATCTCCATGCCTCTCGTCGACACCTCAAGGCCCTTCAAACTCGTTCTCGATCCTGCGTATCTCATGGCTAGGATAGCAGATATGTTCTTATATCTTGCCTTGTGGTTCATTATGTCGTCATTCAGTTGTTCACAACTTTGATACTTTATCCGCGCTACTCTGGTAGCGCACTTATACAATAATCTAGAGTGCACCAGATAATCAAATCCATAAAGATGGAGGTATAGCGACGAGCATCCTCAAGAGGCGAGAACCTGGGAAGGCGACGTTAGGAATATATGTGGTATACGGGGTCGTATTATCAACATATATTTGTATATGTTATAGGCTAGATAGGTGCATGCTCATAAAGAGTACAACTCCCTAGGACAAAACCACCATGTATCACTCATTCTAGTTCATTGCGTTATTCTGAGATGGTATCACACTAGGTTAGGTCCCCCTCCCCGCTTACGCTTCTGCCCCTAGCTCTAGCCCTAACCCTAGCCCGTGTCCTAGCCGTGTCCTAGCCGTGCCCTAGCCCTAGCAACGCCCGCACCCTAGCTCTATCCGCGCCGGCCCCGTCACTTTACACCGACTCCATTAGTTCTCGCTGGCCCCGCTAGTTCGCGCTGGCCCGGTCAGTTCGCGCCGGCCCCGCTAGTTCGCGCTGGCCCCGCTAGTTCGCGCCGGCCCCGTCCGTTCGCGCCGACCCCGTCGCTTTGCACTGGCCCCGTCAGTTGGCTCTGGCCCCATCAGTTCTCGCCGGCCGCGTCGCTTCGCACTGGCCCCGTCAGTTGGCGCCGGCCCCGTTAGTTCGCGCCGACCCCGCTAGTTCGCGCCGGCCCCGTCGCTTCGCGCCGGCCCTGTCAGTTGGCGCCGGCCCTGCTAGTTCGCGCCGGCCCCGTCAGTTTGCGCCGGCCCCGTCAGTTCGCGCCGGTCCCGTCAGTTCGCGCCGGCCCCGCTAGTTCGTGCCGGCCCCGTCACTTCGCGCCGGCCCTGCTAGTCTGCGATTGCCCCGCTAATCTGCGTCGGACTTGCTAGCCCGTGCCAGCCCCGCCATTTCATGCCAGCCCCGCTAGTT
The DNA here is from genome assembly GCA_027943415.1 of Closterium sp. NIES-67. Lineage (NCBI taxonomy): Eukaryota > Viridiplantae > Streptophyta > Zygnematophyceae > Desmidiales > Closteriaceae > Closterium > Closterium sp. NIES-67. The sequence goes on along the minus strand of BQMB01000653.1, from coordinate 22,261 downwards.
CGCGCCAGCCCTGCCGTTTCACGCCAGCCCCATCCCTTCGCACTGGCCCCGCTAGTCCCCACCGGCCCCTGCTCGCACCGGCCCCCGTTCGAGCTGGCCCCAGTTCGCGCTGTCCCCTTTTCCCGCCGTGCCGCGATGCTGTCGTGCGGCCGTGCTGCCGTACCGTCCTGACGCCGTGCCGCCGTGCGGCCTTGCTGCCATGCCGCCGTGCAGCCGTACTGCCATGTCGCCGTGTCGTCGTGCCGCCATGTCGCCGTGCCTCTTGGCCGCCGTGCCGCAGTGCCATGGTCAGCTGCTGTGGCGGTGGTGATGGAGGACTCTGTGCTCCACCCGGACGCGGAGGGTCGGGCGATTGAATTGGAGGCGTGGCTCGTCGACCTCCGCCGCCAGCTTACAGGTCAGCGCCAGGATGGCTAATTCCTGGCTGTCCATGTCGACGGTAAGCTTCCCTGCCCCGCTACCCAAGATGCTCCCACGTCTGCTGAGCGTAAGGTCTTTACCGCTGCTGAGCTTGCTCGCGCTGTCTGGAGTCGCGCGATGCGGTAGCGCAGCTTGCTATTAGTCACGCCCTTCCCCTGTCTGAGCGTCCCCGCTTTACTGCTATAACGAATGCAATAGAATACTTAGATGTTGTCATCGTGCGCTATTCCACTCCCTCCCCCGCCTGAGCCGGTCGTCTGATCCTCCCCATGCTGAACCCGGATCTTGCGTCCTTCCCCACTGTCGCTAAACTTGCCATTCATCTGTGCGCACTCGAGACTAGTTACCGCGCTGCTAGCACTGAGGCCCAGCTGATTCCATTCTCTCCTCCCCTCTGCGGTACCCTTTACCTAATTACCACGTACCTTCCTGACCGCTTTGCCATTGCCCGTGACCACTTTCTTAGTCAGCACCCAGGTGACCTAACCCTTCTTGCCTTTGTTACCACCCTGTCCGCGATAGAGACCTGCCAGTGCATTATCGCTCAGTTAGCGGAAATGCGGTGGTCCCTATCTTCGAGGATTGTGCTCCCTCCCAGTGCACTTACTTTGATGTCTCTGTCGGTGTTGCTGAGATGGCCCCTGCTGCTGAGTCCGCTGCGGTGGCCTCGGCGAAGGCTCGTCAAGGTAGGAGACGTCGGGCCGGGGTTGGGGGGGCGTGGTGGTGGGAGCGGTGGTGGGGGTGGCAGAGGTGGCGGAAGTGACGACGGTGGTGGAGGGGACGGTGGTGCAGACGAGGGGACCAGGGCTGATGCCCCGGAGCAGCGGCAGCTCTAGCAGCAGAAACAGCCACCATGGGGACCCACGCTGCTGTGGTGGCCCAGCGGCGCTCGTGGTGGTGGTCGTGGTGGTGGGCCGCGCAGCTCAGTGTCCGGTGGCGGCTCTAGAATGGTCACCTGCAAGTACCAGCTTCAGTTCGGCCCCCGCCGCGGCACCGTCTGCGACCGTCCCGATCACACCGCCGCCCGCTACTACCGCCGCATGGACGACCTCTTCCGTCTCCGCTTCGGCCCCACATCGGAACCCCCCAACTGGTACACCCTAGTGCATCGCCGTGTGCCTGTCTTTGAGCTGGATATGGATTAGATTAGATCTGCTTTGCATGTCATGTATGCTAATGACTCTAGTGTGACTGGACCCTATTACCCTGTATTGCCTAGTGTAGGTGTGTCCACAGTGTGTAGCCTAGGTTCCCCTACAGCGTGAGGCGTAGAACCATCTGCCTTGTTTAACATCGGCTGCACTCTAGCTCCTACGTCTTCGGATGCCACCGCCACGTTCTCTTTCATAAATCCGGTTGCGTGCGGTTGCTTATTTCGCGACCATACTACGCTCACGCCCCTTGCCGCCCCTGCCCTGTAGCGCTTGCTGACCCCTTTTGAGGTCCGGTAGTTGCACGTAGCTCCACTACCCTTCCCTTTCCAGCTGTTCCCTCGGGCTCCCTTACAGGCTTGCACATCCCCTCGTTCTCCAGGAACCCAGTTGGTGTCGGCTGTCTTCAAGAACTTGGCGTTACCTACGTTTCCTGGACACAAGCGGTACGCAGTCTGCACCGAGGCCACCACTGGTGCCCCTCTCACCACGTTCCCCCGGGACCCGGTGTCGGGCTTGTTCATTCTAGACACCGCGTACCCCCCGGTGGGAGCGTCCCCCCAGGTGGTCGTGCCCTCCCAGGTCGCTGCTGCTTGCTCGTTTCGGTCACTCACCCACCCATCGATGATGTGGCACAAGCGCTTGGGTAACCCTGCACTCTTATGTTTGTGTTACAGGTCACAGCATGGTCTTGTCTTAGGTCTTCCAGACCTCCCTCCCTTGCCTGCACCGCCGTGCACGCCCTCTGTCAAGGGCCGGCTACGCCGTGCCCCTCAATCCTCATCGCTTCCCCCTCCAATTGCGCCACTCCAGACCCTGCACCTAGACGTTTGGGGCCAAGCCCCCATCCCTGGGCTGCGTCGAGAGCGCTACTTTTAGGTGCTCGTCGACGACTACACACTCTACACCACGGTGTTTCCCCTAGAGTGGAAGGCCGACGGGCTTGACGTTCTTATCTCGTGGGTCGTAGCTGCGCGAGTCCACCGCGGCCTCCCTGTGCTGTGTCTTTATTTCGACCGTGATGGCGAGTTCACATCTGATCGGCTTGGCCAATTCTGTAGTGCGGAGGACATCACCCAGTCGTACACCCTGCCAGACTCCCTACAGCAGAATTGGGTCACTGAGCGATGCATAAGTTTGGTCATGGAGGTGGCTCGTGCCTCCATGATCCATGCCGGTGCACCCCATTTTCTGTGGCCGTTCGCAGTTCGCTACGCCGCTCGCTAGCTTAACCTGTGGCCACACTCCCAGCGGTCGCCAGTTTTGCCGACCTTCCTCTGGACTGGGTCCCCTGGTGACGCGTCTGCATTCCATGTCTGAGGCTGCCTCGCTCACGTTCGTGCCTCTGGCACGGGCAAGCTCACTGCACGCACTGTCCCCTGTGTCTTCCTTGGCTTCCCCCTAGACACGTCTGACTGACACTTTTACCACTCATCATCTCACGGTTTCATTCGCTCTTGCAATGTCACTTTTGACGAGTCTGTCTCCTTCTAACACCGCTTTCCCCACCGAGGTCTCCTGGTTTCCCCGCCCCTGTTCCTGGTCCCCACTCCCCCGGTAGCACCTGCTCCTTTCTTTCGTAGTCCTGCCTTGTCTGGTGTGTCTCACGTCACTCCCCTCCCGTCGGTCGTCCCGCTGCAGGAGTCGGCAGATTCTGGGGGCCATGCGGCTCATGGTTCACCACCTGTCTCTGCCCCGCTTTCTCCTCCTCCGCTACCGCAGCCGCAGTCGTCGTCGGCGCCGCCATCGCAGCAGCCGAGCCTAGTGGTCCTTACGCTTAGCTGGTGGGTACTTCCTCCTGCGCTAACTACAGTAGCGCCGCCAGGCCCGCGTAGTTCACTTGGCCTGCAGTGCCAACATAGTAGATATCTTTACGAAGGCGCTTGTGCCTAAAGATCATCAGCGACACAATGTACAGCTTGGTCTAGTTCCTGTACATTCTCACTTGCTAGGACCTTGATTGTGTACTATATCTTATATTACCTTGACTGGCCTTGTGGCTCCTGTTCCAGTGGCTATACTAATAGTGCCGCCCTGGGCTACTCTTGTTTCCTTTGTACTCTTGCAAACTGGTCTTCATACCCTTACCTCAGAGGTTGGACTAGTAGTGCCATCCTGAGCTGCGTGTCTCTTGCTAGTCATTGTCCATTGTCTAGCCTAGGGAGTGTGTCAACATATATTGGTATATGTTATAGGCTAGATATGTGCATGTATCAAAGTTAACGAATGACTAGAACCATGGCATACAAGGGAATATAACCTAGTGGGCTGAACTCTCTAAAGCACACCCTTGTGTAGTCTATATAAGAACATACAAAGATATGTTTGACACAACCCCTAGACTGATAGGGGCAGTGCCTGGTGAGAGACAAGCAGCTCACGATGGCACTACTAGTCCAACATCTGAGACGAGGGTCTGAAGGCTAGTCAAATGAGTACAGACAAGGTAAGAGCAAAACCAGGGCGGCACTACTAGTCCAGCTACAGCGAAGAGGCCACAAGGCCAACCAGGATAATATATATAAAGGTCTTTAGACAATCAAGGTCCTAGCAAATGAGAGGCTACAGGAACAAGACCAAGCTGTACACAGTACCGCTGATGATCTTTAGGCGCAAGCGCCTACGTAAACATATCAGTTGTGTTGGCACCAGAGGCCAAGTGTACTACGCAGGCCTGGCGACGCTGCTGTAGCTCGCGCAGGAGGAACTACCGCAGCTAGATGTGCTTTGCTCTGCCCTCGAGTCTGGGCTCCTGACACAGGAGGATCATGGCCATGTTGTCAGCGTACAGCACCAGAGCAGAGCTAGGCCGCTCACCTAAGTCTGTGAGCAAGAAAATCAGCCAACGGAGCACCTATGCCACCATGGCACCAGCGTAGATCTCAGCCTCACAGCCAGACTGGGCAACAGACGACGAACGGGTCGATCGCCACGAGACAGCACCTGCACCAAGGCTAAGACAGTAGCCTTGAGAGGACCGGAGAGTCTCGGCATCGTCGGCCCAAGAAGCGTCTGTGTGCCTGGTAAGGACCACTGGTCTTCGTTCTCCTAACACTAGCCCCAAGCCTGATGTACTTGCTAGATAACGCAAAACCCTCGTAGCTGCCGACCAGTGCTCTGGTCGGTGTCTGCCGGTAGCCACAAAGCGAGCCAGGATGCTGAGAGGGTATGCGAGATCTGGATGAGTGCAAGTCAATAGGTACATGAGGCAACCCACCAGCTCTGCGTAGGGGCCACTAGGCTCTACAGCCTCCTCCGGGACTGGAGCAGAGAGTCTGTGGTCTACTGGTAGAGGGGTGGGCTGTGCGGAAGAGTATTGAAGGTCGAACCTCTGAAGGACCTGGCACACCGAGTGTGACTTCGAAAGAGTGATGGTGCGCACTACTCTGTCCCTGGAGATCTGCAAGCCAAGTAAGCGGCGCAGCTCTCCTAGGTCAGTGCAAGTGTGTCTTCAGCAGCTCAGCCTTCACGGAGGCCAGCACATCTTTGTCTGCAGTAGCAAAGACCATGTCGTCTACGGAGTCTGGCCGGAACGGACAAAGTGCGAGGGGTATGTAGACAACAGGAAGAACTGCAGATCAGCAAGTGTAGCACGCAGCGTGTCGTGCCACTCATGGGGCACCTGTTGCAAGCCGTAGACGGGGCACCGGAGAAGCTACTCGGTACCAGGGGGGAAGGTACCGGAGAAGCTCTGGGGGCGGCGCAGGTAGACCTGCTCGTGAAGACTGCCCTGGAGGAAAGCTGTAGAGAAGTCGAGGGAGTGGAGCTCGTAGTCACGCTGTGCTGCTACGTGTAGCAGTGCCCGAAGAGTAGTCATCTTCGGGGTCGGGGCGAAGGTCTGAAAGAAGTCCACCCCCTTACGCTGACTGAAGCCTCGAGCAACGTAGCGCGTCTTGAAGACATGCGGCTCTCCAGGAGGGCGCTTCAACTTGAAGAACCATCGGCCATTGAGTACGTTCACCCAAGGTGGGGGATTTGCGTCGACGAAGGTACCGGTGGATCTCCAAGATGCCATCTCCTTCTCCATGTCAGCTATCCACTGAGAGGCCCAGGGTCCCAAGGTGGCCTCAGCGTAGGTGCGAGGGGTCAGGATGTCAAGGGCGTTTGGGTCACCCTCGGGGACTAGTAGCATGGAACAGAGATGGGGAGCGGCCTCAAACAGAGCAACACCCCAGACGAGGCACCAGCCCCAGCCCCCTCGTCAGCACTACCAGTAGGCGAACCACCTCCACCACTGCCACCACCCCCTCCTCCGCTACCTCAGCCGCGCCCAGCCTTGGGGCGGCGACCCTTACCCGGACGAAACTGCGCTGCGGCAGTCGCAACGGCTGTCTCCGTAGTAAGGGCTGTCTCAGCGACAGTAGCAGAACCGTCAGAGTAAGAGCACTGAGCGGGGGCACAGCCCTGAATGATAGTGACCGGCACGGTACCGCTAGACTGGGCGATAGAGCGCTGTCGAGTCTCTATGGCAGACAGGGTGTCGACAAAGTCAGTGAGAGTGAGGTCAGCGGGGTGGAGACTAAGGAAGTGATCACGGGCGGTAGCAAGGCGGTCCGGGAGGCGGGTGGCAAGCAGGTACAGGGTAGAGCAGATGGGGGGCTGAAACATTCGAAGCTGGGCCTCGGTGCAAGCAGCGCGCCAGGTCGAGTGTAGCGTGCGCAAGTGGGTGGCCAGGTCAGCGACAGTAGAGAACGATGCAAGATCAGGAAAGAGCATCGGCAGGATCAGACAACCGACAGTGATAGAGGGGGGGGTGGAATAGCCTCTAGGAACTCCTGCGCAGTCCGGATTGACCTAAAGCTGGGGCGCTCACACATGGGGTGGGCTTGACTTATCGCGAGCTGTGCGACAGCGTCATACGACAACCAGACAGCACGGGCAAGGGCAGCAGTGACAGCGGACTCACGGTCAGCAGACGTGGGGTCAGCGGGTAGAGTAGCAGGGGGGTCAGGGCAGGGGAGCGTGCCGTCGATGTGGATGGCCAGGGAGTGGCCGTCCTGGCGCTGACCAGTGAGGTGGCGGCGGAGGTCGACGAGCCACGTGTCGAACTCAACCGGCTGACCCTCCGCATCAAAGCGCAGTACCGAGTCCGCCGTCATGGTCCCTGCAGCAGCAGAAAAGCGGTACTGGGCTGTACTGAGCGACAGAGTGCGATGGGAAGCAGTGGTGTGCGGTGCGGTGCAATTGTAGTAGAACGGCGATAGAATGAGGTGCAGTACGGTGGAGTGTGGTGCAGTGCGGTGCAGGCGATGCGGTGCAGTGCGGTGGAGAGGGCCGATGGAGCGAGGTGGGAGCAGCTTGGGCAGCTGAGGGACGGGGCCGCGAGGAGGCTGGGCGGCTGGTCAACAGGGGCCGCGTGACGGCTAGGAGACCGGGGGCCGCATGGCGGCGAAGCGACGGGGGTCGGCTACACGACGGGGCCGGCTAGGCTACGGGGCCGACTGGGTGACGGGGGCGGCTAGGCGACGGGGCCAACTAGGCGAGGGGGCCGGCTGGGCGACGGGGTCGACTAGTAGGCGGGGCCGGCTGGGCTACGGGGCCGGCTAGGTGACGGGGCCTGCTGGGCGACGGGGCCGGTTAAGCGACGGGGCCGGCTAGAGGACGGGGCCGGCTAGGAGGCGAGGCTGGCTAGAGGACGGGGCCGGCTGGGCGACGGGGTCGGCTAGGTGGCGGGGCCAACTGGGTGACGGGGCCGACTGGGCGACGGGGCCGGCTAGGAGGCAGGGCCGGCTGGGCTACGGGGCCGGCTAGGAGGCGGGGCCGGCTGGGCTACGGGGGCCGACTGGGCGACGGGGCTGGCTAGGCGACGTGGCCAGCTAGGCGATGGGGCCGGCTGGGCAACGGGGCCGGCTAGGAGGCAGGGCCGGCTAGGCGACTGGGCTGGCTAGGAGGCGGGGCCGGCTGGGCTACGGGGCCAGCTAGGCGACGGGGCCGGCTGTGCGACAGGGCCGGCTAGGCGACGGGGGCCACTAGGGGACAAGCCAGCACGGGCGGGAGGGCAACGGGGTGACTAGGACCTATGGCGGAAGCGCTAGTGGGCGGGGGGGACCTAACCTACTCATGATACCATATCAAAGTTAACGAATGACTAGAACCATGGCATACAAGGGAATATTACCTAGTGAGTTGTACTCTCTAAGGCACAACCCTGTGTAGTCTATAAGAACATACAAAGATATATTTGACAGCATGCTCATAGAGAGTACAACTCCTTAGGACAAAACCACCCAGTATCACACATTCTTATTCATTGCGTTATTCTGAGACGTATGTGATGCGAATCAGCCACGGATGACAAGGCTATCGGGAGTCCCGATTCGGGACCGAGCACTGTCTTCCGAAAGTTCAGGCTTACTTAGTACAGCCCTAAAAGGAATAGAACTCCTCCCTTCCCCCCCCCCCCCCCTCCCCTCACCCTTCCCCACCCTCTTACGGAAGAGGGTCGATATTGGAATCGAACTCACGAGATAAATAACATGCAAGCATGCCATGTGCTTGAAATGAGTCTGATAAAACCCTTATGTTGTATTCGTCAGTCTGCCTTGTCCAGCAAATGAGAGAAACCTCACGTGTCGATCGGCTGTGTAGAGCCGGACACGATGGTAGGTACAGGTTGATAATACAAAAGGGACCACAATAATGCGGTCAAAATTTAGGTAGAAGGGACAGTCAAAGGGTTTTCGTGTCGATCATCTACTTACCTTGCTGCCATGGTGGTGCTTTGTCAATGAAGGTCAGTGTGGCATCGTGAGATGCCCGTTGGACTTGCATATTGACTCGAAGGCTTTCTCACCGTCAACATATGCTGGGGTGGCTCGAGTGGATACAGAAATAACAACAGATTGCTGATGGGAGGCCTTTATCAGCTGACAATGGTTATGATAATGTATATGTGATTGATCTAGAATGCATTAGTCGTAGACTTCCAAAGCCCAACCCTAATTGCCAAGACTTCCAAAAAATAGTGTTGAATATTCAAGCTAACATACAAATTCAATGCTTAAAAGCGAGGGTCTCAAGAAGCAAAAAAACAAACCCAAAGGTTTTGGTTTCAGGGGGTCTCGAAAATTGCGAGGTATGGTGAGGGGTGCTGGTTGGGTGCTGTTACTGTTTCGCTAATTTCGTCAACCAAAAACCAAACCTTTTGGATTTGGTTTCACGCTTCTTGAGATCCTCGCTTTAAAAAAGGCGTTTCGGAGGGGTTTGGCCTGAGTGCTCAAGGCATTCAGAACCAATATGAGGGTGTGGCATGAACCCGTTTTAGTGGTGTAAGCTAAACAAGGATAGGAGTTTTCATTTCCATACACTGTGTGTCCTCTATTGTGAAATGGCCACTCTGCCACGAATACACCAGCCAGCCAAGCACACAAGCATGCTTTTTTGGAGGGATTGACGAGGACTTTAGACAATCCACGTCAGGTTACTTTATCCACATCTGACGGCAGGGAATCTCAGCCACACCTACTCAACCACCACAGAGCAGAACGGCAACAATGGCGGTGATTCCAGCAAAGTGCCCCCCCGACCTGGTCTCACCCCCCTATCCCTCCACTCCCCCCACCAGCCATGCCGCCGTGGCGCCGCGACACAGCCTGTGAGTATTCGGGGTTCGCGAGTGGAACGGCGATCGAGCCACGTGGCTTACTAGTTGTCAGTGTGTGGCGATGTTTCTTCCCAACTCATGCCTCGTCAGCACATGGTAACCCGCCTCTCTCATTGACGCCTTCTCGAAACCACATCGCACTCGCGCCGTGATCTCGGTGATCACAGCTCTGCTCCACTCCGGCCAGTGCGCCAGAGAGCGAGTGGGTGGGCTTATCCTCCCCCACCCCCCATCTCACTTCTCCGCCACCTTCTCCTCGCGCTCACTGATCAGCCTCCCCTCTTTGTGCCAAGTAACCGCACCATAACGCTTGAAACCGTTTTGGATTTTTTAGGTACCAAACACACGGATCGATGTTGAAGTCCGCCTCCTGACCCCCAACTGCTGCAGTCACCTCACACATCATTGCGCCCAGGCCTCTCTCCTCCTCGCCCCAACCTGACCAGCCAGTACACGTCCCTCCCGTGACCCGCCCGCCGTACCTCTGGACTAAAACAGGTTTCACCTTGCACCAAGCCATCCATACCACACGGAGTACATTGCACAGTATCCTTGTCACTAAGGCGTCCTGGCATCTGCGCTAGCAACGCAGCGAGAAACTTGAGTTAGGCTCGGGCGAGGTGCAAGCATGCGGACTTGCTGCTGCTGGCATTCAGTGCCTCTAGACCGCCGATCATCCACTGCTGCCATCTACTGAAGATCACCAGCCGTCCGTTCTGTGAAAATTATTCCATTTGTGTCAAAACGCGTGCGCCTGCGCTAGCCGACTACTCCGATTTGTTGTTTTTTTTTTAATCCTCTCCATCAGTGATCGTCGCACTTCAGATTTAGTTCCGTTCACTCCTGTCCCTCCAACGGACTTCCCTCGTCGCCTCCGTAAACCTTCTCGAGCTGACCCTCCATTAAGGCTTGTTAGCGACGATTAAATACTATCGAGGCACCACCATAAAAACAGGGTGCGCGAGATGACGCTGCCCACGCGGATAAGCTCCTCGACTACCGTAACTGTACACTCCTCAACGGCTCTACACTCGTCAACAGCAGCACTCGCGTCAACAGTCGTTAACTCGTCAACAAGTTTACACGCCGGACCACCCCGCGCAGCATGGCTCCCAGAAACTGCCGTCGCGGCTCGTCTAGAGTCGGTACCAGCGCATGCGGCGCCGTTCTACGTTCCACGACGCGGGATCGTCGCCGCTGCACCGGCTCGCGTGGCGGGAACGGGCACCAACCATCGGCTGCGGGAAATGGGCGTGTCACGGAGAATGGGCATTAGTGGTTCTAGACCACTTTTAAATAGCGTCACGAGTGGTGCTGGCGGGGCCGTTGGCGCGGGCGACAGTAGCCGCGGCCGCTTCGACAGACAGGAACAGGCGCTGGGCTGGGGTGGTAACGGCTGCGTAGATGGCGCTGGGATTGACTGGAGACTGTCGCAACGGTCACTTTCACACTCGCACCAGCAGCAGCAGCAGCAGCAGACCCACCGAGGAGCCGTCACGGTTTCCGCCATTCTAAAGTGAGCGATAGAGATAGTCAGAGTAAAACGTTTTCTAGGATCCTTCCTGCTTGACTTGGCCAATCTCCGCAAAGGATCCTTCAAGCTGTAAACAAATCACGCGCCAGTATTTTTCCACAGCGAATATTCGTTCTGTACTTATTAAGTCTATAACTTTTTATGTTTTCTTGCCATGCTGTCCGCACATTCCCTTTCTCCGCCCATTCTCCCCATCCATTTTCCCCGTCCGTTTCCCCCCAGTCCCCCCGACCAGCAAATGCCAGCAAAGAAGCCGTTCGTTCCCCGCCAGCGCCCATCCCCCAACCCCTCCGCGGAGCTCAGCTCGCCTTATTCCGCCGTCTCCCCTTCTGCTGCGCGCCAGAGCGGAAGCAACAACGGCGGAAGCGGAAGCGGAAGCAAGAGCACGAGGGGGAACAGGGGCGGCAGCATCGGCGGAAAGGGGGGAGGCAGGGGCCGCAAGCACGCAAGCAACCTGGTAAGCAGTCCCGGCAGAGGAGGCGGTGGTACAGGCGGGAGCAACATCAGCGATAGCATCCGCAGCAGCAGCAGCAGCACCGGTGGGAGCGACGGCAACGGTAGCGCCACTCCCCGCGGCGGTGCGGGGCTGCCGATGGGCGCGGTCGGCTTCGGAAGTTCCGCTAGCAGGGGAGCGGAACCCCCCCTGCGCGGAACTGGGGCAGATGGCGGAGGCTCAGCATTGGCTGTCGGGGCACTGGCGGGGGGAGTAGACGTGAAGGCGTTTGGGGGAGGGGAGGCGGAAGAGAGGGAGAGCAATCGTGTGGTTGGTGATGGTTCTGGTGCCGGTGCTGGCAGGGGTGGCGGCGGTAGTGGAGGTGGTAATGGGGCAAGAGTGGCGGCAGGAGAACTAGGGGCTTCACTACCCTCGGGTGCATCAGGGCTGGCTAGCCCTGCTCCTCCTGCCGCTCCTGCTGCTGCTGCGGCTGCTGCGGCGGCTGCGGCTGATGTCACAAGTGGACAGCAAGGAATGGGTAGGGCAGCGGAAGGGGCGAAAGATGAAGAGGAGGGGGAGGAGGAGGAGAGGGCAGAAGTAGAAGGCAAGTCGTCTGCCTCGCCTGGTAATGGATCGTTGCGTGGCGGAAGCACGAATGGGGGAGGGCAGAAGGGGGAGGAGGCTGGGGAGTCAGAGGCGGTGGACGCGGAGAGCAACGAGGAGGCCGCCATGGCTGCTCGGCTGTCTATTGCAAGCTTGGCTGCTGGTATCGCCAGTCAGGTATGCTGAGGGATCACGCCGTGTTCTGTGTGTTTGGTTTGTTGCTGTAGCTGTGGGGGGTGAGGGGCTGCTGTGCTCATGCACCTGCTGCCGTGACAATGTGGCGTGGGGACTTTCGTTGTTGCTAAGAAAGGGAGGCGATCAAGCTTATGTATGCACGCGTGCATGCGTGCGGACGGGTCGCTGCGCCTTTGTAACGAGCATGATGAGTCAGTCAGGTTTGTGTTGAGTACAAGAGGACACAATTTGCGATGGCTCGTAGTACGCTCTCCGCTCTGAGAAGAGCCATGGGAAGTGTAAGAACAGCAAGTGGACGAATGGTACGCAGACCAGTGAAAGAACAGCGAATCATGTTGACGATAAAATATAAAAAACTAATGCAATATATATACTGTCTAGCATATTGTCGATCGGGAAACTTATCAAAGTTCAACTCGTGCATCACTAAAACATGCGTTGTGCATTCAAGTAGCCGTTCTACGTCGTACCCACTTCTGCCCCATCTCTTTTGTGTTTACGCCCTCCCTCACTACGTCTCTGCTCTGCGTATCCTCCCCTCCGTGCCTCCGCCCCTCGGCGCCTCCGCCCCTACGCGCCTCCGCCCCGCCGCCCCTCCGCGTCTCCGCCCCTCCGCGCCTCCTCCATCCGCAGCCTGACTATGATGGTGCTGGCGCTGACGATGGTATCTACGATGCTGCTGATGGTGCTCGTGGTGGCCGTGACCCCACGGGTGGTGCGCTCTCCTCGTCTGCCAAGGCCGACCGGTCGTTGGAGCTGGGCGACCTCATTGGCATGATCAAAGACGCCGAGTCCAGTGAGTAGTGCCATGTGCCATGTGCAGGCATGCGTGCAGGCAGGTTATGGCGTGATTGAGGTGACTTTTAGAGTCGACTCGACTCACAAGCCACCTGGCAGGCAGACGGGTCGTTGGAGCTGGGGGACCGACCTCGTTGGCATGATCAAAGACGCGGAGTCCAGTGAGCGCTGTGTGCATGCATGCATGCATGCGGGCATGCAGGCGATGGCGATGCTGAGTGTCATGTCACGTGCGTACTATGGTGTGGTGAGTGGCACATGCAGAATGAAGCAAGTAGTGCATGCCACAGCACAGCGAGCATTACACGTACGCGATATCTAGCAGGTGTCCTTAGCCGTAGAGCGAGTGTCTACGTACTCGATCGGGAGTGCCACGTGTGGTACAGCGAGTGTTGCACGCGCGGCACAGTGGACCACCCACCCACACGGCTTAACGAAAAAGCATCACTCTTGTGCTGGACCCTCTCCTCCTTATGCTCTACCATCTTGCTTGCTTCAGTTTGCCTCTCATATGTCACTTTTTGCGCGTTCAGAGTACGTCTCTACCTCTCCCTTCCGTGTTCCCTGTTGCCCGCCCTCTGCCTGCCTCCCGCTCCTGTTTCCGCCATTCCACCACACCTCTCTCAACCCCCATCCTCGTCCCCCCCTCCGCCCTCCCGCTCTCCCTCTTTCCCCCCTCCTCTCCCCCCCTTCCCCCCCCTCTCTCCCCTCCCCCCGATGAACCCGCCGTTCGAACCCCCCAGACATCCTGCTTCTGAACCGGGTGCGGTCTCGAGCTTTGGAGGAGCTGTCGGACGCGCGCATGCAGAACGACGGGCTGCAGAACCAGCTGCGGATCTTCCAGGCGCGCATCGCCGAAGCGGACGCCAAGCTCCACCTCGCCGTGCAGAGCCGGGAGAGGAGCTCTTTGTTGGAGACCCAGCTGCGCGTGCTGCAGGAGCAGGTGGAGGAGCTCGGGGAGGGGGACGGGGAGGATGATGAGGCGGTGGTGGAGGATTTGGAGAAGCAGGTCGGGGAGTTAAGGGAGAGGGTGAAGGACGGGGAGGAGGCGGAGGCAAGGCTGACGATTCTGCAGGGGCGGAATGAGGAGCTACAGAGGGAGGTGGAGGCGGGGATCCGGCAGGCGGAGAGCGCGCGGAAGAGGGAGGAGGAGGTGGAGCGGAGGCTGCGGGGGGAAATGGAGGGGCTGACGGAGAGGCTGGTAAGGCTCCAGGCGGAGCTGGCGGTGGCTCAGGCGAAGGAGAAGCAGCTGGAAGACGCCGTGGCTGTGAAGGGGTTGCTGGAGAGGGAAGTGAGGGATCTGGTAGGAAAGGTGGAGGAGAAGGAGGCGGAGATGGCGCGGGCGGTGCGGGAGAGGGAGGAGGAGCTGGAGAGGCTGAGGGAGAGGCTGGAGAGGGAGGTCGGGGAGCTGGGGGAGAAGATGCGCGCGGAGGCGGAGATGAGGCGCGCGGCGGAGGCGGAGCGGGAGAGGCTGGATGGGGAGATTGCGGGGCTGAAGCGGGAGGTGGAGGAGCGGGAGGAGACGCTCAGGCGCGAGCTGGAGGAGGTTGGGGGGAGGCTGAGGAGGGAAGTGGAGGAGAGAGAGGCGGTGGTGGGGGAGGAGGTGCAGGAGCGGGAGGCGCTGGTGGCGCGGCTGAAGGGGGAGGTGGGGGAACTGAAGGGGAAGGTGGGGGAGAGGGAGAAAGAGAGGGAGCGGGCGGAGGAGGAGGTGCGGGAGCTGCGGAGGAGAGTGGAGGCGGCGGAAGCGGTGGTGCAGGCGAAGCAGGGGGAGGTGCAGGAGCTGCAGGCGGAGCAGGAGCAGGAGCTGCGCGCGCTGGTGGCGCGGCTGGGGGAGGAAACCGCGGGGATAAAAAAGGCTCTGGAGGCGAAGGAGAGGGAGGCGGAGGAGGTGGCAACGGCTAAGGAGAAACTGGAGGAGGTGGTGCGGCGGACGGAAGGATGGCTGGGGGAAGTGCGCGGGGAGAATGCAGGCCTCAGGACCCAGCTAGCGGCGCTGCAGCAGCAGGTGGCGGAATCAGAGGAAAAGAGAGAGCTGGTGGTGCAGCTGACTGAGGAGGAGGAGCGGGAGAGGGAGCAGGAGAGAAAGCAGCTGCTGGTGCAGCTGCAGCAGGCGCAGCAGAGGGTGGGCGAGCTGGAGCGGAAGCAGGAGATGGTGGCGAAGGTTGAGGCGGAGATCAGCCTGCTACAGGCCGCGATCGAGGAGGCGGAGGGGCTGGAGCGCATCTCGGCGGCTGTTGCGGAGCAGAACGAGGAGCTACAGGCGGAGCTGGCGCGGGTGCGGGAGGAGGTGGCGGCGGCAGAGGCGGCGAGGGAGCAGGAGCAGGAGGGGAGGCAGGCGGAGAAGGAGGAGTGGTGGCGCTTAGCGGAGGAGACAGAAGCATACCGGGCGCAGGTGGGCGTGCTGAGAGGCGAGCTGATGAAGACGGATGAGCTGATGCGGGCTCAGCTGGAGCTCTATGAAGCCCAGATGACGGCGTTCGAAGAGAGCCTAGAAGCTGCGAACGAGAGTGTGGAGGTTTATAGGGTGAGGGCGGAGGAGGCGACTGCGGCGGCGGAGGAAGCGGCGGCCATGGCTGCGGAAGCAGAGGCGGTGGTGGCGCAGTGGGAGGAAGCGGCAGCGACGGGGGCGCTGGGTGAGTTGAACCTGGACGGAATGAGCAGCGGATTCGTCACCAGTGGGAGCAGCAGCAGCAGTGGGGGGAAGTTGCAACGAGCGGCGGTGATTGGTGCCGGGGAGCTGCCGTGGGAGTACTGGAGCTGCCTGCTGCTGAAGCTGGACGAGCTGCTGCTGCGGCGGGTGCTCACCACCGAGGAAGTGGATGAGCTCAGAGACATGGCGTGGCGGAGAGAGAGGGCGATCCGGGACGCGTGGGACTCGGTGGGGGGCTCGGAGGTGCCGCAGGCGGTGGCGGCGGGGGGGAACAGTGATGCTGTGGTGGAGAGGGATGCGGTGGTGGCGGGGGCCCTGAGGGGGCTGCTGGGAGGGGAGCAGCAGCAGCAGCTGCCGCCCCTGCATGTGGTGCATATCGCGGCGGAGATGGCGCCCGTGGCCAAGGTATGTGGGGGCTGGGGAGCCGGGAAGGAAGGCGATGGGAGGGAGGCGATGGGATAGGAAGGAAGGGAGGAGGGGAACAAGGAAAGGGAACGTGCTGTTTTGAGCTCGTGTGTCCTTGGTGGCAGATACCCATGCGCATACACATCGGTCTGCATTCGCTTGTTTTGCTTCGTCCGTGTGTGCGTGTGTGTGTGCGTGTTTGCATGTGTGCGTATGTATGCATGCGCGCATGCGTGCATTCGTGTGTGTGTGCATGCGTGCATTGGTGCCTGGGTGTGCGTGCGTGCCGGTGTGCCGTGTACCCTAGGTGGGCGGGCTGGCAGACGTGATCACGGGGCTGTCGAAGGCGCTGCAGCGCAGGGGCCACCTGGTGGAGATCATTCTGCCCAAGTATGACTGCATGGACTACTCACGCATCAAGGACCTCAAGGTCAGTGCTCTCTGATATTCATTCCTGTGTGCCTTGTCTTCCCCTGCCTTCTCTTCCCCTGCATGTCCTCCGTTTTGCAACATCCCTGTCATGATTTCCCTAACGTCGTCCTTTTTCTTGCCATCTGTCTGCCCCCAATTGTGTGCCCTGCCCTGCCCTGCCGTGCCGTGCCGTACCGTGCAGCCGTTGGACATCAAGTTCTCATCCTTCTTTGACAATGAGATGCACGCCTGCAAGATATGGAGGGGCTTGGTGGAAGGTGAGACAGGGGAGGGGCACACACACACACACAACCAGGCAAAGACGCATTCACCAGACACATCACGCACCCCCCCCCCTCTTCCTTCCTTTTCCACTCCCATCTCGATTCGGCCATTGGGTTGCAAATGCTCTATACTCTCCCTACCCCCCCACCGCCTCCCCTTTCAAACGTGGCTCGTACAGGTTTGCCGGTGTACTTCATAGAGCCGCTGCACCCGGCGCGCATGTTCTGGCGCGACACCTTCTACGGCTGCAACGACGACTTCCGCCGCTTCACGCTCTTCTGCCGCGCCGCCCTGGAGTTCCTCTTTGTCTCGCACAAGCGCCCCGACATCATCCACACGCACGACTGGCAGACCGCGGTTGTGGTACGTGGCTGTTGTGCAGGTAGGTTGGTTGGCCTTTGCGTCGATAAAAGAATGCACGGGAAGCAGATTCGAGTAGTGAGCTGAGTGCTCAAGGGAGGGACCGGACATTGTCCACACGCACGACTGGCAGACCGCTGTTGTGGTGCGTGCATGGCTGGCTGGTCGGCCTTGGCCTTGGCGTCGTCTCAAAAGCAGACTCGAAAACGGAGACTGAAGAAGAACTCGTTCAAAAGCAAACTCGAAAGCTGTGTTGTGTTGCAAATTTCATTCTCCTGAGTTCCTCACTCCTCGTCCCTCACCTTCCTCCCCTCCCACACACCTTTCCCCCTCCCCCCCCCCCTCCCCCCCCCTCCCCCCCCCTCCCCCCCTCCCCCCCCCCTCCCCCCCCCTCCCCCCCCCTCCCCCCCCTCCCCCCCCCCCCTCCCCCCCTCCCCCCCCCTCCTCCTCCCCTCACCCCCTCCCCAGGCGCCCCTGTACTGGGACGTGTACGTGCCAAAGGGCCTGAACTCGGCGCAGCTGGCATTCACGTGCCACAACTTTGAGTACCAGGGGTCGGAGCACGCGTCTGCGCTGGCGGCGTGTGGGCTGGACGTGAGCCGGCACAACGTGCCCGAGAGGATGCGCGACAACTTCATGCACGACCGGGTCAACCTGCTCAAGGTGGGTGGGTGGGTGTCTGTTCTGTTTGCTACAAGGAGACTTTTCAGTCGACTCAAGTGAGCTGGCACAATGTGGCCGAGGTGACTTTGCTATGAGTCAACTCAAAAGATGAGCTGGCACAAATGCGTGGCGGATGCTGTGCTGTCTCGCTCTCGCTCTTGCTCTCGCTCTCGCTCTCGCTCTCGCTCACGCATGCAAGACAAGATTCATGCACCATCAGATCAGGTCATCATCGGTCTACCTGCTCAATGTGCCATGCCTGTTCCTTCCCGGCTGATGTTTCTGTGGTTGACCGTTGAGGTGAGCACACAGTGTGTGTCAGATGGGCATCGTGCTCCAAGTTCAAACCCCTTGCATCCCCCTACCCCCCCTCCCTCCCCTTCTCCGGTTTCCCCACCAACATCACCTTGTGCTCTTTGGGCATCACCCCCCCTCTCCCCCTTCACTCTCTCCCCCACCTTTCCTCTGCCCCCCCCCCCCCCCCCTCCTCCCCTCCCCCCCCTTGTCCCTGCATGCACGGCACAATGTGGCAGGCGGGCATAGTGTTTTCGAGTGTGGTTACCACGGTGTCTCCCACATACGCCATGGAAGTCAGAGGGCCCGAGGTGAGAGAGAGACTGGATGGGGGGGGGGGGGTTGGCTGGGGGGAATGGGGATCGTACATGGGGGCGGGAATCGGGGTGGCATGAGATGGGGTGGAGAATTACTGAGTAGGATGCAGAAGGAATGGAAAAGGGAGGACAGCTGGAGTTACGAAGAAGGGGATGGCTTGGGACACCTTGGGCCGCCTTGGGACAGCTTGGGATTTGACACCAGGGTTCTCATCTCACACAGAGTTGGAGAGGAGGTGGAGTAGCCGAAGGTGAGTATTGGTTGGTTGGTCGTATGGCATCAGCTGCTGCTCCCACAAGCAAGGTGGCCCATATGCATCCGCCCTCCTCCACCCTCCACCCTAAACTCGCTCTTCACCCCCCTCTCTTGCCCTACATCCCCACTGGCCTTTGTCCCTTTCACTCGTTCACTCTCCCACCGACTCCCCCCTCCTTCACTGCCTTCCCCCCTCCATCCCCTCACCCTTTCCCCCTTCTTCCCTCGCCTCGCCCTCTCTCCCCCACTCCCCCCCAGGGCGGGCGCGGGCTGCACCTGACGCTGGGGCAGCACGAGAAGAAGTTTTTTGGAGTTCTCAATGGGATCGACTCGGAGGTGTGGGACCCCGCCACGGACCCCCTGCTGTGCTGCCCGTACAGCGCGGCGGAGCCGGAGGGCAAGGCGGAGAACAAGGCGTACCTCAAGTCCATGCTTGGGCTGTCCTCCTCGGGGGCTGACGCGCACAAGCCGCTGGTGCGTTGCTGGGGGGGGGGGGGGGGCATCTGTGCGTGAGTGTGTGAGAAGAAAAGAGAGGGAAAAGGTGGAGGGCGAGGGATAGTGGAAGAGAGAAAAGAGAGAGATAGGAAGAGGGGGAAGATGCAGTGGAAGAGCCGAAAGTGGGCCCACCTTCCCCTTTCTATGTATTTGTATTCATCAAGCTCGGCACGCCCTCTGTCCGCTCCCATCCCGTCTTTAGCCCCACCTTCCCCTTTCTTCCCCTTTCCCTTCCCCCCCTTTTTGTTCCCCCACCATCCCTCCGTCCGTGCCCCATGTCCAGGTGGGGTGCATAACGCGCCTGGTGCCGCAGAAGGGCGTGCACCTTATCCGCCACGCCATCTACCGCACGCTGGAGCGAGGCGGCCAGTTCGTCCTGCTCGGCTCTAGCCCCGTGCCTGACATCCAGGTAAGGCCCGAACCTGGCATCCGGCCGGGTAAGGTCGGAGCCTGACATCCAGGGAAGGCTTGTACCTGACATCCAGGTGGGGCCTGAGCGTGACATGCAGGTAAGGCCCGGGCCTGACATCCAGGTAAGGCCCGAGCCTGACAGCCAGGTGGGTCTGTCGTGCTTCTCTTCAACTGCTTCCCGCCTTCCCGTTACTGATCCTGATTCTATTCAGAGAAGACTTCTAACTGCTCCCCCCCCCCCGCTTCCTCCTCATCAGATCTTTCCTCTCTCAGCCTACTTCTATCCTCTTCCATTCCCCACCTCACTCTAAGAGAACCGATTGGCAGCGCAGCAGTTAAAATGACCTCTAACTGCTAACTCCCTTCCGTACTCCCCCCCCCTCCCCCTCCCCCATTCCCCTCCCCTTCCCCCTTGTCCCTCCTCCCCGGTGAGCAGAAGGACTTTGAGGGTATAGCGCGGCAGTTCAGCAACGACCCGAACATCCGGCTGGTGCTCAAGTACGACGAGAGCCTCTCGCACCTCATCTACGCCGCCTCAGACCTCTTCGTCATCCCATCCATCTTCGAGCCCTGCGGCCTCACCCAGGTGAGCCAGTGAGCGAGGGAGAGCGAGAGAGCGTGTCGCACCTTATCGACCCCCGCCCCTCTCCTTCCCCCCCCCCTCCGTCGGACCTCTTCGTCATCCCCTCCATCTTCGAGCCCTGCGGCCTCACCCAGGTGGGCCAGTGAGCCAGCGAGCCAGCCAGCTAGCCTGCCAGCTAGCCTGCCAGCGAGCCAGCCAGCTAGCCTGCCAGCGAGCCAGCCAGCCAGCCAGCTAGCCAGCCAGCGAGCCAGCCAACCAGCCTGCCAGCGAGTGCACGCTCCCAAGTGTTGAGGGGATCGGTGTGGGCTGCTGGGCCGCTCTTGAATGGCCAGCCGCCTTGAAATGACTGCCCTTCTCGTAGCAAAGGCTTCTGTGCAGCATCGTAACAAGGTTCCTTTTGAGGCAATCTAAAGGACTCGTGTAGGTGACTCAACGAGTATCTTGCTGGTGCTTAAGTACGATGATACCCTGCACGCGCATGTGTGTGATTGCATGTGTGTTTGTGGCCATCAATGCTCCCTTCCTCTGACCCCCTATCCCCCCATCTATACATCCCACCCCACCCCTTCCCATCCCATCCTATGCCATGCGACTGGCGTCCCATCAGCTCATTGCCATGCGCTATGGTTCCATCCCAGTCGTGCGCAAGACAGGCGGGCTTGCAGACAGGTAAGCTGGGCTGCACACAGGTATGCTGGGCTGCACACAGGTATGCTGGGCTGCACACAGGTATGCTGGGCTGCACACAGGTATGCTGGGCTGCACACAGGTATGCTGGGCTGCACACAGGTATGCTGGGCTGCACACAGGTATGCTGGGCTGCACACGGGTAAGCTGAGCTTGGGTTGTGTGCATGCATGGGGCAGATGTTCTGGAACAGGGCCCACACTAGAGTAGTGAATCATAGGAGAGTGAGCTGCATGGAAAGGGGTCTCAAGTCATGAGCAATGAGACATGCTGCTCTAGAGGCGCCACAGGCGTGCCCCCAGTTTACCTGCACACCCGCCCTCTCCTCACTTCCTTACTATTCTCGTTTCATCCCCCCCCCACGGGCGCTTATCCCACTAGTGCACCCGTCCCACTTTCTCCGTTTTTCCAGCAAGAAATGCTCCCCCCCCCCCTTTCTCAATATCCCCCTCCCCTATTTCTCAATATCCCCCTCCCCCTCCCCCCCTCCCTCCCCCCCCCTTGGTACTTCCCCCCCTGTGTGTGTGCGTGGCAGTGTGTTTGACGTGGACGATCCGTCCATCCCCGTGGAGAAGCGCAATGGCTTCACCTTCACTGCCAGCGATGTCAATGTCAGCCCTCTGCTCTCTCCCTCTGCCCTCTCCCTCTGGCCTTTTGCCCTTTATCGTCTACTGTCAACCCTGCACTGTCTGCCTCATCACCTATTTAATCTCGGCTTTCCGCTCTCCACCCTTAATCGGTCGCATAACCCTGCCCCCCCCACCCTCTCCATGCCCACACCCAGGCCCACACCCATCCTCCTCTTATTCCGACATCATCCTGACGTTTACGCCCACCGGGCAACTGGTTATTTCTTTCTCGCCCGCTTTGATCCCCCCAGGCGCTGAACTACGCGTTGGACCGGGGCATAGCGGCGTACTATGAGCGGCGCGAGTGGTGGGAGCAGCTGGTGGCGCACACCATGGCGATGGACTTCGGGTGGGAGCAGTCCAGCCGCCAGTACGAGCAGCTCTACCACCGCTGCCTGCCGCACAGGCGCCTCTGGTGACCTCCCACCACTCTCTCGGGCTTTTCCACCGGCGCCTCTGGTGACCTCCCCCCCCCTCTGCGGCAGAAAGGCCACACAGCAGGCATTTGGCATGTCTCTCTCTCTCCCGCCCCCCGTGGTTTGTTAGTCGAGGGGACAGTTGCTGCTGCTGCGTCCTGAGTCGAGCGGTACAGGCCTTGGGGTGGATCTGAGTGGACGCGGGAGTTGCTGCCGCTGTGCCTGTCGCACGGGCACAGCACCTCTGGTGGCTGGAGCTTCTACAGTTGGTGTGGTGCGGTGCTGGATAGATGAGAAGGAAGTAGAGGGAAGCCTCCTAGGGAGCTTTCCTCCCTTGGGAGTATGCTAGCAGTTGCAAAGCCTTGGGGTTGGGTGTGTGGGGGGGAGAGAGAAGCAGGGTGTGGCAAGGCGATTGGCGAAAGCAGAGACACTGCTGATCTGATTGCAATTCACTGTCGCTCTGCTCTGCTCTGCTCTGCTGTGTCTGTCACCCACATGCCCACTGAGAAAGCCTTTCTCCAGGCCATTGTGTGCAGGTTGTCTGTCCAGGTGTTTGGTCAGGTGCTTCTGCCGGTGCTTCTTGTGCCAGCCAGTCCTGTGCTATCTGGTGTTGGGCTAAAGATCTCGATTTGATTTGGTGGTTTGGGGCGTGCTTGGTGCAA
>BQMB01000652.1:227500-230000 GCA_027943415.1 Closterium sp. NIES-67 | reverse complement strand
TGGCCATGGCGGTGGCCATGGCGGTGGCCCATGGCGGTGGCCATGGCGGTGGCCATGGCGGTGGCCATGGCGGTGGCCATGGCGGTGGCCATGGCGGTGGCCATGGCGGTGGCCATGGCGGTGGCCATGGCGGTGGCCATGGCGGTGGCCATGGCGGTGGCCATGGCGGTGGCCATGGCGGTGGCCATGGCGGTGGCCATGGCGGTGGCCATGGCGGTGGCCATGGCGGTGGCCATGGCGGTGGCCATGGCGGTGGCCATGGCGGTGGCCATGGCGGTGGCCATGGCGGTGGCCATGGCGGTGGCCATGGCGGTGGCCATGGCGGTGGCCATGGCGGTGGCCATGGCGGTGGCCATGGCGGTGGCCATGGCGGTGGCCATGGCGGTGGCCATGGCGGTGGCCATGGCGGTGGCCATGGCGGTGGCCATAGCGGTGGCCATAGCGGTGGCCATAGCAGTGGCCATTGCAGTGGCCATAGCAGTGGCCATAGCAGTGGCCATAGCAGTGGCCATAGCAGTGGCTATAGCAGTGGCCATAGCAGTGCCTGTGCCTCATGTGCTTCTTGTTCTCGCTGCATCTCTTTGTTGCCCCCCTACCCTCCATGTCCCTCACCGCCCCTCCATGCCTGCCCAGGTGAGCGGCTCTCTGGGCGGTGCGCTCGTGGGCTGCCTGCTGGCGTTCCGCATCGCCGACCCTCTCGGTGACCCCTCCCACCGCTGGCCCCTCTCCTCACCTCCGTCCTTTACCTCACACACCCTTCCATGCCTCGCCTGCGTCACCTGCGCTTCCTGCCCTTCCTGCTGGCTTCTCAAGTCCCGTAGCCTCTCGCCCCCACTTCACCCCCCATCACTCCTTTGCCTCACCCCAACCCCTCTCCGCCCACCCTCAGGTCGCCGTCGCGAGTTGCTGCTGGCAGCGGCGCTCTACCTGTGCGGCGCGCTGCTCACTGCCTCCGCCGCCTCGCTGGCCGCGCTGCTCGCAGGCCGCCTCGTGTACGGCGCTGCCATCGGCCTGGTCAGTGCCCCTGCCGCTTCCTCACGCCCGGGCTCCTTCTCCCCAGGCAGTTGCTCGTCTTTCTAGGCCCCCTTCCCTTATCCACCTTGCTCTCTCCGTGTGCGCACGTGCGCGTGCATATGTGCATGTGTGCCCGCCAGGCCATGCACGGGGCGCCCATGTACATAGCGGAGACCAGCCCGCCTGCCATCCGAGGCACGCTCATCTCGCTCAAAGAGGCCTTCATTGTCGCCGGCATCCTGGTGCGTCCTAGCTTGCATCCTGGTGCGTCCCGCCTCGCATCCTAGTGTATCCCACCTGGCAATCTGGTGCGTCCTAGCTGGCATCCTGGTGCGTCCCGCCTCGCATCCTAGTGTGTCCCACCTGGCAGTCTGGTGCGTCCTAGCTGGCATCCTGGTGCGTCTCGCATGGCATTCTGGTGCTTCCTAGCTGACATTCTGGTGCGTCCCAGCTGGCGTTGTGATGCGCCCTAAGTGGCACTCTTGTTCCTCATCCGCCCCGCATCACAACTCACGGTTCACGGCTCTCACTTGGTTGCCGCTGCTCTCTGCTGTCTTCCCTTTGCCCTCCCCCCTCCATGTGTCCCTATGCGCCACTGCCGCCACCAGCTGGGCTACGTGAGTGGCAGTGTGCTCATAGACCAGGAGGGCGCGTGGCGCGCCATCTACGGGCTCGCAGCACCGCTGGCGCTCGTCATGGCGGGGGGCATGGCATGGCTGCCGCCCTCCCCGCGCTGGCTGCTGCTGCGCGCGCAGCAGGAGGGGCAGGAGGAGCAGAAGCGGGGGCCGGAGGGGCAGGTGGGGCAGGCGGGGCGTGGGGGCGAGGAGGCACGGAGGCGGGCGGTGCAGGCGTTGAGGCGGCTGAGGGGAGGGGCGTGTGGGGAGGGGGAGGCGCAGAGGGAGGTGCAGGGCATGCTGGAGGCCCTGGGGGAGGGGGGGGGGAGCGGGGGCAAGAGTGGGTGGAGTGAGCTGGTGACAGGGGCGAGCGGGCGCGCACTGGTGATTGCCTGCGGGCTCGTCTTCTTCCAGCAGGTGGGCTCGGCTTCTGCCAGCAGGTTGGTTTAGTCCATACTAAGTTTGATGCCAATGTTACTGCTGTCGATGATGCAGCTAGTTCTGCTGCCACCACTTCCCCGAGACTGCATCGATGAGTGCCGTCCGTCTACGCTCGTGATGGCAAGCCGCTGAGAGCGCTCACCGGGTGAGCGCACAGAGCGCGTGCAGGGCGGAGAGCCTTGGCACAGCTTCGCAGCTGTTACCTCCCATGCTGCCCCCCTCCTCCCATGCTGCCCCCCTCTTCCCATGCTGCCACTTCTCATCCCTGCCTCTCTCCTTCCTGCCTGCTTGCCTCCGCAGGTCACCGGCCAGCCTAGTGTGCTCTACTATGCCGGCTCCATCCTCCAGGTGTGCTCCATCCTCCAGGTGTGCTCCATCCTCCAGGTGTGCTCCACCCTCCAGGTGTGCTCCATCCTCCAGGTGTGCTCCAC
>BQMB01000652.1:0-222500 GCA_027943415.1 Closterium sp. NIES-67 | reverse complement strand
GCACAGAGGCTCCCGTACGGTGCATGTGAGGACGGCCGGCTATGAAAAGGAGCGGCTCACCGTCATGTTGGCAGTCACCGCGTCGGGATTGAAGCTCCCGCCGTATGTCATCTTCAAGCGGAAGACGCTGCCAAAGATTCAGGTTCCCCCGGGTAAGAATCGCCTTTGCTTTTCGCTCTGTGCATAGTGTACACCGATGCATACCCTCTGACTGTTGTTGTGGCTTGTGATTGTATCCAGGTGTCATCATCCGAGCCCAGCCGAAGGGCTGGATGGACGAGAAGCTTGTCCAGGACTGGACTACTCAAGTCCTGAACCCGTTCTTGCGCCCGCTGCGCGAATCGGGGAATAGGCGCAAGGAGGCGCTCGTCATCCTGGACTCGTACAAGGGCCACCTCACGCAAGCAGTCGGGCAGACGATGAAGCTGTGCAAACTTACCCGCGCGGTCATCCCAGGTGGTTGCACACCTCTCGTTCAACCGCTGGACGTCGCAGTGAACAAGAGCTTCAAGGCCGGCGTGCGCGGCGACTACGGCGCATGGTTTGAGCAGTTCGGCATCGACATGAAGACTGCGGCAGGTGAGCCCCTTCCTAGTCGCTTCCTCAGTAGTTTTTAGACTTCTTGCTTGTTGACGAATTCCACCGTGCCCGTTCCTAGTCGTCATCTTACCGTGCCCGTATTCTTCTCCTCCCATTATGCTCCCATCCCATGTGCAGGAAATCTGAAGAAGCCCCCGGCTGAGCTCATCTTGAAATGGATTGCTCGGTCATGGGAGGCTGTGCCAGAGGAGCTCGTGCGTAGTTCATTCAAGACGTGCGGTATATCAAATGCGCTGGACGGCACCGAGGACAACCTCGCTCTCCGCCACCTCCGCGGCAAGCCCGACCTCGAGGTGATGGACGATGTCCACGTCGAGGAGGGCGAGAGCGGCTACATCAACCCCCTCTACGACGCCTTCATCGATGTGGACGGGGACGTCGCCGACGACGAAGAGGCGGATGCGGCGTCGCTGGCGGCTGACGACATCGACTGTGCTGAAGCGGCAACCGAAGCAGCTGAGACGAGCGCAGACAATGCAGAGACTGCATCAGCAGCAGCAGCAAGTGTTGATGTGTGGCCGGCAGAAGGCATTGCAGAGGAGGATGACGACAACTGCTGGTGGGATGAGCTTGCAGATGGGAGCGACGTCGAGATGTGGCAGGCTGGTGATGAGGAGCCTGAGGAGGACGACTAGAGCAGTGGCAGAGGCATGAGTATCTGGCGTAGTGTAAGGATTTAAAGTGTAGTGGATAATTTAGGTTCTAGGCAGAGCCAATAGGTAGAATTCAAGCCCTAGGTGGTGCCACTAACTAGTTCTATGGTTAATTCTGTTGAGTAGTAACTACGTGTACTCTAGTTGTATTGCTAACGTCTAATTCAAGAAGTTGTATACAGGAAAACGTAGAAAAAAACGTTTTTTCATCTGTTTAGAGTGCATAGCATGAGCTGTATTACCAGGCCAAACATTTATTAGCCCTTGCGCTTGTTCTATCACGATTCACCATCACTTGGTAGACGCCTGAGCAGGGAGAGCCCCTTGGGACAGGCTGCCGCTGAAAGAAGCTGCTCTGTCTGCCCGTGTGCGTCGCCCGCGTGCTGCCAGGTGTCTGTCTGCCCTTTGTGTTGGGTGGCTGTAAGGGAAGAGCTCAAACGGCTCGGTCTCTGCCACGGCTGATGTGTCGGCCATTATGCGCAGCAGCGCCTGTGGTGTGGCACAGGCAAACGAGGGCGGCATGGGAGATGGGATGAACGCATTGAAAATGCACCTGGGCGGCATGGGAGATGGGATGAACGCATTGAGAGCTGCCCTCTTCTTTCCAACAAGGGCCAAGTCAACAAGAGTCACGTCTAGAAGGGGGTCCGAAGGGATTTATGCAGCCAGACACGGTAGTCCCTCTTGAGATGGGTGAAGATGGCTCGCAAGCCCATCTCCCAACATTCAACCGTCCATTCAGGTGGCTTGCCGACCAGGCTTTCAACGGCTGGCTGCAGTGAAGCCCTGCAGGCAGCTCTCGTCGGTATCAGGGCAGCCCTGCACGAATCACACGGAATCTGGAAAGTGCTTGTTCCCTCCTACCCCCCTGCAGCAATGCCCATGTCAACTTCTATGCACCCAAGCACCCCATGCGCCCCGCCCATGCGGCCATGCGCCGGGCGGCTCACCTGGCGGTCGACGGCATCGTGGGAGCAGAGGGCATCCACCACCGCCTGCAGCGTGCGGCGGTTGCACGACAGCAGGCTGTGCGCGCGGTCAAAGGCCGCGTCGTGCAGCTGACGCAGGCAGAGAGGGAGGAGAGGACAGAAAGCAAGGTAGGAGAAAGGACCAGAATGTGGAAAGAGTTCTGCTGACGGGGGAACCTTGAATTCTATGCATTTCAGTTTCATTCAATCAACTGCGCACCAAAGTGAACACGGTTTAGTGATTTTGAGTTCAGCTGCGGCTCTCAATCAGCCATGCACACTTTGTACCTCCCCGCATTTCCATGTTATCAGAGTGGGTCCTCTCGCTACCCTCACCTGCTGCACCCTCTGCTTCAGCTCAGCCTCCTGCCTTCGCCCCAATGCCAGACTCTTGCGCTGCTCACAGCGCGGGGGGCAGGGCAGCAGGGGACGGCAGGTAACGACCACGAATTGGCGAGGGGGGAAGCCATGGGGAGCGCAAGGATGGAGGGCATCAGTGGCAGAGGAGCAGAAACAGCATGGTCGACAGCATTCACGACGTTGTGGATAGCACTCACAGCGTTGTGGATAGCACTCACAGCGTTGTGGATAGCACTCACAGCGTTGTGGGTAGCACACAGAGTTGTGGGTAGCACTCACAGCGTTGTGGGTTTGGAAGATGAAGGGGGAGTCGTCAGGTCCCCACCCCCACTCCATCACCATCCGCTCTGCCAGCTGAAGGCAGGCAGGAGAGGAAGGCAGGCAGGCAGGGAGGAGAAGGCAAGCACAAAGCATGGTTGTGTATGGGGTCGGAGAGGGAGAGGACTGGTGGTTGATGAGACACCCTTAACCCCACCAAAGCCAATCTGCTATGCCCCCACCCACCCACACATACCCATGGGACAGTGCTTCCCCCTCCTGCATCTGCCACCTTCTGCCACTTCCCCCCTTTGCCCTCCCTCTCTCCATCTCCCTCTCCATCTGCCACCTCCCTCTCTCCATCTCTCCCAACCCCTCCAATACCTGGTAGGCCTGCTGCAGCTGCGGGGTGGCCAGGTTGTTGGAGTGCCCCCAGGGCAGCAGCAGCGCGGCGGCGATGTGCGACCCGAACAGCGCCACCAGGCTCTGCTCCGTGTACGCGCGGCTCACCACGCCGCCCCCCGCCGCCTCGCCGCTGCCATCCGCACTGCCCAGCGAGCCCTCGGCAGCGCGTGTGAAGCGCGTGAAACCCACGCCCTGGGGCCACGCGCACCGCCATGCCCATGAGCGCAGTGGGGGGAAGGGGAAGGGGGAGGTGTAGCGGGTGGTTTCGAGTGGCATGAAAACGGCATGCCGCATGATGGATGGTCAATACAGGCGCCATCGTCTGGCTTCCCTCTGTTGTGATCAGCCATGCGTGCCTCCCAGCTGCTGGGGTTGAGCCATGCATACCTCCCGTTGCTGGGGTTGAGCCATGCATACCTCCCAGCTGCTGGGGTTGAGCCATATGTTGTCAACGCGGTCAAAGCTTGGCAGAAGAGCTGCCAGCACGCCCCTCCCTGCTGCCCACACCGCGTGTGGAAGCTTCTCAGAACGATCCCACTGGAAGAGCAGAGCGGGGTGTTGGGAGGACATGGAAGAGGAATCAAGACAGCGAGGCGATGAGGGGCAGGTGCCATCCGAGGTAAAGACGAGGCAAAGGCGATGAGGGGGGATGCCAAGTGAGGCGATGAGGGGGGATGCCAAGTGAGGCGATGAGGGGGGATGCCAAGAGAGGCGATGAGGGGGGATGCCAAGTGAGGCGATGAGGGGGGATGCCAAGTGAGGCGATGAGGGGGGATGCCAAGAGAGGCGATGAGGGGGGATGCCAAGTGAGGCGATGAGGGGGGATGCCAAGTGAGGCGATGAGGGGGGATGCCAAGTGAGGCGATGCGGGGGGATGCCAAGTGAGGCGATGAGGGGCAGGTGTCATCCGAGGTAAAGACGAGGCAAAGGCAATGAGGGGGGATGCCAAGTGAGGCGATGAGGGGGGATGCCAAGTGAGGCGATGCGGGGGGATGCCAAGAGAGGCGATGAGGGGGGATGCCAAGTGAGGCGATGAGGGGGGATGCCAAGTGAGGCGATGAGGGGCAGGTGTCATCCGAGGTAAAGACGAGGCAAAGGCGATGAGGGGGGATGCCAAGTGAGGCGATGAGGGGGGATGCCAAGTGAGGCGATGAGGGGGGATGCCAAGTGAGGCGATGAGGGGGGATGCCAAGAGAGGCGATGAGGGGGGATGCCAAGTGAGGCGATGAGGGGCAGGTGTCATCCGAGGTAAAGACGAGGCAAAGGCGATGCGGGGGGGTGCCAAGTGAGGCGATGAGGGGCAGGTGTCATCCGAGGTAAAGACGAGGCAAAGGCGATGCGGGGGGATGCCAAGTGAGGCGATGAGGGGCAGGTGTCATCCGAGGTAAAGACGAGGCAAAGGCGATGAGGGGGGATGCCAAGAGAGGCGATGAGGGGGGATGCCAAGTGAGGCGATGAGGGGCAGGTGTCATCCGAGGTAAAGACGAGGCAAAGGCGGGAAGGTGCCAACGTGAGACAACAGGAAGAAGGTGCCAACGTGAGACACCAGGAAGAAGGTGCCAACGTGAGACAACAGGAAGAAGGTGCCAACGTGAGACACCAGGAAGAAGGTGCCACCGTGAGACAACAGGAAGAAGGTGCCAACGTGAGACAACAGGAAGAAGGTGCCAACGTGAGACAACAGGAAGAAGGTGCCAACGTGAGACAACAGGAAGAAGGTGCCAACGTGAGACACCAGGAAGAAGGTGCCACCATGAGACAACAGGAAGGTGCCAACGTGAGACAACAGGAAGAAGGTGCCAACGTGAGACAACAGGAAGAAGGTGCCAACGTGAGACACCAGGAAGAAGGTGCCAACGTGAGACAACAGGAAGAAGGTGCCAACGTGAGACACCAGGAAGAAGGTGCCACCGTGAGACAACAGGAAGAAGGTGCCAACGTGAGACAACAGGAAGAAGGTGCCAACGTGAAACAACAGGAAGAAGGTGCCAACGTGAGACAACAGGAAGAAGGTGCCAACGTGAGACACCAGGAAGAAGGTGCCACCATGAGACAACAGGAAGGTGCCAACGTGAGACAACAGGAAGAAGGTGCCAACGTGAGACACCAGGAAGAAGGAGCCAACGTGAGACACCAGGAAGAAGGTGCCAACGTGAGACAACAGGAAGAAGGTGCCAACGTGAGACAACAGGAAGAAGGTGCCACCGTGAGACAACAGGAAGAAGGTGCCAACGTGAGACAACAGGAAGAAGGTGCCACCGTGAGACAACAGGAAGAAGGTGCCAACGTGAGACAACAGGAAGAAGGTGCCAACGTGAGACAATAGGAAGAAGGTGCCAACGTGAGACAACAGGAAGAAGGTGCCAACGTGAGACAACAGGAAGAAGGTGCCAACGTGAGACACCAGGAAGAAGGTGCCACCGTGAGACAACAGGAAGAAGGTGCCAACGTGAGACAACAGGAAGAAGGTGCCAACGTGAGACAACAGGAAGAAGGTGCCAACGTGAGACAACAGGAAGAAGGTGCCAACGTGAGACAACAGGAAGAAGGTGCCAACGTGAGACAACAGGAAGAAGGTGCCACCGTGAGACAACAGGAAGAAGGTGCCAGGTGTTGTGGCAGATGCAGTGACAAGGCGGGTGACACGGTGAGGGAGGTGTAAGGTGGAGGGGGGAAGGATGGAGGTGGCTTTGGAAGCAGAGCAGCGGGGGGTGGAATGTGGGGTGGCGGGGCACCTTGCCGGTGTCGGGGAGGGTGAGGTCCATGCCCAGGTCCGTGAGCGACGAGAAGTCGATCTCCCCCACCACGCCCACCACGTCCGCCGGGGTCAGCGCCAGCCCCAGGCGCTCCACGATGCCGCTCTCCCAGCGCTGCAGCAGCGGCAGGCGCCGCACCAGGGCGGGCACCACCCAGTGGTACAGCTGCCAGGGGGGGCGGGGGGGGGCCATGGCGCGTGGGGTCGAGTCACAAGACGAGAGCACACAAATGACAGCATTTCATTCTCTTTTCAGAATCCCTCTCACTTAAATCTGTGCCTCAGCGCCCCTCCCCACACCTCGCATGTCACCTCGAGCTGGCCTCAACTCGAGCTGGCCTCACCTCGAGCTGGCCTCACCTCGAGCTGGCCTCACCTCGAGCTGGCTGAGCGTGGCGGCGAGCTCGTCCTCGTCCCTGAACTTGTCGGCGCCCGCCGCCAGCAGGATGCGGCGCGGCATGCCACGCAGGTCCGTGGGCTTCAGCCCGCCCGTCTGCTCCGCCACCTGCAGCGCGCCATGGGGTGCGCAGCACGGGATAGCGCAGCACGGGATAGCACGGCACAAGATAGCACGGCACGGGATAGCACACCATTCATGGCACAGTGCTGTGTGCATGGGATGGCTAAACATTCTGTGTGGTTTGGAATGGTAATACAGCAGCAGTGGGCTATGAGCATGGCACGGCATGGCATGGCATGGCGCTCACGAATCGCCAGTCAACGGAGTCAGCGAACTGCGGGTCCATGGAGTGGGCTGCAGCCCGCCGCAGGATCTTCTCCCTCTCCGCCGCGCTGGGCAGCGGCACCTCGATCACACGGTCCATGCGCCCCGGCCGCCGCAGCGCCGGGTCCACCTGCGCAGAGGAGGGGGGGACGAGGGGGGAAGAGGACAGATGGGGCATTCACGGCTGCTGGATGGGAAGCTGGGTGCATTGATATGCGTCTGCGCTAGAGTGCGGCATTTAAAGGATCATCGATGAGCAAATGACAAGCCAGCCACCAGTTTATCAGTCCTTCGCCCTCCTACCATGGCACTTGCAGCTGCCACCTTCCCCTAAGAGCACTCACAGCTGCCACCTTCCCCTACGGGCACTCACAGCTGCCACCTTCCCCTACGGGCACTCACAGCTGCTGGGTTGTCGGTGATTGCGAGCAGCACCACCCCCTCCTGCGTCTCAAACCTGCACGCAGATCATGGCGCTCCAGTGAGCCCAGGCACGAGGCACAAGGCACGAGCGAGCGAATGCAGTGGATGAAGACTTGCAAGAGGCAAGGAAAGCAGAGAGCAAACGACAGCAGGAGGGTGTGAGTGCAGGTCGGGTGATGTTGGTGCGCGTGCAGCGAGGGCAGACGGCAGTGGTGGGAGGTCGGGTGTGGGGCAGCAGCTCCGGAGGAAGAGGTTGGAGGGCGGGCGGGCGGGGTGAGGAAGAGGTTGGAGGGCAGGTGGGCGTAGTGCACCCGTCGAGTTCGACGAGCAGCTGGTTGATGATGGCCTCCTTGTCCTGCAGCCGCGTGTCCATGGCCGCCCCGCGCACGCCCCCGATCTCCTCAAAGTCCTCCATGAGGATGAGCATGGGCGCCTGCCACACAGTGGCCAGGGGGAAGCACAGGGCAGGGGGAAGCATTGTTAGCCATGATAGAAGGGAGCAGCAGTGTAATCGAAACTTTTACCAAAAAGATTGACAGTGAAATACATAAGTTGCCCGTGTAATAGCCGAGATCTCAGAAAACTGAACTCAGTTCCGATTAATCTGAACAGGGCAGGGGGAAGCACATGGCAGGGGGAAGCACAGGGCAGGGGGAAGCACAGGGCAGGGGGAAGCACAGGGCAGGGGGAAGCACAGGCCAGGCAATGAGCACATGGCAGGCAATGAGCACATGGCAGGCAATGAGCACAGGGCAGGCAATGAGCACAGGGCAGGCAATGAGCACAGGGCAGGCAATGAGCACATGGCAGGCAATGAGCACAGGGCAGGCAATGAGCACAGGGCAGGCAATGAGCACATGGCAGGCAATGAGCACAGGGCAGGCAATGAGCACATGGCAGGTAGGGTTGAGCAAAACCGGGTAATTACCCGACCCAAACCGGTTTTGCAATACCCGACCTCGGGTCGGGTATTCTCGGGTCGGGTCCGGGTCGGGTAATATGCCCAGGACCCTTACCCGGACCCGGCCTTAGGGGACGGGTAATACAATACCCGTGTGGCGGGTCCGGGTATACCCGACCCGGTTACCCTGAAAAACGGGTATTAGTACCCGCCACCTACTAGTGGGCGTTCTAAAAACGGGCTAGGCTAGGTGGGGTTTCTCAAAACGCGACTCTCAAATGAGAGTCACGTTTTCTGGGGGTCGAATTTTGACCACCCAACTCCCTCCCTTTCACCGCCTGAACTCCTCCCCGTCTACAAACTCCAATTTCCAACCAAACTCCCTCCCTTTCACCGCACTGAACTCCTCCCTGTCTACAAACTCTAACATTTCCAACCAAACTCCCTCCCTTTCACCGCACTGAACTCCTCCCTAGGTATACATAGGTGAGGAGTAGGAGGGGGGGTTTGGT
This sequence comes from Closterium sp. NIES-67, assembly GCA_027943415.1. Taxonomy (NCBI): domain Eukaryota; kingdom Viridiplantae; phylum Streptophyta; class Zygnematophyceae; order Desmidiales; family Closteriaceae; genus Closterium; species Closterium sp. NIES-67. The sequence goes on along the minus strand of BQMB01000652.1, from coordinate 213,941 downwards.
TGGGAGGTGACCATGATTATTGGGGACCCCAATTAGTTGAGTTGGCCAACTTATTTGGGGTCCAATGATCCTAGCCAAGATTATTGGTGGGTCCAATAATCTTGGTTGGGATTATTGGGGGTTCTAATAATTGGAAGCCCAACCTATTTGGGAACCCAACAAGGTTGGGAACCCAACCCCTAACTTGGGTGTATACACCCTAATGGGGTGCTTATAAGTACCTAAGGCAATGAAACGATGTAGGCTAATAGAATGAAGGGAGAATATTCTAACACAACCCTTCAGCCTACAGAGTGCCATAAGTCTTGGGAAGGTGAGGAGAAGCAACCCCTGAATCAGGCATTACCCTGTGAGGGAGGGGCAAGACCCAGAAGGCGAAGGAGAGCCGCATGGGGACGGCGAGGGAGGGCCTTGGTGAAGATGTCCGCGAGGTTGGCTGAAGTGTCAATCTTGCGGACGGTGAGGTGTCCAGCCTGGACGAGCTCACGAACGAAGTAGTGGCGGAGCTCGATGTGTTTGGAGCGACCATGGAAAACGGCTTCCTTTGTGAGGTGGATAGTATTGGCATTGTCGCACCAGATGGTGGGACAGGGCTGGGAGCATCCAGCTCAGCGAGGAGGAAGTTGAGCCACCGCGCCTCCTGGGCCGCCATGGTGACGGCGTAGAGCTTTGTTTCGCAGGAGGAGAGAGCGATCGAGGAGGAGCGGGTGGAGCGCCAGGAAATGAGGCCGCTCCCTAGGGAGAAACCATACCCTTGTGAGCTGCGACGATCGGGCTGAGAATCCGTCCAAGAGGAGTTGCTGTAGCCAGTGAGCTGAGGAGGGGTGGGGCCACCCAAGGTGAGGACATAGTCCTTGGTGCCTTTGATGTAGCGGAGAACGCGCTTGGCCGCTTGCCAGTGCTCGGGAGTGTGTTTGCCAGCGCCGACAAAGCGCGCCGGGACACTGATCGAGTAGGCGAGGTCGGGGCGGGTGCACATCATGGCGTACATCAGGGACCTGACCAGCTCAGCGTAAGGACTGGTGGAGGAACCGTGGGTAGATGTCGGCGAGAGCTGGTGGCCAACTTGGAGGGGTGTGGAGACGGGTTTGGCCATGGCCATCTCGAAGAGTTCAAGGACATTCTCGAGGTAGAATGCCTGAAACAGGGAGATGGTCTTGGCCGCACGATCGCGAGAAATCTCCATCCCGAGGTAGTGGCGGACCTCCTTCAGGTCCTTGCAGAGGAGGTGCTTCTGCAGCTCATCCTTGACCTATTGTAGGTCTGCTTCGTTGTCAGCAGCAAAAAGCATGTCGTCGACGTAGACGAGGATGTAGAAGGGGGAAGGGGAGGTGCGCAGGAAGAGGCAGAAGGAAGCCTGGGAAGGGCGAAAACCAAGAGCACGAAGAGTGCTTGAGAGCTTGGCATGCCATTCCCGAGGAGCTTGTTTGAGGCCGTAGACCGGGCGGCGAAGTTCTCAAACGGTGTTGGGAGGGAAAGGGAGGAGCCAACCCTCGGGACGCTCCATGAAGATGCGCTCATGGAGTTCACCTTGGAGAAATGCCGTGGTGACATCCATCAAGTGCAGGATCATGCCGCGCCGGCCGACGAAGTCCAGGAACACGCGGACGACAGGGGGAGTGGCAGTCGGCGAGTAGGTGTCAAGGAAGTCATGGCCGTACCGCTGCGTGAATCCTTTGGCACAGTAGCGGGCCTTATCGACCGGGTCGTCGTCAGGGAGGAGCTTGACCCAAAATACCCATTTGCCCTTGACCACTTTCTGGTTGAGAGGGCGGGGTACGTCGATGAAGGTGCCGTTGCGGACAAATGCTTCATTCTCTTTGAGGACTGCCTTGCCCCAATGAGGGTGGTCGGGGCAAGTCATAGCTTCATGATAATCTCCCGGCTCGAAGATGATCGCACCGGAGAAGACAAGTGCCGGGGCACCGGTCATGCTGAAGGCGACTGCTTGGGTGTTGGAGAAGAGGTGGAGGCGAAGAAATTCACCATGGGAGTCTTCGATGAGGAGGGGAGAGCAAGGAGGAGGAAGGGAGGGTGGTGTTGCAAGTCTACTGCGCTGCTGAGGGGGGAGGCTGCGACACTGCGACTCTGCGACTCTGCGACTCGGCTGCACGGCTGCTTGACCGGGGCAACTGCTGCGGCGGATCCTGACGCTGCGGTGCGGTGACCGAGGCAGGCACTGGTGCGGCGTCGGGAGCTGCTGCGGCGGGTGCGGATGTGGAAGCAGAGGGTGCTGGAGCGGGTGCCTTTGCCTGAGGGGAGGGAGGGGCTAAGGGCGGACCAAAGAGGGGATGCATAGACCGAGTATGGGGGCGGTGGCGAAGGACAAGGGGAGAAGTCACCTGGGGGGATGGAGGAGGAGGTGGGGGAGGTGGGGGAGGAGGGGGAGGGGGAGGGGGAGGGGGGGAAGGAGGTGGGGGGGGAGGAGGTGGGGAGAAGGGGGAGGATGGAGCGGAAGCGGAGTGAGAAGGAGAGGGGGGGAGTACTGGGTCAAGGATGTCACCTGAGGAAGATGAGGAGGGAGCAGATTCGGGAGGAGGAGGTGCTGGGGGTGGGGGAATAAGAGGGAGAGGGGGGAGGAGGGGGGGGTTGGCAGTGTCAGAGGAGATGAGGGGGCGAGAAAGAATGGTGAGTGGGTCAGGTGAGGCAGGGGAGGTGTAGTATGGGGAGGATTCGTCAAAGATGACGTCCCGACTACGAATGAGGCGAGTTGAGAGGGGATGAAGGAACAGGTAGTCAGGGAAGGAGGTGTTGTAACCAAGGAATACACAGGGCAGACTCTTGGAGGCGAGCTTCCCTGCTGTGCGTGAGCGGTCGGCCGGGTGTATGAGAACATACGCCCTGGAACCCCAGACGCGCAGGGGGGAGACGTCAGGCTTAGTTGACGTCCACAGCTCGGTGGGGGTGGTGGAGGGGAGGAGAGGGTGGGGATATAGGTTAGTGAGGAGGACGGCGTGGAGAAGAGCATAACCCCAGAGAGAAGGCGGGCAGGAGGCGTGAACGAGAAGACACCTAGCGGTCTTTGTAACTTCTCGAACACGAGCTTCTGCCACGCCATTCTGCTGAGGGGAGTGAGGGAGGGTGTAAGTGTGGTGAATACCATGGGTGGAGAAATAGGAAGAGAGATGGTGATTGAGGAATTCACCACACTTACACCCTCCCTCACTCCCCTCAGCAGAATGGCATGGCAAAAGCTCGTGTTCGAGAAGGCAATGAGCACATGGCAGGCAATGAGCACAGGGCAGCTCACCATCTCCCTCGCGATCTTGAACAGCTCACCATCTCCCTCGCGATCTTGAACAGCTCACCATCTCCCTCGCGATCTTGAACAGCTCACCATCTCCCTCGCGATCTTGAACAGCTCACCATCTCCCTCGCGATCTTGAACAGCTCACCATCTCCCTTGCGATCTTGAACAGCTCACCATCTCCCTCGCGATCTTGAACAGCTCTCTGACGTTGGCGGCGCCCTGCCCCACGAAGCCCCCCGGGTCCACGTCGCTGGACTTGATCTCCACCACCGGCACGCGCGCCTCCGCCGCTATCGCCAGCGCCAGACTGCTCTTGCCCACGCCCGACCCGCCCGTTATCAGCACGCCCTGCGCCCAGGTCGAAATGGGGGGACGGAGGGGTGGGGGGGCGGAGGAGGGGGGGGGGGGGGGGTTTGAAAGGGCGGCTCAGGTGGCAGCAGCACGGGGAAAGACAAGACGTGAGAGGAGGAAAGACAAGACGTGAGAGGAGGAAAGGCGGAAATAGAGTGTACGTACGGAGCATGCCCTCACCCAATGCACATGCCTCACCCGCGGTGGTCGAGCGCCAAGGCGTTGGAAGGCGGCAGGGTCGCGCAGGAAGGTGATGACCTCGCGCACCTCCTCCTTCACCGCGTCCATCCCCGCAAAGTCCGACAGCGCCACCGACGGCCGCCGCACACGCTGCCGGGGAGGGGGGGGATGGGATGGGATGGGATGAGATGGGATGAGATGGGATGGGATGAGATGAGATGAGATGGGATGGGATGAGATGAGATGGGATGGGATGAATTGGGATGGGATGGGATGGGATGAGATGGGATGGGATGAGATGATCGCCACTGACTCACCACGATGCATGGCATGCTACCCTCACCCCCCATGCGTGCATGCTACTTCACCCCCCATGCGTGTGTGCGTGCCCCCTGCACACCTGCACCCTCCATGCGTGCGTGCGCCCTGAGCACCTGCACTCCCCATGCATGCGTGCGCCGTGGCTACCTTCATGCGGTCGAAGGCCTCCTTGATGGAGTCCTTCACCTTCTTCTCCTTCTTTGCCTTCTCCTCCTCCTCCTCCGCCTTGCCCACTCGCCTCAGCAGCTCCCGCCCCAGCCGCGTTTTGTACGCCGTCTCGCTCTCGGGCCCTGGTGCGCCCACCAGCAGGCGCTGGGCAAGGGCGGCAGCTGGGAGCACGGCCCACTGGAGGGGGAAGAGCGTGACGGCCACCTTGCCGGGCAGCACAAGCCACCACGCCCAGCGGCCCGCCATGGCGCAGCGCTTGTTGAAGCGCCTCTCGGCGGCGGCCAGCCACCCCATGCGCTCCAGGGCCACCACGTCCCCGGCGGCGGCGCCCTCGGAGTAGTCAAGCTTGAGCAGCGCCTTGAGGCCGCGCGGCATGGCCGGCCACACGAAGCGGAAGAACGTCTCCTCCGCCGCCTCGCCCGCCGTGCTACCGTACCACTGCAGCGCCACCTGAACGGGGCCCGCCGACGACAGCGACTGCGCCGCATGGCCCAGCACGCGCGCCGGCAGGGCGTAGAGCGAGAGCGGGTCCCACTGGCGCACGGGCACCCACATGACCTCCACGCGTGTCGGCACCCCCGCCGCCTGCAGGCGCAGCAGTAGCTCGTCCGTGCCGCCAGTGGCGTGGCGCCAGCTGTCCCATGCCGCCAGGTCCACGTAGAAGCGGCGCGGATCCGCCTTGAGGGTGAGCAGCGCGGCGCGACGGTCATGGCGCAGCGAGGCGGACGCCAGCAGCGAGTGCGACAGCGCCTCCCACAGGCCCGCTGGGGTCAGCTCCCACCGCCCCTCGTCCGTGCCGCCCAGCAGCGCGCTGGTGACGGCCGTGTTGAGCGCCACCTCCGCCATCACGCGGTCGCGCGCTGCCAGCACCTCCGCCTGCCACATGCAAGCACGCCATGGGGGAAAGGAATCACGCCATGGGGGAAAGGAATCACGACATGGGGGAAAGGAATCACGCCATGGGGGAAAGGAATCACGCCATGGGGGAAAGGAATCACGCCATGGGGGAAAGGAATCACGCCATGGGGGAAAGGAATCACGCCATGGGGGAAAGGAATCACGCCATGGGGGAAAGGAATCACGCCCCGCGCACGGAAGAACGTACCTAGTCCAGTGACTTGTGGTGGGAACAGGGATTGTAGACTGTATGTGCACCCCATTACCCACCCACGCCCATGTTACCCACCCATGCATGCATGCATCCAGCAGCCAGCAGCACTGACCTGCTTCTCCACTGCAAACGCCTTGGCCTTGCCTCGGCTGCTCACAATCTGCTTCTTTGCTGCCGCCCGCTGCTCTGCCGCCCACTTGTGCCACGCCAGCACCTGGGCGTCTGCTGCTGCCTCCTCCGCTGCACTCAGCGCGGCCCCCCTCTCGCTCCCCTCCCCACGCCTTGCACCTTCCTCCTCCGCCCCCTGCCCTGCAGCAGCAGCGGCGCCAGGCTCACCCCCCCCCACGGCGCGTCTCAGCGTGGTGAGCAGCACGGCGGGCAGCCTGCCCGGGTGGTCCAAGCACTCGCGCACGTCCCGCCCTACCCCACCCGTCGCCCCCCACACCGCCGCCACTCCTTCCCCCCCCCCCCTGCCCTCCCCATCCGCCATCGCCGCCCCTGCCCCCTCCCCCTGCACCCTCCTCTGCGCCTCCCCCAGCGCCTGCCGCATGGCTGCCAGCCGCCCCTCCGCGTGCTGCCCTGCCGCCACCACGCCCGCCGCCGCCTCGTCCACGCGCCGCTGCGCCGCCTCCACGCCCCGCCTGCCAGCGCGCACGCTGCCCACTGCCTCGTCCTCCGCCCCTGCCGCCGCCGCCCTGCTCTTCCTCCCCTTCACCTTACCCCCTGCCTTGCTCCCCTTACTCGCCGCTCCCTCTGCTCCCTTCCTCCCCGCTTCTTCCTCGCCTTCCTCCTCCCCCGCTCTCCTCTGCCCCCCTGTCCCCTCCGCCCCCCTTGCGCCTCTCTCCCTTGCGCGCTCCAGCGCCTCCTCTCTCTCCGCCAGCGCCATCCGCGCCGCCACCAGCTCGTCCAGTAGCCGCGCCTGCCGCGCCTCGCCCTCCCGTACGCTCCGCGCCCACTCCGCCTGGTACGCGCGCTCCAGCCCGCCCAGCTCCTGCGCCGTCACGGCGGCCGCCGCCGCTCTCTGGAACGCCTCAAGCCTCTCGCCCGCCTGCCCGCTCCCCACGTCCCCCCCGCCCTCCCCTCCCGCTGCTTCCCCACCCCCTCCAACACTCTTGCCCCCCCGCACGGCGGAACCCCCTCCTTCTGCGCGCTTCTCTTTGCGCCGCCCCGCAGCCTTGCTTCGTGCCTCGCGCCTGCCGCTACTCGCCTCCGCCACATTCGCCGCAGTCCCCGCAGGCGGTGCTTCCGCGAGGGCAGGCGGGCGAGCAGCGAAGGGCGCGAGGGCGAGGAGGAGAGCGAGAGCAGCGGAGGCTAAGGGGGGGGGAAGGGCCCTTGGTACGTGGGAGTCGGGGGATGCAGCAGGCGGAAATGGCGGGCGGTGGGGGGTGCCGCGCGGCCTGCACCGTGACTGCGACGGCGCCTGTGACTGTGCGTGTGACCGTGGTGGCGCTGAGGGCTCAACGCCACTCGTGCATTGCTGCCCCCAACCAATCTCGATCTCTGACTCAACCAATCCTTCCGCCCCGTCATCCCCACTATAAGCACAATCTACTTGGTTTTTCTGCGTGCGACTAATGCCGATGTAAGCCCGCCTAAACCCCCGTCTAGCAGTAAGCGGAGCGTGCGCGTGCAATGTGCGACGGCCAGCGGCGCCAGAGAGAAGCCCGCGCGCGCTGGAGTCGGGCAGTGGTGCGCGGAGCAGAAAGGGCGGGCGGCGCGCGACGAGGGCGTGCACGCCAGCCATGGCCGGCGGAGAGCGCGATCACGACGAGGAGGTGAGTCGGGGCAAAAAAGGAAGCCTGTTTGGAGCTTTTTTGCGATCACTCCGTTCAGCAAAAAAGGAAGCCTGTTTTGTCCAAGTGATCCCACAGAGACAGCGCATAACCACCAAAGCGGTTACACATTAAGAGATTGGAGACGCGGGGTATCGATCCCCGTACCTATCGCATGCAAAGCGATCGCTCTACCATGTGAGCTACACCCCCATGCTTCTCAAGAGAATAAATGTTTTATTATATAATTTATTTCTGAAGCACTTTCCCGTTCCTCCATACCCCCGTTCATCATGGCGGCGCTGATGTACGGCTGCGATCTGTCGCACGACGATCAATGGGGGCACCTCGCGTCCGACCCGTACCTGCGATTCACCGCCTCCTCGGTACGCCGTGCGGCCAGTGGGTGGGGCGCAGAGCAGCGAGTGGGCGGATGCGGGCCATGCGGCAGGGCCATCCGCCTTGCCGCTTACACCTGCGCTCCGCCCCCTCTTCACTCCTCGTCGCCATCGCCGTCTCTCCCCCCGCCCTCACCTGCATGCCGTCATGCCGTCATGCCGTCATGCCGTCATGCCGTCATGCCGTCATGCCATCATGCCTTCATGCCTGCATGCCTCCCGAATCGCTGCCCCCCAAGTCCCCACCGTGCCTTCCCGGTTCCCCTCCGCGCGCCCGTGTCCCTCCCCTCCCCCGCCCCCAGGTGCCCAGCCAGCGCAAGGTCGCCAACGTTCAGAGCCTCGGCTTCGGCGCGCTCTTCGCTCCCACCCCTCCCGTCCCCGCCGCCGCCGCGTCTCCGCTCCTCTCACCCTCCGCTTCCACCCTCGCCTCCCCCGCCTCCGCCCCTCCCGCGTCCTCCCAACCGCCCCCCGTGGTGCGCCATGCGCCTCTGCGCTGCGCGTTCTGCGGGGCGTGCGTGTGCCTCTACTCCGCCATCGTCCCCGCCACCGGCGACTGGCGCTGCGCCCTGTGCGGGCGCCCCAACATGAGCGGGGGGCACTACCTCCTGGCGGAGGGGGAGACGCTGGAGGGGTGGGCGGAGCTGGGGGCGCGGGTGGTGGACTACGTTGAGGTGGGGGGGGGGCGGGCGGACTGGGGGGAGCGGGAGTGGGGGGAAGCGCGTCGGAGGCGGTGCTGGGGGCGCCGGTGGTGGTGGTGGTGGATGAGGGCATGGACGACGGCAGCATGGCCGGGGTCAGGGCCGCGCTCATGGTGAGTCAAGGCGCTCATGGTGAGTCAAGGCGCTCATGGTGAGTCAAGCAAGGGCGCTCATGGTGAGTCAAGCAAGGGTGGTCATGGTGAGTCAAGCAAGGGCGGTCATGGTGAGTCAAGCAAGGGCGATCATGGTGAGTGGGGGTTACACTCCGTCCATCCTCATTGCTTCGCCTTGGCTTGTTATTCCCGCACCCGTTCCTCCCCCACCCCCTCTCCACCCCTCCCCAGTCCCTGCTGCAGCACCTGCCCTCCGCCACGCGCATTGCCATCATCACCTTCGGCGCCTCTCTCTCTCTCTTCGACCTCTCCCCCTCCGCCTCTCCTCTGCTCGCCTCCGCCGACTGCTTCCCTGCCGCGCCCTCGCTGTCCGCGGCTGCGCTGGCGGCGCTGCTGCTGGGGCCGGCCACGTACCTCGCGCCCATCGCCGCCTGCCTGCCCACCGCTCAGGCCATCGTCACCTCGCTGCGCCCCTGCCGCGCCGCCACGCCCCCACTGGCGCGTGCGCGTGCCCTGGGCCCAGCGGTGGAGCTGGCGCTGGCGCTGCTGCGCGGCCCCGCGCCCGCGCTGCCGCGCTCTGCTTCCCCGCGCTGGGGCGGGCCGGCGCGCGTGCTGGTGCTGTGCGGAGGGCCCGCCACAGTGGGGGCGGGGGCGGTGCCGGAGGGCGTGGGGGGCGTGGGGGAGGGCGAGGTGCGGCAGCGCGAGGCGGCGGCGCGGCGGTACTACGAGGGGCTGGGGGGGGAGGCGCGGCGCATGGACGCCGTGGTGGACGTGCTGGCGGCCGGCCCGCTGCTCGTGCGCACGCCCGCGCTGCTGCCCCTTGCGGCGCTGTCGGGGGGTGCCCTCGTGCTGCTGGACGACTTCTCCCCAGCGGCCTTCCCCGCGCTGCTGCTGCGCGCCATCACGCGCGTTGTGGGCGGCAGGGGCAGCGTGGAGGTGCGCGCGTCGCCAGAGGTGGCGGTGACGCGCGTGATCGGGCCCGCAGAGGCGGAGCAGGCGGGCGCGCGGCGGGGGGGCGGCGGCGAGGAGGGCTTTCCCGAGGACAGTGCGACGGGCGTGGCGCTGCTGGCCGTGGACGAGGAGGCGGCGCTCACCGTGTGCATGGAGCTCACTGATGACGTCAGCACAGACCACGTGTACTTCCAATTCATGTGCCGCTTCGTGGACCTCAACCAATCACGTGAGTGCACCTGAACCAATCACGTTGGGCTGCCATGCTGCATTGGTTCCGCCATCACCCTCTGCACCCACACGCACTGCAATCATCAAGTCTGCTCCAACACCCCCCCCTCTAGTGGTCACGCGGGTGGTGTCGGTGCGTCTGCCGGTGGCGGCCTCGCTGCCGGCGTACCTGGCGTCGGTGCACGAGCCCACGGCCGTGCTGCTCATCGCCAAGCGCGTCGTGCTGGCCGCGCCCACGGCGCGCGAGGCGGGGGAGATGCGCGCGTGGGTGGACGCGCGGGCGCGTGACCTGGCGCTCAAGTACGGCGGCGTGGCCCAGCACAACCGCTCCCTGCTGCAGTTCCCCCACCTCCTGCCCAGGTCACGCCTTGGGGGGGAAAGGGGTGGGTGGGGAGAGGGAATGGGGGGGGAAGGGGGGGTGGGGGGAGGGAATGGGGGGGGAAGGGGGGGTGGGGGGAGGGAATGGGGGGTAAAGGGGACAATTAAAGAGCAGCAGACGCTTCAGCCACCTTCTTCTCCGGATCTCACTTTCCCTTCTCCCCCGTCCCCCTCAACCTCCCCATCACCCCCCCCCCCCCCCTGCGCCCCCCCAGGGTGGCGGAGGCGCTGTACGCGCTGAGGCGCAGCCCGGTGCTGGGGACGCACGTGGCGGACGAGTGGGAGCGGCACGCGCTGAGGGGGCTGCTGCTGCGCGCGGGGGGGGAGGCGGCGCTGCGCATGGTGCTGCCCTCGCTGCTCATGTTCCGCGCCGGCCACGCCACCCAGTTCGTTGAAGTGCCGCCCGCTGACCTCGCGCTGACGTCAGATGCCGCCCTTGTGTTGGACCATGGCACGGACATGCTCATATGGCTGGTGAGAGTTGCTCATATGGCTGCTGGGAGTTGCTCATATGGCTGGTGAGAGTTGCTCATATGGCTGCTGGGAGTTGCTCATATGGCTGCTGAGAGTTGCTCATATGGCTGCTGAGAGTTGCTCATATGGCTGCTGAGAGTTGCTCATATGGCTGCTGAGAGTTGCTGGCCTTCCACTTGCGCACACACTCACACGCACACACTCACACGCACACACTCACACGCACACACTCACACGTACACACTCACACGCACACACTCACACGTACACACTCACACGCACACAGCCTCTGACTCTCCCCGCCGTCCCCAGTCACCCCCAACCGCATTGCATTACCCATCCCATGCACCTCGCCCTCCCCCCTCCCCCAGGGCGCCCACCTGGCTCCGGACGAGCCCACTCGGCACGGCGTGGAGGCGGCGTGCCGGCAGCTGGCAGCGCAGCTCATGGGCGGGCAGGGCGGCAGGGGGCGCTTCCCCACGCCGCGCGTGCTCTGCTTCACTGTCAGTCCAAGGACGGGGGGGAGACTGCTTGGGAGAGGGCTGAGGAAGCGAGGGCAGAGGGGTGGGAAGTTGCAGCGATGCACTGTGTGTGTCTTTGCTCCGTTCGTGTGTGGTCAGCTGTGCGCTTTCTCTGACCCCGCACCCTCTCTCCTCCCTCCCCTCTCACCCCCCTGTTCCGTCGTCGCTCCATCCCCCCACCGCAGGAAGGCACACCGGAAGCTGCCTTCATGACCGCCCGCCTCACTCCCACTCACAAGGACCCTCTGGCCGTCCAGGTGAGGTGCCGTCCAGGTCAGATGCCGTCCAGCTGAGATGCTGTTGAGGTGATTCAGAGGAGTGGGCAGTGCAAAGCGCAAGGATGTAGTCGTGGGGCATTTTATCTGGAGTGCACTCCGTGCACAACGCTTTCCACCATCCACGCACCATTTTACTCTCCGCTCACCTCTTTCCCATCACCCCATCACCCCACCACCCCCCCTCCCCTGCAGGAGCTGCTGTTCCCGCCGCTACGTGAGATGCGGGCGGAGGAGCGAGCAGCGGTGCGCGCCAAGCTGCCGCCCTCCCCTGAGCCGGGCTTCACGGACTGGCTGCGCTCGCTCAAGCTCGCCCCTCCGCACCCCCCCGCGGCCGCGCCCTCCTGATGCCATGCCGTGTGGGATGGCATGGCCGTGCCTATCACATGTGTCACACAGTGTACTGCTCCAATAAAAGCTCTGCTGTATCAGCCATTGTGGCTGGAACGGTTATTAATATACATGATCCATCCATAAGAGAAAGCAAAAAAATACCCCTTGTACAAGCATCGTGGCGTGGTGTCTGAGTATGGTGTGTGTGCATGTGGCGTCATGGGATGCGGTCAAAGGGAGTGGTGTCTCGGTAGCACACATCCCACACCGCATCCACTGCACCCCGCGCTCTCGCCATGCACGCTGTGCTGCTGCTGCTGCTGCTGCTGCTGCTGCTGCTGCTGCTGTCGCCACTGGCGTTGCTGTTACTGCTGCTGCCATCGGCGGTGGCAGGGGTAGGTTGCGTGCAGAAGGGGTTCATGGCCACGGAGAGCTGCGCCTTGCGCCGCACACACTGCTGCGACCAGCACAGCGAGAGACAGGGGGGGGAGGAAGAGAAGGGAAGGGAAGGAGAGGAGAGGGGAAAGGGGTGCAACGGTTATAGTCGCATTCCCACACAGGTAGAGCGAGTGAGCACGAGGTGCGAGTGAGCACGAGGTGCGAGTGAGCAAGAGGTGCGAGTGAGCACGAGGTGCGAGTGAGCACGAGGTGAGAGTGAGCACGAGGTGCGAGTGAGCACGAGGTGCGAGTGAGCACGAGGTGCGAGTGAGCACGAGGTGCGAGTGAGCACGAGGTGCGAGTGAGTGACTGGGCGTCTGTTATTTTCCCTTCCCTCGCTGCCAGTTCCCTCCCTTAATGTCTCGCCCACTGCCACTCGCCAATGCACTAACCGGGTGCCCCCTCCTCTCACCGGGTCCCTGTCCTGCCCTCTCCTCTCCTCTCACCGGGTCCCTGTCCTGCCCTCTCCTCTCCTCTCACCGGGTCCCTGTCCTGCCCTCTCCTCTCCTCTCACCGGGTCCCTGTCCTACCCTCTCCTCTCCTCTCACCGGGTCCCTGTCCTGCCCTCTCCTCTCCTCTCACCGGGTCCCTGTCCTGCCCTCTCCTCTCCTCTCACCGGGTCCCTGTCCTGCCCTCTCCTCTCCTCTCACCGGGTCCCTGTCCTGCCCTCTCCTCTCCTCTCACCGGGTCCCTGTCCTGCCCTCTCCTCTCCTCTCACCGGGTCCCTGTCCTGCCCTCTCCTCTCCTCTCACCGGGTCCCTGTCCTACCCTCTCCTCTCCTCTCACCGGGTCCCTGTCCTGCCCTCTCCTCTCCTCTCACCGGGTCCCTGTCCTTCCCTCTCCTCTCCTCTCACCGGGTCCCTGTCCTGCCCTCTCCTCTCCTCTCACCGGGTCCCTGTCCTGCCCTCTCCTCTCCTCTCACCGGGTCCCTGTCCTGCCCTCTCCTCTCCTCTCACCAGGTCCCTGTCCTGCCCTCTCCTCTCCTCTCACCGGGTGGCCGTTGCGGAAGGCAAAGTCGGAGCCGCGAGTGGCAAACTCGCGGTGCATGTGGCACGCCCCACTCAGATTGGCCGCTCGGATCTGGTGCGAGCACAAGGGGGGGGGGGAGAGGCAGCATGGGGTGGCCGTCATGACGGGAGATGACGAGCAGTTAGATGCAGGATGGCATGTGCATGGTGGCATGTGCATGGTGACATGTGCATGGTGACATGTGCATGGTGACATGTGCATGGTGGCATGTGCATGGTGGCATGTGCATGGTGACATGTGCATGGTGGCATGTGCATGGTGACATGTGCATGGTGGCATGTGCATGGTGGCATGTGCATGGTGACATGTGCATGGTGGCATGTGCATGGTGACATGTGCATGGTGACATGTGCATGGTGGCATGTGCATGGTGACATGTGCATGGTGGCATGTGCATGGTGACATGTGCATGGTGGCATGGCATGTGCACGGTGGACGAACAAGATATGGGAGCCAGGCATGAGAGCATGCAGCGACCATGCAAGTTGGCGCACCTCGCTGCATGCATGGTGGGGCGCACCTCGCTGCATGCGTGGTGTTGGAGGTCGGGCCATGCGAGGTTGGCGGCTCTGCAGTGGTCGAGGGCGTGCACCAGCTCATGCGCCACCACTACGTTCACCTCGTCCTGCGACGCCACGTGGTTGGCGCACACCACCACCTGCACCACACACACACACACGACCGAGTGTGAGTGCAAGGCAAGTCACAAGGCGTGGCCTGGCCTCGATGTGGGCGAGGAACCGTTCACATGATGGCATGGGCAGGTACCATGCCATGGAAGGCCATCCCACCACATGGCATCCCACAGCATGGCATCCCACAGCATGGCATCCCACAGCATGGCATCCCACAGCATGGCATCCCACAACACGGCATCCCACAGCATGGCATCCCACAGCACGGCATCCCACAGCATGGCATCCCACAGCACGGCATCCCACAGCATGGCATCCCACAGCACGGCATCCCACAGCACGGCATCCCACAGCACGGCATCCCACAGCACGGCATCCCACAGCACGGCATCCCACAGCACGGCATCCCACAGCACGGCATCCCACAGCAGGCGTCGCCGCTCGATATGCTTGCCCCGCGCAGATCTTTATCCTTGCAAACCCCCGACCTAAACCCTCCGCTCCTTCCCCATCACGGCCCCCTTGCCCCACGCTTTTCTCATCACTTTCCCATTTTTCCCTCCCCGCTCCCCCCGCACCCCCTCCCCCCTCACCCCTTCGCCCGGCATGAAGCCCCCCCCGGCCTGCTCGTCGCATCGGCGCGCAGCAAAGAACTCGTCGCCCACGGGGCAGCCGGCGCGCTCCAGCGACTCGCGGAGGAATCGAACGGTCGGATCTGCACGAGGGAGCGCGGGCAAAGGCAAGCCGAGCGGTCAGAACGGGTAGGGACGGAAGGCCGTTCGTTGCGAGGAAAGGGATATGGCGTTAGCTGCGAGGCGAAGGAGTATGGCGCGCGCGTGGGGAACGGCGGACAACGAAAGGCGGTGATGGAAGGCAGGGACGAGGCGGACGGGCTCGCAGGAAGCGGGATGTGCAGAGAAAGGGACGAGAGGGCGCGAGGCGACGCGGGGGGCAGGCAAGGCGAGGCGGGGGACAGGCAAAGCGAGCACTCAACTCCATCGCAGGCAGCGCGCCAACATGCGCTCGCTCGCCGCCACTGACACACCGCTGCCGCCAGTCTCGTCCGCCATGACTTCCATTGGTGAGGGAATTGTGATATTGTTTAATAAATATGTTGTCATTTTTGTAAAAGTGCAAGATGTTAACAGCGCCTGTAACTCAGTGGATAGAGTGTTCGCTTCCTAAGCGAGAGGTCCAAGGTTCGACCCCTTGCTGGCGCGTATTTTTTCTCGACTTCCCCTGGTTGACGCAATTCAGGCATGCTCACTGGAGCCCACGAGGCTGGATTCGTTCTTCCCAAGTTACATCCTCCGTTGGACTTGCCTACTCTGCAAGCCAATGCACTCTGTGTTGGAGCTGTCTCTGACCAGTCACCAGGGCCTCAAGGATCCTCATGCGACCCAGAGGAGCAAGACTCAGGAGAGCCCTCTCTCGCTAAATGTGAGGGTAAATAGCTGTACATTCCAACTTACTGCAGACACGTGGTTCACTCCCAGATTCAGGGGGGCAGGGCAGCTGCTGTTGTTGATGCGCATTCTAGTATTAATGACATGACATGGCAACATCAGGGTGACAAGGCTGCTACACAGACCAATGCGGTTCATAACCCTAATGGCCCCACAGGGCATTGCTAGGAGCTGGTCTAGAGGGTGAGCGGGACCTGTGGGCTGTATGGGCTGGCAGCAGCACCGCTCTTGCCCTTGCTCTTCTCCACCACGATGGCCTGCGTCGTCAGCACCATGCCCGCCACCGACGCCGCGTTCTGCAGCGCACACCGCGTCACCTTGGCAGGGTCGATCACACCTGGAGACACAAGACAACCAGACAATGAGACATGGGGGTGGGGGGTGTGATGAGCGGCCAGTATGCAAGGATGGGCGGCCAGTATGCAAGGATGGGCGGCCAGTATGCAAGGATGGGCGGCCAGCATGTCATGATGGGCGGCCAGCATGCGATGACGGGCGGCCCACATGTAATGATGAGCGGCCAGCATGCAATGATGAGCGGCCAGCATGCAATGATGAGCGGCCAGCATGCAATGGTGAGCGGCCAGCATGCAATGGTGAGCGGCCAGCATGCAGACCATCGCCACTAGTCTTTGGGGCACTTAGCACACACGCCAGGCCCCCAGCACACATACACAGGGGAGCAGGGAGCGAGAGTGCAACGTTCGCTCACCAGAGGCCAGGAGGTCTTCGTACTGGTCGGTCATGGCGTTGTATCCGACGGCCCACTCGCTCTCCCTCACGCGCTCCACCACCACGGCCCCCTCCACCCCGGCGTTGTGTGCGATGAGGGCGCACGGCGCCAGCAGCGCCTTCTCCACGATGTCGGCACCGATGCGCTCCTCAGCATCTGTCAGATGCGCCTTGATGGCCGGCACCAGCGCCGCCAGGTGCACCATGGTGGCGCCGCCGCCCGGCACGATGCCCTCCTCGATGGCGGCGAAGGTGGCGTTCTTGGCGTCCTCGATGCGCAGCTTGCGGTCCTCCAGCTCCGTCTCCGTCGCCGCGCCCACCTTGATCACCGCCACGCCGCCCGCCAGCTTGGCAATGCGCTCCGACAGCTTCTCTGTGTCGTACACGCTGTCCGTCTCCGCCAGCTCGCGCTTGATCTGCGCCACGCGCGCTGCGATCTCGTCCTTGGTGGCGCTGTCGGCGATGATGGTGGTGGCGCTGCTGCTGATGGTCACCTTGCGCGCCAGCCCCAGCTGGTCCGCCGTGGCGCCCTCCACCTTCAGCCCCAGGTCCGACGCCATGAACTCCGCGCCTACAGGGAGGGGGGGGTGGGGAGGGGTGTGGTGATGGGGGGTGGGCAACCAGGTGAACGCACTTGCACTCGCACACCAACAGACACGCTCACTCACATAAGCACAATTGTTGTTCCATCCCTATCCGTTACTTGGTGCTGTTTTCCCCTGCCTCTCTCCTGTGACTATGGCCCTGCCCTGCCTCTCTCCTGTGACTATGGCCCTGCCCTGCCTCTCTCCTGTGACCATGGCCCTGCCCTGCCTCTCTCCTGTGACCATGGCCCTGCCCTGCCTCTCTCCTGTGACCATGGCCCTGCCCTGCCTCTCTCCTGTGACCATGGCCCTGCCCTGCCTCTCTTCTGTGACCATGGCCCTGCCCTGCCTCTCTCCTGTGACCATGGCCCTGCCCTGCCTCTCTCCTGTGACCATGGCCCTGCCCTGCCTCGCTCCTGTGACCATGGCCCTGCCCTGCGTCTCACCTGTCACGATGGCGATGTCTTGCAGCAGCGCCTTGCGGCGCTCGCCGAAGCCGGGCGCCTTGATGGCGGCCACCTGCAGCACGCCGCGCAGCTTGTTCACCACCAGCGTCGCCAGCGCCTCCCCGGACACGTCCTCCGCGATGATCAGCAGCGGGGCGGACAGCTGCGAGGTGCGCTCCAGCACGGGGATGATGTCCTTGATCGCCGTGATCTGCCGGCGAGCGGGAAGGGAGGGAGGGAGGAGGGGGGGGAGGGAATGGAGTTGAGTGGCGTGCTGGAGCAAGCAGGCGGCAAGCACAAGCAGACCAGGGCTTCGAGGCCACAGCGGCTGGTGGGCTGTGCGTTCACCGGAAGCGGCTGATGGCATCCGCGCGCGGGGCATGACCCCCGCCTCCCCACCTTGTGGCCCGTGCCCACCCCAACCCCCCTCACGCACCTTCTGGTCGCTGCACAACAGCCCGCCCTCACCTTCTGGTCGGTGACGAGCACTCGCGCGTTGTCGAACTCGACGAGCATCTTCTCCGTGTTCGTCGCGAACTGCGGCGAAATGTAACCGCGGTCGATCTGACACGGCGGGGGGCAACGAGGGCGAGGAGCGGTGGGAGAGAAAGGGGGCAGGAAGGAATGAGTGGCGTGGGGGGCGAATGTGACGGGGGTGGACGCAGCGCCCGGGGGGGAGAAAACGAGCACACACAGCTAAACTTGGAGCGCGGAACCAGGGGAGGGAGCACGGGGGACGGGGGAGGAGGCGGGGGCGGCAGAGCGGCTTACCGCCATGCCCTCTTCGACTTCGACGGTGGTGTCGAAGGACGAGGAGCTCTCGATGGAGAGCACGCCGTCCGCGCCCACCTTGTCCACGGCGTCCGCTATCATCTCGCCGATCTCCTCGTCGTTGCCCGCGCTGATCGTCGCCACCGCTGCAACCACGGGGAGAGGGAGGGGGGGCGGGGGGAAGGGATGGCGGGAGGAGATGGGGAGGGTGAGGGGGGGAGGGTGTGGAGGCAGAACGGTGAGGCTTCAGAGTAGCACTAAACCTCCCTCTACAATCACACTGGCTGCGCCACAGCGGGTGCGCCAACAGCGAGAGCGGCGAGAGCGGGAGCGCGCACCTTTGATGTCGTCGCGGCCCTTGACGGGCCGTGCGTTGTCCTTGAGCGCGTCGACGAGCTTGGCGACCGTCTTGTCGATGCCCTTCTTCAGCGCCACCGGGTTGGCCCCCGCCGTCACGTTCAGCAGCCCCAGGTTGATCAGCGCGCGCGCCAGCACGCTCGCCGTCGTCGTGCCGTCGCCCGCCGAGTCGTTCGTGCGCGACGCCACCTGGATGGATGTGATAGGTTACATCGCGGATTTGGAGGCGGCGGGCATGGAACGAGGCGGCGGGACACCGAGAGATCGGACTCAGCGTACGATTACGCAGCGAGGCGTCGTGAATGGCGGACAAGAAAACGGCTGATTGGGGGCAGACGCTGAATGGAGCACCGGACGTGCAACGACGATTGACTAGGGGATAATCGTTGAAGCACAATCCCAAAACCCTCGTTGATTTGATATGTCTCCAAAATGTTCACTTCCCGCTAAACCCTCCCTCGGTCTCGGGTTTCTGACTCACCTCACGGATGAGGGCAGCTCCGGCGTTTTCCATGGGATCTGGGAGCTCGATGGCCCTCGCTATAGTCACACCGTCGTTGATGACCTTGGGATTGCCGAACTCGTCGAGCACCACATTGCGACCTGAAGGGCACACGGCGAACACGGGTGGTACTACTCAACCAAAGCTGCTACGCGACTGATGGTGCAACAAATTGGCTGAGCGGGGCGACACAGTAACTGTGGGTGCGACAGAACGACTCATCGACTAATGGAACGAGCAAGAGGCTGATGCTTCGACTCACGGTACGCCAGGATCTTCCTCCTCCGACTTGCCACTATCGGCGCGCATGGCTGTCGCTACCCGGACTTGAGAATACTAGGAAACGCGGGCTTATGCTTTGCGTGTTGGAGAAAAGCGTCAATCTCTTGCCTCAAGGGCACAGATTGCCTTGCCTCAAGGGCAGAGCCCACCAGCGTACCTCGCGGGCCGAGCGTGACCCCGACGGCGTCAGCGAGCTTGTCGATGCCGGCCTGCATGGCGGACCGCGCTGCCTGGTCGAACAGGATGTCCTTCGCCTCTGCGCGCACCGATAGCGACCGCCGCGCGCGCGCCGTGGCAGGCACGCGCGCGAAGGACGCCGCCAGCTGGCGACCGCCGGGCGCTAGAGCCGCGGTCTTGCTGATCTGCGCACGGGGGAGAGATGTCAGGAGTTGACGTCGGAAGGCGATTAATACTGTGCCGTTGCGTGACGGGTATTGCGGTATAAGTAAATCGCACTCGATCTGTCGTCGAAGTGCACGATGGATGGTGTATTGCGCAGACGAGGAAAAAAACAACCGTTCTCAAGCTCCTTCGAAGACAAGTTGTGAGAATTGGCGCATGTGCATCCTTGGTTGGCGCAACTACCTTAGACGGCACAACAGTTCTGGCAGCTGCCATGCTATGGGCCAAGCTCGACGCCATGATAGCGTTCTTTATCGGCTAGAACGACGGCAGCAACAGACGCTGGGTCGGGAGCGCGAAGAGAAGGAGCGTCTGGCTGCAGAGGGGATGAGCCTCAGGCTATGGCGGCTTAGGGATGTAATAGCGATGTGAGATGCAGCCAAGACAAATATTTTGCGAAGGACAGAAGGAAAGCTAGAGGAAGAGTGATGTGACGGGGGGGGCAACCGCGGAGAAGCTCGTCAAGGCTGAACACTTTTCGGCCACGGGGGACGCCACGCGGCAGGCGCTGTCGATTTTCCGGAAGGAGACTGCCAGAAGGTTCTGCGATGGCCTTTCCACGCGGCCGGGAAGGCTCAGCTTGCCACCGTGGTGTCCACGTTGCTCTCGATATTCGATGAAGTGGCTTCTGGCCTTTCGAGAACATCTGGAATATTACTCCGCTAATAGGCAAAGGAACCGTTCACATTTGCCTCTGACAATGTGCCTATTCATTCTGCCTGTATCTAGTGCGTATAGCTGAAACATATTAAATTGTGTCGTATCGAGATGGGTATCAAAGCAAACAAAGGAACTCGCATGATTTATCTAGATAATTCCATAATAGTTCCTGGATTTTGCCTTGCTCTTTTTCGTGAAGCATACTGAAGCGATCCAATGTGATCCGTAGGATGCTTATGATTGAACTACACTTTACGGAAGCAGTTGATTAGTCTGGTGAACCCTATCAGAGTGAATGTAAGATAACAGTGTTGATTACCGCAAGAGAATACAGGTTTCATATAGTGATACAAGGCAATGCGAAGGGTCTAACTAAGATGCACTCAACAGTGGTACATTCCCTATGCAGTTCCGGATCTTACCCAGGTAACTGTACAAGACTCGGGTAACAGTCTGCACTATACTACAGGGTCAGTTATGTGTCCTTGCTGTCGTAACGGACTCTTGAGCTTCTGTCGGTTCCGCTGTCGGTCAACGGTCAATGACCGTTGCACTTCGTACCTCGCGTCATAGGCTTGGACTCGAGAAGGGTTACGGCTCGAGTATCACTTTCAGGAATGCAAGAATTTCCTTAGTCGGACGAGGGTCCGAATATGCAGGAGGGCGCGGGACTGGTCGCTGGTCCGTATGGGACGGGCGACGGGTCTGGCGCGGGTGCTGGGGGGAAGGGTCGATGGGTCTCCTCTGTTGGGTGTGACCCTATTGACTCCCGCCTGGAGTAGGCGTGTAGGATGGTCTTGCGCTGCTGTCTGCTCGATTTTGGCAACGCTCAATACAGTGTCCGAAGGTTTTGCAGTCTTTACAAAAATAGCGGCGACTGCGCGTGTCGCGACGTGGCTTCTTTTGGCCCGAGTAGAAGGCAGGCCTCTCTTTGTGCGGAGCTCTCTCCTTGTAGAGGTCCATGTCCTGCTGCTCAACTTGCAAAGTTGCATAAAGGGTCGCTTAGGATATTTTGCCTTGCTGGCGGAGCAGTGCCTTATACGGTCGCCATTCGGGGGTAAGTACAGCGAGCACGATCGTCACGAACATATCTTCAGTGATAGTGTTCCCAAGCTTAACGATCTGGTCGCGGATGCTTCGGCAGCGAATAATGTAAGTGTTGGCATTTTCCCCTGAGGCCATTTTCACTTCTAGTAGCTGGCCGAGCAGTCGACTCGACGACACGGAGTCCTTCGGCTGATAGAAATTTGTCAGATATAGCCTGGAGTCTTGTGCCGGAGCTTTTGAAGGATCGGATTCCGAGCAGTTTAGAGGCGGATATGTTCCGCATAAGTACACTGTACGCATGAGCGATTCATTGTAGTATCGTTGTTTCGCGTCTTCGGCGTCGATCGTTGGTCCGGGATAAGATCTGTCAAAATAGCAGAAGATTTGAGTGCTCTGCAATAGTAGCTCGATCTTTTTAACTCCAAGTATAGAGATCGCAACCGTCGAAGATAGAGCTTGTTCTGATCTTAGAAACAGCCAAGAACTTCGACTGTGCTGTCTGCAGGACTTCGTCACTTAATCGTGTGCTAGCAGGTGGTTGCGTGTTGGAGGCATCGAAGTTGAAGGACTAGGAGTGGAGCCTTTGTTTGCAGGGGTTGGTTGCGTTTTAGTGTTTTTGCAAGGGGTGCTCGAGCCGTCGATCTTGAGAGATTGAAGTCCTTCTTCAAGAGTTGACATTTGTTGGAGCAATTTCTCGAGGAGCCTTGTGGGGACGGAAGTGGTTGCCGCCGGATTCGGAGTGTTTATAGGTGCTTCCGGAAGAGGGCTTCCTTGCCCTCGTGATCCCGAGCCTGGAGCCATTCTGTGGCGGGAGCGAGTCACTGGCGCCACGATGTTTGAATTTGAAATTGATTGAGGATGTCGTGCATAGAATCCTGATATGCTCTGTTTACCATGAAGCGATTCAATGTAATCCGTAAGATGCTCAGGATTGAACTTCAATAGTGCGCTTTGCGGAAGCGGTTGATTGGTTTGGTGAACCCGGTCAGAGTGAATGTAACATAACAGTGATGATCATAGCAAGAGAATACAGGGTTCATATAGTGATACAAGAGAATGCGAAGGGTCGAACTAAGATGCACTTAACAGGGGTACATTCTCTATGTGGTTCCGGATCTGACTCGAGTAACTGTACACGACTCGGATAACTGTCTGCGCTATAATACAGGGTCAGTTATGTGTCCTTGCTGTCGTGATGGACCCTTGAGCTTCTGTCAATTCCGCTGCCGGTCAACGGTCAATGACCGTTGCACTTCGTACCTCGCGTCATAGGATTGGACTTGACAAGGGTTACGGCTTTCAGGAATGGAACAATTTCCTTATCGTAACACATATGAGCACCATATCAAAGCTTAATGCATTTACAAGGTAAAAACATTGTTTGTTGCTCAATTGATGCATCCAACAAGGCATGCTCAGGAAGTGAATGATTTTACTGTTTCCATGTTACACAGAACTTGTAGGCTTGCACATCTCAAGAAGCAGTAATAAAGAGCACAACCATTATGGGACATAGCATGATATTAGCAAAGGCTACAACTGAGTAACCTTTACGCATGTAAGGAAATGGTACTTCCTTATCACGGGTTTTGTTCAGTATGGCATACACTTCTATAACGAGGTTGCCACATAGCTCTGCCACGAAATTCAAATCGCGGTCCCAAATGTGGTCTCCTGACGAACAGCATACATTGATGCACGCCTTGCTATTGCATGCCTAGATCTGGGCGCTCCTCGCCATTTTACGAACCACACGTCGCAGCTCTGCCGAGCCAGGACCGTGTACTCCTAGCCTAGCTATATCCATGCTCCCTGCTGTTTGATGTTGCTGAGTTGTATTGTTTCCTCGTTAATCAATCCTTCAACGCACGCTCTTTGGGCTTTATTATACCTGGTGTCAGAGCCAACGATCCTCAGCCTTGCGCTCTAGTTCCGATGCAATACTGACACTTAGGGAGGCTGACATTTGCACTTATTGCATATCCGTTATCCTGGTAATACTCATTAATAATTACCTATAGCCACGACTGTGTTCGCCGTGCCAGCGTGCCGAAAGCTGCCCAAAACTTACGCAAAATGGTGGATCCGTCGGCATCTACCAACATGACTCATGAGGAGAGGGTGGCATTACTTGATTAACTATGTCTCACTTATGAGTTGTACCAATAGGAGTTGGCGCGTCTGCAAGCTGAAACAGATCAAGCCGAATCGGAGATATCTGCACTTCAGAGCCAGCAGCAGACACGATACAACAGGACTACACCAACTACAAATCAAGGACAACAGGAGAAAGAACCCAGCAGGGTTCCAAAATACCTGGCGACAATCAGCGATCACATGCAACTTCGCCCGAGGGTTCGACGAACAATCCGCCATCGGCTATTGGACGGGCGGAAATGGCGAAATGACGAACGTGAACCTGCCGCCCCCGTTTACCTCTCCGACCGACCAGCAAAATGCAAATATCAATATGGCGCTGGGTATTCTTAAGATGCAGAGGCCGCCCACGTTCGACCCGAACCAGCGTCGCAACTTGTCCATCAGTGGGTGGATTTTCCCCCTTAATGTTTTTTACGACTGCAACCTCGTCCGCGATGATGCGAAGAAAAATTGATACGCCATGTCACTGCTACGTGGACCGGCTATGGATTGGTGGCAGCAGATTATTCAGACGCATGAGCCGGATATGACGCCATGCGTAATCGGGCGCTTTCGCATGACCAATTATTGGGCAGAAAGTTATTGCGAGGTGAACGAGTACAACACGTGGCAATCGTGGTGTGCGGGAATTCCTCACCGCTTCGAACACGTCAATGCAAGCAGCCAAGCGCGCGACCGCCTCCGCACGTGGCGCCAACTTGGATCAGTCCAGGACTATGCCAGCGGCTTCAAGAATCTATGCGACCAGGTCGGGTACATTCACCCCGACGAGAAGTTTGATAAATTCATAGGGGGACTTCGACCGGATCTGCGCAGAGAAATACAGGTTCAAGAGATTACATATTTGATGGAGGCACAGAGGGTTGCGGAGCGGTTGGATTCGTTCTACAGACCAAGGTGTTAGAAATGGACTGCAAATCCCAATTTTGTATTTGTACTTATATATCCTAGTTTAGGTTAGGAATATTCTAGTGGGTTGGGGTGTACTCACAAATCCCAACCTCACCCAATTGTGATCCCCCCAATCTCCAATTACCCAATTGGAGATTCCGGAGATCCCAACGGGGATTCTCCCCGAATTAATCATTTCAGCTCTTTTTCTTACATGGTATCAGAGTGACCTATCCGCACACGCGGATCATTGTCCTAGTCTTAACATGCCCGCGCTACGCGCACTTTATCGTCGCGACATTCGTCTCGAGTCGTCGGAATTTTCGACGTGCTCCACTCTGCAGTCGCGCCTCTCATCGTCGACCGCCTTCGCGCTCGACCTCGTTGCATTTCTCAACTCGAAAGTTTTCACGCTTCCCATCATCGATTTCCTCTTCGGTTCTCCTTGGTCGAATCTCAATTTCGACCATCTCTTAAAACTCGTTTTCGAGTTTCCCCTCGGACCCCACCAGAATAGGCGAACTCCCCTCGCGGAATCACCTCCACGAACATCTCGCGTCAAGCAAGAGCAGGTACACAAGTGGAAGTGGAGCGGAGCT
Source organism: Closterium sp. NIES-67 (assembly GCA_027943415.1). NCBI lineage: Eukaryota > Viridiplantae > Streptophyta > Zygnematophyceae > Desmidiales > Closteriaceae > Closterium > Closterium sp. NIES-67. The sequence continues at coordinate 189,415 of BQMB01000652.1, read as the reverse complement.
GGTTGCGGAGCCGGTTGCGGAGCTGTGTAGCTGCAGGACAGGGCCTGGGGGTGTGTGGGGGGGTGTGTGGGTCCGGGGTTAGACATAGTCTCAGATTCAGTTTCAAGTCGGAGTTTTAACGAATTTCCGACGACGCCATTTCCTTCTCAGCGGCATTTCGACAAAGCCGCCGGAGTGATTTTCAGCAATTCTCATCGACCGATTTCTAGAATTGTCGCGCTGCGCACCGAAGTTCCTATCGGTCACTTAAGAGCGTCGCTTCGCGAAAATCAAGCGACAATGGCTTACTCAACCACTTTACTTGCCAACCCGATCCCGCTCCTTCGTCTCGAGCCAGACAACAGATGCTCCAACTACAAGGCTTGGCGCTACGGTGTCGACAAGCACCTCCTCAATCGCGAGGTGAAGGGGCTCGAGCTCACCGACGTCCTTCTCAACATCGGTGACGGCAAAGAGCCTCCTAAACCCGAGAGGCCCGCCAATCCAGCTAATGCCACCGCCGAAGCAGTTTATGCTACTGCATTGCTCAAGTACAAGAATTGGGAGAAGGCCGATGGCGCAATCATTAGTGTCTTCATGGGCACCACTCCTCCCAAACTTGTCGAAACCTACCACAACTACCCGTCTGCCAACGCCATTTGGCTCTACCTCGATGACCGCTTCCTGAACAAGACTGCAGTGAGAGTTGCTATACTCATCCCCAGCATGTTCCAAGTGCGGCTCGAGGACTCGCCAGGCATGGCGGACTATGTCACCAAGGTGCCGTCCATTTATGGTGAACTCAAGCAGTTGGGGATAACCTTCCCTGAGCAAGCCTCTGCAGCCGCTCTCCTAGTCGGCCTCACCCCGGCATACGAAGTCACACGCAAGATGCTCTTGGGCCTTGCTCCTGCGGACCTCACATTTGCCAAGGTCTCATCCGCGCTTCTTTCTGCCGAAAATGACAACAGCGCTCAAACCAAGGCCAATGCAATCCGCGCTCATGTGCCTTAGGCCTATGCCGCTTCGGCACCATTCCAGCGCAACCGCTTCCCCCCGTGTCCCTATGTCATCAAGCACGGCCCTCGTGCCGACCAGGTGTGTAGCGGCACCAACCACGCCCTCGCCTCCTGCTTCAAGAAGAAGGATGACGAGTGGTATGCCATCAATGGGACTGCCTCGAAGCCGCCAAGCTAAATGGTCAATCGTGCTCCTCGCAAGGTCAATCAAGTCAAAGCACAGGAATCCGTGCACGCTGCTGTGGCTCCCCGTGCTGATGTGCGCCTCAACATGTTGTTCCCTGGCACTGCCATGATTAATGAGACAATTTCGCAATGTCCTGGCTCACAAATCACCTCAGCCACAATAGAGTTCACCTTCGACAGTGGGGCCACTCACACAGTTCTCAAGGAAGAACACTCCTTCAAGCCATACAAGATACCAATCCCTCTACTATGAGCAAACTCCAGTTTCACAACGCACGCCAAGGGCTCCTCCACAGTTCCGTGCCCAGCTTTCCCTTCGGGCAGTGTCACCGGCATGTGTGTTCCCACAATACGCCACAATCTCATGGCCCAACACGAGCTCCAACGGGCAGGCGTCACCACGATCTTCCCAGCACACTCGGATCACTGTGACCTCCTCGATCCTAAGTCCAACAAGCTCCTAGCACACTTCACACTCAACAGCAGCACGCTCTACACGGTGCATTCACCTGCACCTCTCGCCACCCTCTCCCAAGCGCAAGCTGCCAACACCACTCCGTGTTCGTGTCGCAGCTTCGCCAACCCAACCATCCTCTACCACCATCGCTTGGGTCACCCCAACTTCCGTACGCTTGCCGACATCGCTTCCAAGAAACTTCTTCTTGGCTTCCCCTCGGTGCTTCCTCCACCAACAGACTCACCAGCACCCACCTGCCTGGACTGCACCAAGAGCAAGCTCAGGCAGCAGCCGCACCCTTCCTCCCCATCTGTCGCAGCTGCTCCGCTGGACCTAGTGCACATGGATGTCTGGGGCCCAGCTCCAGTCGCATCCCGAGGCGGTCATCGGTACTTTCTTACACTAGTCGATGACCACTCGCGGTATAGTGGCGGAAAGTATTGTCCACATGTTTGTGACTTAGAGGAATTTTGCCATTTTATGGGGTCATGGACATTAAGCCTTAATCTTTTGGTATGCCTAGTGTATGTAGGTTGGGGTAAGGCTCTACACCCATGCCTTACATCTCACAAAGATATTGATGTTTACAACAAATAACAGAAATTAACAATCATGGTACATGCGGACAATTATTGCCAGGCACAAGCAGCAAGTTACATTAACCCCAAACTAGTACCTAGTCCACCGCCCTTTCCCCTTAATCACCGCCCTCACCCTCCTGGGCATGCTTTCCACCAGGTGGGTGCACACATCCGCCGGGATCTTCTCCTATTCCTCCTGCACACGCTCCCAAAGGTCCAGCATACCAGTGGGAGGCTTCTCGTGCTTGGCCAGCTGCCTCTTAAGATGAGCCCATAAATGCTCTATTGGGTTGAGGTCGGGTGAGGAAGACGGCCAGTCTAGCACCCCAAACTCTTGCTCTCTAAACCACTCCTGTACGATACACGACTTGTGCTTCGGGTTGTTGTCGTGCTGGAAGATAGCTTCCGAGGGTGAAAGCTGATAAAACTCAATCGTACTATTGAGCTCGTCCTGCAGTATACTCAGATAGAGCGGTCCGTCCATCCTACCGTCTATTTTGCACATGAAACTCGCGCCATCATACAACATGCACCCCCAAATCATCAAGCAGCCGCCCCCGTGTTTGACAGTCTGCTTGATTTGGTGGCTTTGGAGGGCAGCACCTTCGCGAACCCAGGCATAGGAGCGTCCGTCGGAAGCAAACCGATTGATCTTGGTCTCATCCGACCAGATCACCCGCTTCCAGTCGTCAACCGTCCAGTCGGCGTGGGCACGGACCCATTCTAGCCTATCGCGTATGTTTTTTTTAGAGAGTCGCGGCTTCGTGGGCTGCTGGATGGCGACAAGTCCACTTGTTATTCAAAGCATTACGCACCGTCCTAGGATGCAGCGTCATGCCGTGCTGCATCTCGACAATCTTCGCCGTGTGAGCGGAGGTTTTGGCCTCCCCGGTAGTAATCGATTGAACTATGCCGTGGCGAATTCTCTCTGTCACTAAGCGAGGGCGACCGGCTGAGGGCATCGTAGGACACACGGCATCGCGGCTAGACTCTTCAATCGCCTTAAAACATTTCTCGTACCGGTTTGGTGCCTTTTTTGTTCAGTTATGAATCAAATTTCGGCATTGGCTGTAAAGTAGTACTGTAATGTATGTGACGGATGCTTGGTTCAGTTTTATAGAGGTCGATTTTTTACCGAGGATGAGATTTTGTTCGCGTGGGTGCATCCGGACAGTTTGGATCGCGCAACCACACCTTGGTTCAGATCGCTCGCTGCCTCCTCAGTCACGCCAACGCACCACGGTCACCCTTGGGGGATATGCCATCTTCCATGCGGCTTTCCACGGTCTACAATCTTTATCCGCATCCCCACCGGACCGACACCACACCAACCACTCTCTGGCTTGGGGCCACGCCTTCCGCCAGCTCTCTACGCGTTTGGGGGTGTACCGCGTATGTGCTGCTCAGCCCCCACACGCGCAGGAAGCAAGGTAGCAAGTTTGGTCCCAAAACCCAGACCTGCATATACTTGGGGCACAAGTCTGACTCCGCATACTACTTATTCCTCAACCCCATCACCAGACAGTTGATTCGCAGCCGTGATGTCGTCTTCGATGAGACACGCCCCTTCCACTCTGCGACCGCAGGGGAGCCTCCTCCACCTCTCCCGACGCTTGTATGGGCAGACTTCGATGCCCCACCTCCAGCCGCTAACCCTTCTCAGGGCCCTTCTCCGTCTGGCGTGTCTCACCCGGCCTCCCCGATATCCTCCGCAGCGGCACCTTCTTCTGCTCTGCCTTCCCCGCGTGTCGAGCCCAGCTCACCAGTCTCCTACCGGCGGCGCCCAATCCCTCAGGTCCCACCGCAGCCACCTTCGTCTCCGGTCTCTAGTCGCACTCGTTCCAAGGGACCGGCTCCGCCTCTCACCTGGGGACCAGCCGCCTTCTCTATCCGGTGTTCGGTCACCCCACCTCCTCCTGCTGGGGGTGATGTCCTTTCCATCCATATTCCACCCCGTGCACTTCTGGAGGACAGGCATGAGGAGCTGTTTGACCTTCACGCGGTCTGCCAATTTCTCTCTCACATCTTCCCGGACATTACTGACTGCCCTTCCCTCAACTTCACCGAAACCGGACGGAAGCCTGCGCATGTGCATCGACTACCGAGCTCTTAACAAGCATACCATCAAGAATAAATATCCGATACCGCGAATCGATGACCTGCTTGACCAGCTTCGGGGAGCTACGGTATTTTCCAAACTAGATCTGCGGTCCGGATACTGGCAGATACGGATGGCGGACAACTCAATCCACAAAACTGCTTTCCGAACTCGGTATGGATCGTACGAGTATTTGGTAATGCCATTCGGACTCACCAACGCACCGGCAACATTCCAAGCCGAAATGAACCACATTCTACGACCACTTTTGGACGAGTGCGTGGTGGTGTACCTGGACGACATACTCATCTACTCGCGCGACATGAAGTAGCACGTCGAACACCTGCGACGCGTCTTCGAAATTCTTCGACGAGAACGATTCTACGTCAAACTGTCCAAGAGCGAATTCGCCCTTGAGAAGGTCCACTTCCTAGGACACATGGTGAGCGCTCAAGGAGTCCACGTCGACCCCAAGAAAATCGAAGCCGTACGTACGTGGAAGACACCCGAGAACGTGAAGGAGTTGCAGTAGTTCCTAGGCTTCGCTAATTACTACAACAGGTTCGTGCCACAGTATGCGAAAATCGCAGCACCACTCACGAATCTGCTGAAGAAGAACACGCCTTACAAATGGGAGCTGAAACACCAGGAAGCCGTCGAGCAGCTGAAACAAGCACTTACATCCGCACCAGTACTCATCTTGCCAGATCCCGAACGCGACTACGTCATCGAAGCTAACGCCAGCGACCAGGCAGTGGGAGCAGTCTTGATTTAAGACCAGGAGAATGGACTGCAACCAATCGCCTACCTCAGCAAGAAACTGCACGGGGCAGAACTAAACTACCCAATACACGACAAAGAGGCCCTTGCCATCGTCATCGCCTTCAAAGCGTGGAGATGTTATCTCGAAGGACGAAGAACAACCGTCTACACCGACCACTGCAGCCTGAAATATTTAAAGATACAACCCAACCTTTCCAGGCGGCAGGTCCGGTGGATCGACTTCCTTGAGACACACTTCCACTACGACATCGTGTACAAGCCCGGCCACAAAAACAAAACAGACGCTCTCAGCCGACCTGCACACGTTGCCGCTATTCAGATCGAAGCGATGAATCCACTCCTCAAGGGACTCTTCACACACGGGTACGCCATCGACCCCGAAATTCCCTTGGCAGAAAGCGACATCTACTACAGTGGGACAACGCCATCGCGTACCGGAAAGGGTCAATGAAGATCTGGGTACCAAATTACCCTCCTTTGCGCCAGTTACTACTCGAAGAATACCACGACGTCTTCTACGCCGGACACTTCGGTAGCAACAAGACGCTGACCGGTATTGCAAAGCACTACTACTGGCCCCACTTGGCAGAAGATGTTCAGAACTTCGTCACCTCGTGTGATATATGTCAGCGGATGAAGAGTAGCAAGCAGAAAAAGGCGGGACTACTGCAGCCTCTTCCAGTCCCAGAACAACCATGGCAAGTGGTTAGCCTGGACTTCATCACTGGGTTACCACCTACCACCAGCGGTCATGACGCCATCCTTGTCGTCATCGACAAATTCTCCAAAATGGGACACTTCATCCCGACACACACGACAGCACGCACCGAAGAAACAGCACAACTCTTCGTTCGATACATCATCTCACAGCATGGCATTCCAACCACACTCATCTCCGACCGAGACCCTAAGTTCACCAGCAAGTTCTGGAATGAACTTATGTCTCTCCTCGGGACAAAACTCGCCATGTCATTTGCTTACCACCCGCAGACAGACGGACAGATCGAGCGCCTCAACCAAATTGTTGAGCAACTCCTCCGAGCAGCCTGCAAGGACGAGATCTCCAAATGGGACTTGCACCTGCCCGTTCTAGAGTTTGCTTACAACAACGCTACACATGCCGCTACGGGTCAGACGCCATTCTTCCTCTGCTACGTACGCCACCCACTCACACCACAAAAACCGACAGCATCAGCTACAGTCCAACCTGCGCATGATTTTATCACAACCATGCATCAGCTTTGGGATCGGACCCATAAGCGCCTCCTCGACATTCAACAGCAACAGAAGCACCAGGCCGATCGCCATCGCAACGACCACACCATTACCGTGGGAGACCAGGTGCTCCTTGACACCCGCAACCTTGACATCAGCCACCTTCCATCCAAACTTTGACCTCGCTTCTGCGGGCCTTTTCTCGTTGAAGCACAGGTCACTCCTGTTACCTTCCGCTTATGCCTGCCAGCTACCTGGAAGATTCACAACGCCTTCCATGTCCAACTTCTGAAGCCCTATCGGGATCCGAACACGATCTTCATCGGATGCCAACCGCCGCCGCCGCCGCCCGTCCTCGTCCAGAATGAACCCGAGTACGAGGTCAAGTCCGTGCTTGCACACCGCCGTCGTCGGAATGGCACTGTGGAGCTTCTCATCCGTTGGAAGGGTTATGATCCTTCTGAGGACAGCTGGGTACATGAGTCCGACATGGGTAACGCCCGTCGTCCTCTGCATGACTACCTTGTCAAGCAGGGTGTTACTTCTACCACCCAGCTTTGAGGGGGAGAAGTGTGAGAGTACGACCCCGTTACACCACTTGGCCTTTTTTCTACTTCCTTCCTATTTTCATTTCTCTTTTTATCTCATCTCATGTGGTTTCCTATTCTCCCTTTTCCATTAACCTTTGGTTTCTCCTGCTATTATAGTTATATCACCGACCAGGCTTGGGATGTACTGGGCGCTATATCTAGCGTAATCCCGCCGTAATCCCTTAAAGCCAATAGCCTCGCGTGGTTATACGCAGGGTGATTCTATATTCTATAAGGGTCTATTCCCTTAGGATAAGATAAACCTGGTTACCTGATGTACTATGGAAGTATAAAAGCGACTTGCACTGATCGATAGTGCAATCTTTCCTCGAGTCATTCGATCCTGTGATATGGCACAACCTCTGGGAACTGTTTGGCATGCGCCTGCAATTCTCTTACGCCTACTATCCCGAGACTGACGAGCAGACCGAACGAGCCAATCAGACAATGAAGTATCTGATTCGGGCCACATGCGATGACGTGGCCGACTGGGAGCAGCAACTGCCACTGATTGAGTTCGCATATAATAACGCCCCGTGAGCCACTACACGACAGTCACCATTTTACCTGAACTATGGGTAGAACCCTACTGTACCGATCACGCCCAGCCCTGAAAATCCAGTACCAAGAGTCCAACAGTTTGCCGAAATCTTACAGAATGCCCGGAAGCAAGCAGTCAAAGCCATTAAGCGCGCTAATCGCAACGCCGATCTACACCGACGAGCAATGACGTACCAGGCTGGAGACTTAGAGTTGCTCGACACCCAAAACCTTCGACTGCCCATCGTCCCAAAACTCCGCCCCCGCTACTGTGGACTATTTACCATCAGCCACATCATATCTTCCATTACAACCCACCTACTATTACCGGTCACCTGGAACGCCAGCCCATCATTCCACGTGCGATTACTTCGACCATACATCGCTAACACCAGTAAGCTACAACGTTACCGAACGAACCCGGACATCCGACCGCTCGCCGAGCCTACTGTCGAACCTGCGAAGGTTCTCAGCCATCGGATCAGGGATCCTCGAGTGGCTCGCCTGATCGAGTTTCTGATATCTTGGAAGGACCGGACGGCCCTGGAAAACAGTTGGGTGCCCCTGGCACAGATCGAAAATTACCCAGTGTTACAAGTCTACCTCCAGTCTCGTAATGCGCGCGACGTCGGCGGCCTGTCTTAGCTAATACCATACCTTGGAGGAGGGAGGGTGTAAGGAAATGGTATTTCCTTATCACGGGTTTGAGTCAGTAAGGCATAAATTTCTATAACAGGTTTGCCACGCAGCTCTGCCACGAAATTCCAATCGCGGTCCCAAATGTGGTCTCCGACGAACCGCATACATTGATGCCCGCGTTGCTGTTGCATGCCTAGATCTGGGTGCTCCGCGCTATTTTACGAACCACACGTCGCAGCTCTGCCGAGCCACGACCGTGTACTCCTAGGCTAGCTATATCCATGCACCCTGTTGTTTTACGTTGTAGAGTTGTTTTGTTTCCTCGTTAATCAATCCTTGACACATGCTCTAATCAACTCCCCTCCTTCAATGGCTACACGCTGTCCACCCTGCAACAGTGGTAATACCATGCCCATTCAACAGCCCGCTTCCGTCAAGCCAGTTGTTTGTCGGCCATAAAACCTCGAGACCTTGGGGATGGCGGTCGCACAGAAGCCCAAATGCACCATCGCATGCTGCCATATTGCCATCGCAGGTTGCAGCATGTTTCACTCGCGAAACCTTCGCCACATCAACAAGCCCTCGTCACGATTTCGGTTTTGGCATCCTGTCCGACACGTCACCAGCGCGAGCGCCGAGTTCATCATGGCGGAGGCATTTGCCAGTCCGCGGGGTGACCGCGGGCCTCACGCCTTCCCCCTTCCGCCTGCAGCAACCCGTTCAGCGTTTGCCTATTTCAGTGCTTTCAGCCACAGCCGCCGACCTTGCTTCAGGGTGGTCGAATATACCTCACTATTTTCACTACCTACTGCCATTAGGGAGCGGATAAGATGCTTCAGCCTGACGGTTAGTCGCACATAGAGGTTGTTCTCTGGAGCCCACAGTCGCATCGTGCTGCCCCGTTGCTCGATGGGGCTCGACGGTTGGAGCTGCCGGAGCTAGGTGGCGCAGCATGCTGGCGGCCGGAAATGGGAAGCCTCAATCACGGATCTTCGCAACTCTCGGCGGATTTTGATCATGACGTGGACGGCGTTAATTCCAGCCTGTGGAATCTAGATCTTAGTCAGGAAGAATTGACGGACAATCTAGGGACCAAATTAGGAACGGGCGGAGCGACGGACGGAGTAGTTTTAAACCTGGGCTCAGAATCCGGATCGACGGTCGTGAAGTGCTCTTGGATGCCTCGGCAAGGAGCATTCTCCGTGGTGGCGCCGGCGCCAGGCCCGCATGGCGACTGCAGCGGCGAGCAGCGGCAGGAGTCGAGCCAGAGGACACCCGTAAGTCCATTGGAAGCGTCGCCCGTAGCCGCTGGTGCTCGCAGGGCTCGTCTGCTTAGTGGCTGATTCGCACGGGGGCTCTGTAATCTGACTTCACTGGATTGACCGCATAACCGTCAACGGCTGGCCGCCTAACCATGGAGTAGAGTGGACAGGGAGGCATGTCCCGCGCACGTCGTGTGTTGCGGAGGAGTATTTGGCTTGCATTCGTCAGCGGAAGCAAGAGTGCGTTGGTTGCAGTTGAGGGTACGGTGGCGATGTCTCATGTGTGAATGATCAAGCCATACGAGACCTGCGGAATCCGGCAGCCCTCATATAGCCATTCAGTCCCGCAGCTGCACTCTGCCAATCCTCTCCGCATTCGACGCATCCGTGCCATGTTACCCAGCCCCGGGGATCCTTTCGTCCACCTGCCTCATCTTTGCCTGGAGCTGCTCGCCCCACTGATGCGTTCAGCGGCGGTGATCTGGATCTCCGTTATGGCGTCCTCGCCAAGTACCTGAGCTTGCAACCGCGCATCCCTTTTCACGCTTCCCCCCTTCTCCAAATTTCGCCCCTGTGCTCCCCCGTCCTCTGTCGCCCCCCCCATCAGCTGCTAGTGCGGATGACGGCCGGTCTCAAGCACACCTACACGGCGTGCAACGACGCCCACACCCACGCCCACCACCCCGCGTCCCACCCCGCGCCCGCCGCTCACGAGCAAGCGGCGCCTGGCGATCATGTCGCCTCGGCGGAGGGGGGTGGTGATGACGGCGAGCGGGCGGCGCGCGTGGTACTGACAAAGCCATCGGAGCCCGCGGGGAACGAGGGCATGGACAACGCCAACTCCGACCTCATCCTCACCACGCACCTCGTGCTCACCGCCGGCGACGGCACCCTTAGGTACCCGCGGCAGCCCGCCCCAGGTGCGAGCGGCCGCCTGAGATGGCAATGGGCTCCTCATTCGTCGCATGGCGTGCTGCGCTCCATGCTGCCCCAAATGCGCGCGCCATGCTTCCCCCTCGCCACTCATCCCGGCGGGCCTCGCCTTGGTTCCTGATTTTGGTGCTTGTTTAGCGATCAAAGGAGTGAGCGCGGTACAGGACGCTCGTCCTCATCCCTCTCATCTCCCCCTCTTCCCTCCCCCTCCGCCCCCCCCATTCCCCCCACCCCCCCCTCGTATCCCGCCGTCCCGGCAGCTACGTGGTGCGGGACGTGTTGGGGCAGGGCACGTTCGGGCAGGTGGTGAAGTGCGAGTGCGTGGAGACGGGCGAGGTGGTGGCGGTGAAGGTGATCAAGAACCAGCCGGCGTACTACCACCAGGCGCTCGTCGAGATCAGCATCCTCAGACTCGTGAGCTGCCCGATGCCCACCCCTGCTCTACCGAGTCTCTTGCTTCCAAGGCTTGATTCACCGTCCCGCCTGGTTGGCTCATGGCACTGTGCACCAGCAAAACGTGCAGGGTTGCTGGGTGGTGGCGGTCTTGCAGCTGATTGATCGCGTGTATTATCATTGCTGCTGTGCCGTTCTTTTCTGTTGGTGCTTCTGCTGCGTCCCGCCCTCCCTGCGTGTGCAGCTGAACGGGTCGTTCGACCCGCACGACCAGCACCACATAGTGCGTCTGGTGGACCACTTCGTGTGCCACAGCCACCTCTGCATCGTCTTCGAGCTCCTCACCTACAACCTGTGAGCGCCCCTCACCTACAACCTGTGAGCGCCCCTCACCTACAACCTGTGAGCGCCCCTCACCTACAACCTGTGAGCGCCCCTCACCTACAACCTGTGAGCGCCCCTCACCTACAACCGGTGAGCGCCCTTCGCTCCTCCTCCTGTAGCGCATCCGGGAGACCTGCGTGCCCTTCTCCCGCGTTTCATAATGGGCCCGTGTGATCCCTTGACGTTTTTCATTCTTACCTTACCATGGTGCGCGTGGCTGCCGCGCATGCAGGTTTGAGCTCATCCGCCAGAACCAGTTCCGCGGTCTCTCCCTCAAGCTCGTGCGCCTCTTCACCAAGCAGGTGCGCCTCTTCACCAAGCACGTGCGCCTCTTCACCAAGCACGTGCGCCTCTTCACCAAGCACGTGCGCCTCTTCACCAAGCACGTGCGCCTCTTCACTAAGCACGTGCGCCTCTTCACCAAGCACGTGCGCCTCTTCACTAAGCACGTGCGCTGCCCTCACGCGCTTCTCATGACATCTTTACCCTGGCCGCCACAATTTCTGTTGCAAGTGGCTGTCGATTTAAGTTCTCTAGATTTCGTGGCTTGTCCGCTCCCTGCTCTCAACCGCCTCCTCCCATGTCTCCCTCCCTTCCTTCACCTCATCCCTTACCTTTTACTCCTCTCATCCTCACTCTGCGTCGCCCCCCTCCTCTCCCTGCCCCTCGTCGTGCGCGCCATCCCCACCGCTGCCCGCGGTGCAGCTGCTGGTGGCGCTGACGGTGCTGGAGGACGCGCGGGTCATCCACTGCGACCTCAAGCCCGAAAACATTCTGCTCAAGAGGTACCGCCCGCCGCCCCTGCCGCCCACCGCAGTAGTCAGAGCAAGTTTCGATGTTTACCAACTTGATCCCGTACTCCTGGTGTGCCTCCCGTAAACAACCACCCCCCCCCACCACTTATGTCTGCCCCCCCCCACTCTCCCCCCCCCTCCACCCCTTCTTGCTCCCGCATCCCCCGTCCAACTTGCCCCTCTCCACCAGTCTGGGCGGCGAAATCAAGCTGATCGACTTTGGCTCTGCATGCACTGAGAATCGAACCGTGTACTCGTACATCCAGGTGGGGCATGCCAGGCATGAGCCCAGCAATGTCTTTCATCCCTACCTTCCAGTGTCTGTGCATGCTCGTTGAATGAGGATCCACTCAGCCATCCCGCCGCCTTGCCAACCCATTGGTTTTGCATTCGAACCTCCTCTGTCTGACCACCCCGTGCATCTGCACACGCGCCATGCCCCTCATCCCGCCCTCGCCTCCTCCTCACCTCCTCACTGCCCCCCCACTCCCTTGCCCGGTCTCTCCCCCCCTCCCCCCCCAGAGTCGGTTCTACCGGTCGCCGGAGGTGGTGCTGGGGCATGCGTACGGCACGGCCATCGACCTGTGGTCGCTGGGGTGCGTGGCGGCGGAGCTCTTCCTGGGCCTGCCGCTCTTCCCGGGGGCCTCCGAATACGACATGCTGCACCGCATGGTGGAGACGCTGGGGTGAGTCAGTGCCGCATGCTCCACACGCTGGGGTGAGGGTGAGCAAGGGAGAAAAAACAGAGTTTCTGTGTCCGGTTCTCATAGTTGAAAGAAAACCGTGGTTTTTGTCTCTGTTGCCGCACACTAAGCTCATTCCCACAAGTTACTTCTCTCTGCCCATCCCCTCCCCTGCGCCTTGCGTTTCCCCACCGCAGCTGCCAGCCGCCCGACGCCATGTTGAGGCGCGCCAAGCACACCAGCAAGTACTTTGCGCGGGCAGCAAGTGCAGAGGGTGCGGGGGAGGAGGGGCGGGGGTCGGCGTACCGCCTGAAGACGGTGGACGAGGTGGCGGCGGGGGGGGAGACACGGCCCGCCCTGGGCAAGCGGTACTTCCGGCAGACGGCGCTGAGCGACCTGGTGCTGAGCTACGCGCTGAGACGCGGGGACACGGGCGAGGAGGCACGGCAGGAGCACGCAAGCCGAGTGGCGTTCGTGGACTTCCTCTCGGGGCTGCTCCACATGGACCCCGCCCAGCGCTGGACCGCCAAACAGGTCGGCCCCCCCACCCACGACGCGACGCACGCACGAGCCTCACTTGCCTCTGTTGCCCGCATTGCCTCCTATTCAGCCACTTGTGCTCCATCGCCTCCCCACCGTCCCGCCCAGTTTCCATCCTTGCCTCTTCTCCTCCCGTCCCTTCCTTCCTCCCCCAACACCGCCCCCCAACCCCATCCGTCCCCCCAGGCGTCGCAGCACCCATTCATCACGGACGAGCCATGGACGGGACCCTTCCAGCCACAGCCCCAGGTGCGCTCTGCCCTCCCTGCGCCCGCTGCGCCGCACCGCCCACCATCTCCCTGTTCTTTCCGTGCCATGCTGGCCGCTCCATTTGCCTATCCGGTTGCGATTTCAAGGGTCCATCTCTCGCCCCCAAACCCCCCCCCCCGTGGCGAGCAGCAGCAGGCGGAGGCCACACAAGGCGCCCAACTTCAGCCGCTGCACAGGGAGGGGGCCACCAGGCTCGCCCACCAGCAGCAGCAGCAGCAGCAGCAGCAGCAGGCGCGTGTGCTGCAGCACAGGCAGTCGGTGGAAGCCCATGCGCTGGACGCAGCGGGCAGGGGGGCATTGGATGGAGGCATCATGGCGGGCAGCCTGGGCGGGGCTGCAGCGATGGGAGCGGGAGTGCGGGCTGCCATGGCGCTGAACGGAGCTGCATCTGCTGCCATGGGCGTGGGCCTTGGCGCTCCTGCTGCTGCAGCCATGGGTGCCAGCATGGGTGCTGGCACAGGCATGGGTGAAGGGGGATATGCGAGTGTGGGAGGGTATGGCGTGACTGTGGGTCTGCCGCACAACTACGGCCCTCTAGGGGCCAGTGTGGGCTCCTACGGCAGCATTGGCAGTCTCGGCAGCTTTGGCGCCATGGGAGGCATGGGGGGCATGGGAGCGATGGGGGGCATGGGAGGTATGGGAGGAATGGGGAGCCTGGGAGGCATGGGGGGCATGGGAAGCCTGGGCGGGCTTGGCAGTCTGACTGACCCCACAGGCTCGTATATCGCGTATGCTGCCCACCTGGCTGCTGCAGGGCAGGGGGCGGACATGGGATCGGGGTCGTTCGGGGGAGCAGCAGGAGCAGGCGGAGCATCAGCCCTGGGCCTGGGTTTAGGGTTAGGGTTTGGTCAGAGCCCGGACACACGGCAGTTGCTGCCCGCGCTTGGCAGCATGTCGCACGTGAACCAGGCGGCGCAGCAGCGGCACATGGGGCAGCTGGGCCAACCAGGGGCGCTCAACCACGTGGGGCAAGCGAACCAGATGGGGCAAGCGGGTCAAGGCGGTCTGCTGAGTCAGATGGCCTCCAGCCCCCTGGGTCCTGGCAGGGGCTCCCTGCAGCAGTACCAACAGCAGCACTTGCAGCAGCAGTTTCAGCAGCAGTTCCAACTGCAGCTGCAGCAGCAGCAGCAGCAGTATCAGCAGCTGCAGAGGCTGCATCAGCAACAGCAGATGCAGCAGATGCAGCAGCAGCAGCAGCAGCAGCAAAGGCGGTCGTCCCTGCACGAGCAGCTGCAGGCGTCCCATTCCCTGCAGCCGTCGTCCGCGTCCCTCCTGTCGCCCCAGTTCCGCGCGTCACTGGCGCCAGGCACCAGCCTGGGCATGAGCATCCCCGCCCCCGCCACGCTCGCAGGCAGAAGCACCATTGGCGCGGGCAGCAGCCCGGGGGAGAGGAGGGGCAGCGGCGCGGGGCTGAGTCAGGGACTGGGAGGTGGCAACGCAGTGCATGCGCAGGAGGCAGGGGGCTCGGGTGCGTATGTGGCCTTGGGGCAGAGCCCAGGCGGGCCTTATTTCGTGGAAGGGGCGGGGCGAGGGGGAGGGGGGTACTGGGGAGGGAGGGACGGTGAAGCGGCAGTCAGCAGCAGCTCGCTGCTAGGCGCGAGCCCCCTGCAGTTCACCCCGCCCTCTGATGCCCACCACTTCACGTCCATGCACTCGCACTCGCACCACCACCACCACCACCAGCAGGGTGGGCGGCAGGGGCACTTACAGGTGCGCGTGAGTGATCCCACAACTCCCTCCTCCCCCACCTCCGCCTCCCCCCTCTTCCCCCCCTCCTCTCTCCTCCCCGACTTCCCCTCCCCGCTGGCCAGAAGCTCGGTGGGGCAGGCGTCGTCACTGGGGCCCAGCAGCAGCGTCCCCGGAATCAATCTAGGCCTCGCAGGGGGGCTGGCGCCCACTGCTGGAAGGGGCTTGGGAGGTGCAGGTGCAGGAGCAGCAGGGATGGGGCTGAGTGTGGGGAGGGGCGGGGCGGACGGGGGGATAGCTCTTGAGAAGGCGGCTGTGATGGGGCAGTTCCAGCGGAGGCAGAGCGAGGTGATGCGCATGATGGCCCTCATGCTGCAGCAGCAGCAACAAGAACAAGAACAACTGCAACAGCAGCAGGAACAGCAGGTGGAAGAACAAATTCAACAGCAGCAGCAGCAACAGCAGCAGCAACATCTGTTGCAACAGCAACAACAGCAGAAACATCTTTTGCAGCAGCAGCAGCAAGAGCAAGAATGGGAAGAGCAGCAGCAGGATCAGAGAGAGCAGGAGCAGTGGGTGGGGCAGCAGCAGGGGGCAGCTGGGAGCCACGGTGCAAGAGAGGCCGTGAGTGAAGGGGCTTACAGCAGCGGCGGCAGCAGCAGCAAGGATGGCGGGTATGGCGCAGACACAGGCAGAGGGAGGGCGATGCTTGCAGGAGGTGGGGATTCCAGGGGCGCAGGCAGCGCACAGCTGAGCCTGCAGGGGGGCGCACAGGCAGCAGTCCAGCCACCGCTGTCTACCAAGGAAGCTGGAGGGACTCTAGACTCGGGTGCTGGTGTGAGCCTTGGGCTGGGGCTAGGGCTAGGCAGCCACTACAGCATTGACGGTAGGGTCGAGGAGGGAGGTGCCAGTGCAGCAGGTGTGGGGGGGAGCGAGGGGCGAGAGGGGAGAGTGGGAGAAGGGGGGGCGGGAGGAGGAAGAGCGAGCGTTGAGAGGGCAAGGCGGAGTCCGTCAGCAGCGGGGGAGGGTCCGGGCGAGTGGGATCCGTACTTGTGTGACGACCTGCTGCCCCCAGCAGGCATGGGTGAGCGTGGCCATGCTGGTGCTCCAGCTGGGGGCTTGAGTGCGGGGCTGAGAGGCGGCGGCCATGGGAGTGGGGCCAGCTCTGTAGAGAGACACTCGCACATGGGGTCACATGGGCATGTGGGCTCGCAAGGGCATGTGGGATCACATTGGCACGTAGGTCCACATGGGCATGTGGGGTCACATGGGCACGTGGGGTCGCATGGGCAGGTTGCGCCACCTGCTGCCTGGAGTCCTCTAAGCGCTGCCTACGACCAACCTGCACCTGCCACTGGTCGTGGTGCTGCTGGTGCGGCTGGTGCTGCCTCCACTGCTGCTGTGCCCGTGGCGCATGGCGCGGTAGCGGGCAGTGGTGGCGGCAGTGGGGGGTCGCTGGGAGCCATGGACTACTCGCCTGTGGCAGCACCAGGCGCCTTCATGTGGTGAGTGGGGGCACACCTGCCTCGTTGCTGGCTGGCCAGCTCCTTGGGTTTGCTCCTGACAAGGCCAGCCTTCCCCCTGCCATGTGGTCCTGCCCATCTGCAGGTCCCCCCCCCCCCCGGGGCTAACCATGCTGCCAGTGCCTTTGCCAGGCAGCGTGTCTGAAGAGCTCGAGCATGGGGGGGGGATGACCAGAAAGTTCTTGTATGGAAAGCCAGTGATCAAATAGTGAAGGCTTGAAAAAACCTTCATCAGCTTACCTGCCTTGTTGGTGGGCGTGCTCCTCCCACGGCCAACCTTCTCCTTTCCATGTCTGCCCACCCATGTGCAGGTCTCGCCCCCCTGCCAGTGGCTCGTCCGCCCCCCTCAACTACCGCTCCGCCACGGATCTCCCACCCGCCCGCCATGGCGACGCCGCCTGTGGTGGTGCTGCTGCTCCCGCTGCTGGTTTCACTCCCGCCTTCAGCAGCGAGAGGTGGCGAGGAGGTGCGAGTCTGCGGGATGGCACAGCAGGGGCCGTGGTGGACGCAGAGGCAGGGGCGGAGGGGGAGGCAGGGGGGGGCGCGGAGCCCATGGGAATATCACCGGTGCAGGCAGGGCACTTGGGCAACTGGTCTGTGGCGGCAGCTGCTGCTGCTGCTGCCATTGCAGGGCAGCAGGGGGGAGGGGCGTGGGGAGGTACCAAGGCAGGAGGGTTGGGAGTGGGGATGGGGGCAGGGGGGGAACAACAGAGGCTGGAGCTGGGGGAGGTGTGGGAAGAGGGGCGGCTGCTGGGATGAGTGGAGTGGTTGGGGGGCCGGGTGTGAGTGTGGGGATGGGAAGGGGATATGGGGGAGGGAGGGGGAATGCGAGGGAGGGTGGGCGGCAGGGAAGGTCAATGGGAGGCATGGGCTTGGCAGAGGTGGCTTGGCTTGGCTAGGGCTGGGTCCAGTCTTCACTGCGCTATCTCCAATCAGCCAACCACAGCACATGCATGCTGTTGGCTTACTACAAAGTATTCGGCATACAAGCAGCAAAATGCAAAAATCAATGAGATTAGCGTGCGTGTGTTGCACTTGGGTCTTCCAGCTCGCAGGTGGCATATGACGCACCAACTTGTATTATCCAACAAAGAGAATGGTACTTTAGGAGAATAAAGTGTTTTACTTGCTCGTTGGAGGTGGTGTTGTGCTGCATCTAGCCGCCACCGCACCCGCACTCGTCACCCCAACTCGACTCGACAGCAGCAAATCATTTGGCAGGCAGCCATAGACAAACAAGCAAGCAACAGAAGCGGAGCGCCTGTGCCGCAGCTAGAGCGTAGGTGAGTGAAGCACAGGGCGCGAGAACTACCCGCTTCCGTTGTAGGATCGCTCCTAGCAGCAGCGGCCTTGGGTGTCGCCACCAACTAAAGCCGTCTTTCCTCTTTGCCCCCGCCGCGTGAGCACGGCACGGCATTCGCGGGTCGCTTTCCTCGAGGCGGCGTCTTCTGCCGCCCCCGCGGCACGGCTCAGCCGCCACCCGACCACCTTCCCGTCTCGTCTCACGCGCGCGTCGTTCCGCCTCTGCTTTTACCCAGAACCCAAAACCCGGAACCTGAAGTCATTAGTCAACCATAAACCTCGCCTCCCCTGTCCTGTCTGCTCCCCTTGCCGTTCGCGCCCGTCTCTCTCGCCTCTGTGCCGCGTCCCGCTATGCCTGCGCTCCCCCCGACACTCGCGGCAGCCGCGCCAGTGGCGTGGGGCGGCGGCAGCCTGGTGGAGGGGCGCGCGGCATTCAGCGCGGACGGGCAGCGCCTGCTGTGCCCGTGCGGGGCCGTCGTGCGGGTCTTCGCGCTCGCCTCCGCCACCCAGGTGCGCTCCCCGCGCCCGCCTCTCCAACCCCGCTGTGCGCGCCGTCATGCCTCCGCCGCAAATCTCGGATTCCGAGGGAGTCGCAAACCCCCGTGCTCGTCTCAAACACCCAAGTCCAACCTCCCCCCCACCCCCCCCCTCCCCCCCCACCTTGTGGGCGGCAGGTGCAAGTGCTGCGCGGCCACACGGCGCTCGTCACGTGCGTGTCCACCTCCGCCGTCGCGCGCTCGCCGCCCGCCGCAAGCGCCGCCGCCGCGCGTGATGCTGATGACGCCGATGATCCCATGGGGGATGGCCCCAGTGCTGTCGTGGCGGCAGACGCTGCCACGTCATCGTTGGTGTACGCATGGAGCGGGTCGCTGGATGGGACGATGCGGCTGTGGAACTTTGTAACGGGGGCTGCGTTAAGAGTGCTGCATCTGGGCCGTCCGATCAGAGACCTGGTGAGTGCCTGAGAGCCCGTCTGAATTGCGCCTTCCCTCAGGCAACACCGCAGTGTGGCAGGAGAGCGCACGCCGTCCTCGCCTCGCCTTTCCCTCTTCCCCTTACCCTCCTCGCCTCGCCTCTCCTTGCGTCTCTCCGTGTGCCCCATCCCCCGCGCCCTCCCAGGTGATGTACCCCTACGCCAGCACGGAGGTGGTGGAGGGGGCGGGCGGGCGGGAGGAGGAGCGGCAGGTGCCGCCGGTGGCGCTGGTGGTGGTGGCCAACGAGCGGCGCGGCTGCGACCTGCTGCAATACGACGTGTTTGGGGACACATGCCTCGCCACGCCCTTCCACCAGGTACCCGCTCCTGCCGTGCCTCGTACCATGCCTCGTGCCATGCCTCGTGCCATGCCTCGTGCCATGGCACCTGCTATGGCTCCGAGTCTTACTCCATGCGGATGGACTGCCATCGCTCTCTGCATTCCTCCCCCTCGCCCAACCCCCGCCTCACTTCTCGTCTCCCCCCCCCAACCCCCAACCCCCAACCCCCACACCCCCAGATGCTCATCTCGTCGCCGCTGGCCATCAGCCCCGCCACGGGGCGGCTGCTGGCGTTCTCGTCGGGGCGCTGTGTTTTCGTGAGCCGCTGCAGCCGCCCCTCGCACCACTCGCGCCTGCTGCTGCAGCACCGCCGCGCCGTCACGTGCGTCGCCATCCACCCGGACGACCAGCAGGTGCGCCTCTCATGCCGCCTTCAAATTCCATCGCTCTCATCCCCATCTGCCCATGTGCCCTCGCCCCTCGCCCCTCGCCCCTCGCCCCTCGCCCCTCGCCCCCCCCACGTCCCCGACATCCATTGCTGGCCGTCATGCCTCTCGTCCCGCCACTCTCTTACTCCCTCTCACACTCTCTCCCTCGCTTCCCCTCCCCCTTCCCCCCCCCAGGTGGCGGCGGGCGACGTGTTGGGGCGCGTGGTGGTGTGGCACGGCATTGGCAGGCGCTCGGGGTGGGCGTGGGGGGAAGAGCGAGGGGGAACGACAGGTGGAGGGCGAGGGGGGAGAGGGGGCGGGTGGAGGGGGATGGGAGGAAGGGGAGGGGAGCGAGGTGGGCGGGGAGGGGGTGGGGGCAGGTGGAGGGGAGGGCGAGGGAGGGGGCGAGGAGCGGGGGGGGACGAGGGGCGGGGCGAGGGGGAGAGTGAGGCGTACAGCCGGGTGGCGGGGCAGGAGGATTGCGAGGCGGTGTCGTCGCTGCACTGGCACGCCTCCGCCGTGGCGGACCTCGCCTTCGCCCCGGACGGCCTGCACCTGGTGTCCATCGGCGCGGAGGCGGTGGCGCTGGTGTGGCAGGTGGAGAGCGGGGTGCGCCGCTTCCTCCCGCGCATGGCTGCCGCGCTGCTGCGCCTCGTGCTGCCGCCCTCGCTGCTGCCCGCGCTGCCTCCCCCCGCGCCCCCCACTCCAGGAGCAGAAGCGCCAGGTGCAGCAGCGGAGGCAACAGGGTGCGCGCGGTCGCTGGTGGCGCCAGCATCTGCCCCGGAGGCGCTGCGGTTCGGCTTCCAGTGCGCGGACAACTGTGTGCGCGTGGTGGACCTCAGCGAGTCCGCCCTCATCGCCGCCATCCACGGCATCGCCCCCCCGCCCCCCGCCCGCCCCCTGCCCGCGCGCCACTTCCTGCTCCCCCCGCCCGACCCCTTCACAACCCCCCTCGCCTCCTCCACAGCCGCCTCCTCCCTCTCCAACTGCCTCCCTGCTGACGTGGCACGCCAGCTGGCAGTTGAGCTGGCAGTGACAGGTGGTGGCGCCCCGTCAGCAGTGGTGCAGGCAATAAGGGGCGGGTGGGCGCGGCTTCTAGTAATCGGGCCACTGGGCGTGCTGCAGGTGTACGACGCGCACGCGCAGCAGGCGGTGGGGCAGGTGCGGCTGATGCGCGTCAACGTGGTGAGCCAGGCTGAGGCGCGGTTCAAGAAGGCGCTCAAGGCGCAGGAGCTGCAGCAGCGAGACAAGGCACTGCACCTGCTGCAGGGCGACGCAGGGAAAGGCCAGCAGCACAAACAGCAGCAGCAGGGGCCGAAGCCCCCCCCCATCTGGGTGAGCCACGTGTGCTTCTCCCCTGACGGGCGCACCATGGTCACTGCCGAGATCCGCCAGCCAGAGGACATGGCCGGCCAGCAGTCCACCCTCAAGTTCTGGGCCGCCCCCTTTGGCGGCACTCACGGCAGCAGGCAAGGCAGCTCTCGAGGGCGGAAGGGTGGCAGCGCGGCCGTGACGGCGCTGACGACGGCGGTGGACGCCCCTCACGGCTCGGTGGGGCTCATCACGGGCGTGGACGTGCACCCGGGGGGCGACCTCGTGGCCACATGCGGCACGGATGGCGAGTTCCGCACGTGGACGCGTGTGTGGGGCGAGGGCGAGGGGGACGATGATGATGAGGACGAAGAGGGAGGTAGGGGCGGTGGGAAGCCAGGGCGTGGGGGGATGAGAGGTCAGGGGGGACGAGGGAGAGGGGGTGGAGGGGGCAAGGGGGGCAAGGGGGAGTCACGGGCCAAGACGGCGCGGGAGCGGATGGAGGAGCGCGAGGCGGCCATCGCACCGCTCACCTTCTGCTGGCGCTGCCGCGCCGTGGGCAGTTTCGCCCACCAGCCGCTGCTGGCGGCGCGCTTCTCGTGGGACGGGGCGGTGCTGGCCGTGGCGGCCATGGACCGCGTGGCGCTGTGGCATCCACAACACAATTCCCTGCTCGCCACCCTGCAGTGCACGCCCTCGCTGCGCCCCCTGCAAGCCGCGCTGCCCTGGAAGCAGCCCGTCACGGCGCTGGGCTTTGTGGCGCAGACCCCGTTCCTGGTGGCTGTGTCGGGCGCCCTCGCCCCCTCCGGCACGTTCTTCGCCCCCTCCGCGTCGCCCAGCTCCGTCTACTCCGCACTGTCCGTGTGGAGCCTGCTCTCCCTCTCCCTCATGTGGACCCTCCACCTGCGCACCCTCTCCCTCGCCACCCACCCCTCCGCACCCCGCTTCGCCGTCATTGTCGCCGGCACACCGGGCGCTGCTGCTGCTGGCGGGGGGGGTGGCAGGGAGGCGGGGAAGAGCAGCGGAGAGGCGGGGGAGGGGATGGAGGACAGCGACGCGGAGGGGGGGGGCGAGGAGGAGGGGGACGAGGAGGAGGACGAGGAAGAGGGCGCAGAGGAGGGGGAGCAGCAAGATGGGGGGGGAGATAGGGGGGGGATGGCGTGAAGAGGAGGGAGTGGGTGAGGAGGATTGCAAGTGAGGGGGTGGCAGTGCCAGGGGCGGTGCTGGTGTTCGAGGGGGGGGAGAGCCCCGTCCCCGTGGCAGCGTGGGAGATGAACGATGTCACGGGTGCCACCGTCGCCTTCATGCCGCCTGCCTCCTCTCCTGCTGCTAGCAGCAGGGGGGGCGCAATGCAGTGGTCCATAGTGGTGGTGAGCGGTGGCAGGGAGTATGCGGTGCTGAATGGAGAGGAGAGCACGGCGGCACCAGATGCAGCGGATCTGGACGGGGTGCGATTGAATGGTGCAGCTGGCCTTGCAGATGCAGAAGGTGAGAAAGCTGTGAATGATGGGGTCTCTCATGTCCCCACCCCCACTCTGCACTTGCCCACTTCATTTTACTCCGAGCCATCCTCATTTTACTCCGAGCCATCCTCATTTTTCCCGACTTATTGTGTGTCGTTGCATGTGTGTTGCAGCTATTTCGGCCTTTGAAAGCATTTATGGGGCAGCCACGACAGCAGCGGCTGCAGCAGCAGGGGCCATGTCGGAGCAACCCGGCAGTGCAGCAGGCGACGAGAGGGAGGAGGGTGTGATGGAGGCGGTGGGGGGGCGGCCATGGGGCAACCTGCTATCGGCCCCATCGCATGTGCTGCCGTCGCTCGAGAGGGTGTACCCCCGCTTCATGCAGGCCATGCTGGACCAGCTCTCGCTCCACTGAGACCTCCGTCTTCAATTACCACCATGTCGTTTCTGAGGGGCTCTCAAATCGGAAACCATGCAAAAATTGTTTTTTTTTCCCTTCAAAACGGGCACTTACTAAATAACAGCACTTACATGATATGTGAGATGTTTACTGCTTGGTTATGAGCAATTTTGCCGACATCTACACTAACTCCGTATAGAGTCACGAACTTTAGCGGGTCAATTACCAAGCGGGACTTTCTTGGGATTGCCACCAAGTAGGGCATCTCAAGAAGTCGTTCCTAGGCAAGTTGCCACAGCACGACGCAAGATTTAGGTTAGCCACCAGTCAACAGCTGTTCTCACTCCTGGAGAGAAGGTTTTTGTATACCGTGTAAGAATTTCATAAGGAAGTTTTGTTCGTGAACGGCGCACACTTTTGCTTCTCGCCGTATTTAGATTCGAGCTCGTTCTGGTATATTACGGTGCGCGCATGGAGGCGCGAGCGGAGGACGCGGCGATGGAGGAGGCGGAGGAGGCGGAGGAGCAGGGCGAGTGGGAGGAGTGGCAGGAGGACGACGAGGAGGCGGCCGACCCCGCGCTCTGCTTCTTCTGCCCGCGCCAGGCGAGTGCTGGCAGCGGGGTACCCGTCACGCACCGGCCATGAGGAAGGGGCTGGCGAGTCGAGCGGCGAGTCGAGCGGCGATTGGTTGCAGAGGCGGCGTTAGGCGCCATGGGAGCAGGGGAGAAGGGAGGTCAATGTCCTTGCATGCAGGGTTAAGGGGACAGGGGTTGCAGGGTTTCAGCTGACAGGGAGATCAAACAGCTATGCGTGATGATCTTGTAAGAAATATTCTCACACGAGTGCCTGCCGTTGCCCGCTCCCTGCCTGCGTTTCCCCGCAGTTGTCGGACGTGGCGGCCATGCTGCAGCACTGCCGCGCGGAGCATGGCGGGTTCGATTTCAGGCAGCAGAGGGCGGCGCAGCGGTGGGACGAGTATCAGTGCATCCGCGCTATAAACTTCATTCGCACTCAGGCAAGCCGGAGCTGAACGTGAAAGATTTTTCCGTGTCTCTAGACCCAGGTTCAATCCCAAGCACGCATTTGACTCGTTTTCCTAAACCCCGGGTTTCTATGTTGGAATGGAGTGTCCCTTAGCGTGTCCCTTCTCTCTGCGTCCTCCTCGCCGCCCTCTGCCTCGCCCCCAGGTGGCGGCCCATCGCTGCATCCACTGCCTGGACTCATTCCCCTCCCCCGCTGACCTCATCCAACACATGGAAGCTTCGCAGCACTTCCGCCTCCCTCCACTCCCCCCTTCCTCCTCGCCGTCCCCCTCCGCCCCGCCCCCCTGGGGAGATGACGCGTACCTCAGAAGCTTCCTGGAAGACGACCCAGTGCTGTACAGCTTTGACGACGATGGCGGGAGCGACGAGGCTACCAGCGAGGGCGCCGCAGATGGCGCTGCCGCTGCCGTCGCTGCACCTGACGCCGCTGTTGTGGACGTTACAGGGTTACCACTCACAGCAGCGTCAGCAGGGGCGGCGGCAGCAGCGGCAGCGGCAGGGGGTGGAGGCGAGGGAGGGAGCGAGGAGGAGCGGGCGATGGCCTTCCAGGAGCTGCTGTCGCTCGTGCACGCGGACGGGGCGGCGGGTGGTGAGGGGGAGGGGGCAGAGGCCAGTGGGAGCGGAGGAGTAGGGGTGCAGGGAGCGCGAACAGGGGGGTTGGCAGGGGAAGGTTTGAGCGCGGGTGGGGCTGCACGTGGCGGAGAAGGAAGCAGCGCGGGCCGGCCGTCGGGCGGCTGTGATGGGAAAGGCAAGGCGAAGGCGGACCACGCGGCAGCGGCGGGGGGGGAGGTGGAGGGGGACGGGGAGGAGGTGATGCCCTCCTTGGAGCAGTACATGGCTCTGGCCAATCAGGTGCTGCTGCTGCGACAACAGAACGCACAGCTGGCACACCAGCTGGCTGCCACGTCAGCAGGGGTAGGAGCAGCAGCAGCAGCAGCAGGTGCAGGAGGGATAGCGGCGCGTGTGGCAGGGAGAGCGGCCGATGGCTCTTTCGCTTTCACCCCTGCTGATGCTGCTGCCGCTGCTGCCACCTCTGTTCCGCCCACGCCCTTCTCCACCCCCATGGTCTCCCCCTCCCCCAGTTCCGCCTCCCTTGTCGCCACCGCTGCTGCTGCTGCCGCCATTGCCACTGCGGCCTCTGCTGCAGCGCATGCCACAGGCAGTAGCCACGCCACCGACGCCCCTAGTGCTGATGCAGCTGCAGGCACTGCGGCTGCTGCCGCTGCTGCTGTACCAGCGCCTGGGCAGGGCGCGTCTGTGCCACGCACCCCCTTCTCCACCCCCCTCGTCTCCCCCTGCCCCAGCTACGCCTCCCTTGCCACTGCAGCGGCCGCCGCTGCAGCCGCAGCAGGCGTGGAGGGGTCAGGCAGGGCAGATGGCATGCACGAGGGGTCGGTGAAAGACATGCTTCTGCAGGCCACGCACCAGCAGCAGCACAAGCAAGGCCGGCCTCCCATTCCTGTCTCCCCCCGTCCAGCCGTGGCTGGCCCTGCTGCTGCTGACAAAGCAGGGGGCGCGGCACCAGCACGGGTAGGCCCCGCGGGAGCAGAAGGCACGGGCGGGCCAGTGGTGGAGGGCGGAAGTTCAGGAGCAGGCAGTCCGATGCTCCCCCGGACGCCCTTCTCCACCCCCCTCGCATCCCCCTCCCCCAGCTACGCCCTGCTGCCCCTCGATGAGGCTCAGAAGAAACTGGCGGCCGTTGCTGAGGCGGCGGACGGGGCTGATGGGGACGCTGACGCATCAGCGTTGTCTGCTGCTGCTGGGAGGGGGGAAGGGGGTGGCAGTGGGGGGCAGGCGGCAAGGAAGCGGCGGCAGGTGACGTTTGGGATGGTGCAGGAGCGACAGATGCGTGTGATTGACGCCTCCTACTTCAGCTCGTACGCGGGCTTCGGCATCCACCGCGAGATGCTCGGCGATAAGGTGAGGCAGGCTGGGGGCTAGGTGAGGTCGATTCAGTAATGGGTTAGGGCGTGTCCAGCGCGTTTGTATACTATTCACTTTGCATACCAGGTACGATATGTTGACCTGGTAACCCGAAATTTCGTGGCCATTCGGACACGCACGAGAAATTGACGGTTTTGGCGGACACCCTCCAAACGTGCCCACAGACGTGGGCTGCACGTTTCCGAACCGAATGGAGATCGTGCCCAAATTATACACACAGCAGAAACGTCCAGATCCTGGCTGGCGAAAAATAGAACGCTTACTTTCGCCAGGCTTTTGTGACGCATGCGAAGCACTGAGCGCGGCCTCTTTCCCGGGGCGGAATTCGGTTACCCTGCTGTTTTCGCGTGTTAGTCTGTTATGTGCGCGCTGCGCACCCGCTCATTTTCGAGACACGGGCGGGACACGTGTCCGCGCGTTTTGCTGCTGATACTGTAGGTGTACCTCAACGCATTTACACTTGGCGTTCCAATATTTCGGCGTGTTAAAACAACGTCAAAAACTCGTGTTGGGGCAAAATGAACGCGCTGGACACGCCCTTAGTGATGAGGCGGCACAGGCTCGGTGATCAGGTGAGGCAGACATGTTGGCGCTCATTGCCAGATCATTTTTTACCCATGGTGGTTGGGATGTGCGTCAAACAAGCTGCGCGCATGTTTGTTCTTCACCACATTCTTTTCCACTACCATGCCTGCCTTGCAGGCTCGGACCACAGCCTACCAGGCAGCTTTGGAGGAGAATCCGAGCCTAATTGAGGGGGCAACGGTGCTGGATGTGGGCTGTGGGACGGGCATTCTGAGGTGGGTGATGCTGCCACAGGGGCTGCTAGTCTATTTGTGATTGTAAGGCAGGTGCGTGTGAGGAGGTTGACGGATGGTCTCACGAATGTGACATGGGTGAAATATGCGCCTCTGCAGTCACATTGACCAGCTTGACGACATTCCCTCCTCCCCCTCCGCCCTTTACAATCACTGCCTGTGCAGTCTGTTTGCAGCGCGGGGAGGAGCAGCCAGGGTGGTGGCGGTGGATGGCAGCAGGGAGATACTGGCAGTGGCGCAGCAGGTGGGTGCGCTCAGGGCTGTAGGTCAAGGGGGTGTGGCTGGCGGACTCACTGAGACATGGCTGTGGCACCCACGGTGGGTGCGCCTTGGTCTTGTGTGTATGGTTGTACCTGCATGCCATGCAACACGCAGAGTGTTTCTCACACCTCACCGTCCCGTCACTTCTCCTTCCCATCCTCCCTCACTCTCTCCCCTTGCATGCTCCGCCCTTCTTCCTCCTTCCCCTGCCACCCCCCCATCAGATCGCTGGTGACAACGGCTATCTGGCTGAGCCCCACGCCATCGCCCCTCCGCCCAGCAGCGCTGCTGCCCACTTGCCTCAGCGTGCGCCGCGGCCCGTGGTGTCGTTCGTGTGCGGCAAGATCGAGGAGCTGCGCCCACTGGGGGCGCAGGGGGAGGCGGCTCAAGGGGGCAGTGAAAGTGGAAGGGGAGCAGGAGTGGCGGCAGGGGCGGGCTTGGTGCCCCTGGAGAGGGGCAGCGTGGACGTGATAGTGAGCGAGTGGATGGGGTACGCGCTGCTCTACGAGTCCATGCTGCCCTCCGTGCTGCACGCGCGCGACACCTGGCTCAAACCAGGAGGGGCGCTGCTGCCCGATACCGCCTCCATGGTGAGACGACGCACACATGGGTGCATGGCCCTGTGCCATGTCCTGCTCCCATCCCTCGCCATTATCTCTCCTTCCTCTGCTTGTCCCACCTCCATTTTCTCTTTTTTCCTGTGCTGCCTCGTTCCCGTCCCATGGCTCTGCCCCGCCCTTGGCCCCACCAGCACGTGGCAGGGTTCGGGGAGGGCGCAACAAGCGTGCCGTTCTGGCGGGACGTGTACGGGTTCAGCATGGCGGCCGTGGCGCGGGAGATCGAGGATGAGGCCGCGCGCACGCCACTGGTGCAGGCCATCAGCGGCTGCGATGTCGTCACGTCCACCTGCCCCATCCAGGTGCGCCCTGCATCACTCCATGTGTCCACTCTGGGGTCTACTTGGCCCTCCCATCTCTCTTGCTCTACATGCTCTTTGCTCCATACCTCCAACCCCTTTGTTACTCCATCCACCCCTTCCCCCCTTCCCCTGGGCAGCACTTTGACCTGTGCACGGTGACGGCAGACGACCTGGACTTCACCTCCGACTTCCACCTCACACCAGCCCTCCCCGCCTCCACGGACCAAAGCACTTCAGGCGACCCATCTGCTGCAGCCCCAGCCTCTTCCCCCTCACCCTCCCCCCTGCTGTGCTACGGGCTGGCCCTGTGGTTCGACACCGCCTTCTCCGCCCGCTTCTGCACCGCCAAGCCGGTGCTGCTGTCCACGTCGCCCGTCTGCCCGCCCACCCACTGGGCCCAGACCCTGCTCACCTTCAGGGAACCCATCGGCCTCGCCCCTGCAGCAGCACAGGGCGGAGAAACAATGATGCCTGGAGCAGCAGCACCATCCGCTGGAGCGGTGGGGTCTGCGGGCAGGCCAGCGGTGGAGGTGAGGGGGAGAGTGAGTGTGGTGCGTGCCACGAAGCACCGGAGCATTGATATCTCGCTGGAGGTGATGGCTGTGAGCGCTGATGGGGGGAAGAAGACATGGCCGGCGCAGATGTTCACCATCTGATGCACAGGCCGACTGCCTACCTAAATGTGTGTTTTCTTATGGAGTGGCGTATCCTTCAAGCTCATTATGTTTACCCTGCTGCGGGGGATGAGAGTATTGACTCGTAATACACATTCCCCTCTCCTTTTCAAAGTTGCTGGATAGGCATATTGTGGAAGCAACATTTGGAAACCAGCTTTTGGTATAGCTTTGCACACCTGGTTTTCAGGTGTAGAGAATGAACGTAGACGGGCAAATAAATGTCTGCGCCACATCAGTTGGGCCAAACATGTTTCGACACCTTGGATGTCTGGTCATCCTGGTGATTCCACCTGGTTTTCCCGCGCAAACCGGAATTGCGATTCCACGCATCCCGAGCTGCCAATTTCTGGGGGACAGTGCACTCACCTTTCACCTTGGGAATGCCAGGCTCGCTTCGCCATTTACATTTCATCCATCTCGCGTTCTCGCAAATCACGCCAGCACCATTCCGTCCCCATTACCACCAAGGCACCTCTTCCTGGTTTTCCCCTGCCGTGCGATTTCTTTCTCCTCACCAGCAATCAGTGAACGACCTCCACTTTGCAGCGTGAGGCAAATCCGCTGGTGGCAATGGCGGCTTCCCTGCTGCTCCGCGGCGGTCTAGCACCTGCCGCCACCGTACCACGCTCCTCGCCCTCACCCTCCCAGAGTAGGACCACTTTCCGCGCCGCCCACCTCTCGTCTTCCAGTGCCTGCGTGCCCGCCTCTCGCCAAGCCCGCCTCTCCACCCACCGACCACCCATCAGCGCCAGTCAGCGGCGCCATGCGCTAGTCGGGCCCCGGGCATCGGTCCAGACAGTCGAAGCCGCTCAATTGCCGCAAACCTGGTCCGCGTTTTCCGCCGCGATTTCCGGCGAGTGGGCGGGGTACTCGTCGGACTTATGTCCCGACGGGGTGGAGTCGGAGATCCCGAGGGAGGCCATCCCGCCGCCCTTCTGCGACTGGGGCCTCGCACTCTTCGCGTGGCAGGCGCACAGCTCCACTAACGCGGATGCGTCTACCGGGGAAGTCCGCACAGTCACGGAGCGCTTCGTTCCGTCACTTGGTTTCGGCAGCGGCGGCGCAGCAGCGCCGCGTTATAGTGTCGACCGGCGGGCGGCGGGAATCGCGCAGGACGGCGCGGGCGTGCTGGGCTTCCGCGAGGACGGCTGCTACGCCGTCGCTTGGCCCGGGAAATCCGTGTCCGAGCCCGCCGCCGAACCTGGGCTGAACGCCGCTCACGTGGTGGTTCGGGAGGGCAGCGGCAGTGGCGAGTCGTCGCAGTTCTTCGAATTGGAGCACTGCCTGGTTGCGGAGAACCCCAACGGCCATCAGCTGGACGGCCAGCCGGAGCGCGTGCGCGTGCGCGTGGTGCAGCGGTTCCAGAAGGGCGCGGGGGCGGCGGGCGGGGTGGGCGACAAGGGCCACCTGCCGCAGCTGCTGGGCATGACGCTGTACCGCGAGCGCTGGGTCGGCCAGTGCCGCGACGGCGCTGACGTGGAAGGCGCCAACCAGAACTCGGAATTCGCGGAGGGCCCGCCGGTGGGGATCGAGGCGGTGGAGGGGCGATGGCTGGCCGCTGCCATGCGCGCTGACCTCAAACTGGTGAGCGACGGATGGAACGCGGGGAAGTGAGCACGGGATGGCGCGTAAGGGTGGGGGGGAGGAAAGGACAACAAGGCTAAGTCCAAAATTAGAAATGAATGCGCTTACCAGCGAGGGAGGAAGCTCAGCATTCCGTGGGTGGAAAAGTACCTCAAAGAGTTGAGAGCTGGAAGCTTGAATGTGCATCATGCAATAGGAGAACGATTGCCACCTCCTCTCACCCACCAGGGCGATGAGTCGAGACTCAACCTGTGCGTGCACAATGCGAGCTTCCTCCTCGCCATCACTCTCGTTGCCACCTCAACATCCGCTCTTCAATGCCCTTTCCCCCATTCGCCCACCCTGCAGGGCGACGAGTTCGGGCGGCGAGGCGCCGTGGTGGAGCTCAAGCCGGCCGGCACGGAGGAGGTCACCCGAGAGCTCACAGATGAAGGTTCCGTGCTGCTTCCCCAGGTAAATGACGCGTCTGTGCAGCAACCTGCGATTTTGAGGTGCCGGTCCATGAGCGGCTTGTCGGCATCAAAGTGCAAAGCATTGCCTGAGGTCCACCCGTGGACTGCAAGGCATGTCTTCGTCTCAGCACGGCTGACCTCGAAGTAGTAGACAGGCATTGCATGACCATCCCTTGCAATTTTCTGTACAAGCACTGCATATGTTAAATTTGCTGTTCTGGCGTGTGCTTCCTCCCTGTCGCAGGGTGTGTGGTCGAGGGTGCTCCCAACGCCCAGCGGCGGGGTGATTCTCAAGGTGGGCTGGTTGGTGGAGGCAGACAGAGCCATCGTCTCTCGCTTTGACTACTCGGCACTCGGACAACTCGAGGTATGCACAACAAGCGCCTCATCATGACTTCACTTCACATCTTCCTGTCCCTCCTCCATTTCCGGTGTATTCCCCTTCTTGCCACCACCACAAGAAACAACCCTCTCCAACATTTGTATACTTTACCCTGCTCCTCTCCTGCAGCACATCACCATATCAACCGAGACTCGCATCAGCAAGAGACCATGAGGCATGGATGCACCGTGGTTTCCCGAGGGATGATAAGCTGCTCTAGCTCCCAACAAACCATACAAGGATTCAGCAATATGTGAAAAATGCTCACTGTGTTGGCTCCCATGTTCATAGTAGTATTTGTGTACACAACCCCGCAATGCCGTGCTCCATGCGTGGCTGAAAATCAAACAGAAACTGCATTGTGCACAATCTGGTTGTCTCCTCGGTACAGCCTACTCTTGCCAAGTAAGGGCGCCTCTCTGCTTTCAACAGAATTTGCCCGAGGGTTTTGAGAACCTGGAGAAGCGCTCTAACTGTACATGAGCAACCCAACTTGTTGCAATGACCTAGATTGTGCCATACAGGGAGGTTTTGCGCTAAGGTGCTGTACCCTCTATGAGCATGCACCTATCTAGCCTGTAACATATACAAATATATGTTGACATAAACGTCTACCATGAGCTACTGTCTACAGGGAGACTAGCTTTGTACCGACACCAATCAGGAAGGCAAAGCACGCAGGCCCTGCCTGCCTGCACGTGGAGGGCGTTAGGCATTGCATTACTCAGACGCATGGCGGCTGGATGTCACGTCTTGCTCCTCCTCCACTGCAGCTGGCGCTGCGGGGTGCGAGGCAGCGCCTGCAGCAGGCGAGTGAGGGTGGAGGTCAGAGAGGCCAGTCCGTGCAGGCGGTGCCGGTGAACCACGTGCTGCCGGGCCTCCAGCAGCACTGGCAGGGCGCTGCTGCTGGGAGGAGAGGGGGGCGGTGGTGCTGGGGGCGAAGGGGGGAGTGGAGGTGAGCGCGGTGCTGATCTGAGTGGTGGTGGTGATGGTGGTGGTGATGGTGGTGGTGATGGTGGTGGTGATGGTGGTGGTGATGGTGGTGGTGATGGTGGTGGTGATGGTGGTGGTGATGGTGGTGGTGATGGTGGTGATGGTGGTGGTGATGGTGGTGGTGATGGTGGTGGTGATGGTGGTGGTGATGGTGGTGGTGATGGTGAGGGTGAGGGTGGTGCTGATGGTGGTGGGGATGTTGAGGGTGGTGATGGTGATGGTGGTGATGGTGGTGATGGTGGTGGTGGTGATGATGGTGGTGGTGATGGTGGTGGGGATGGCGGGTGTGGTGATGATGGTTGGGGGATTGGTGGGGTGGGTGGTGGTGGGGATGGTGGCGGTGGCGGCATTTCAGAAGGTGGTGGCGAAGGAGGTGGAGGCGAAGGAGGTGGAGGCGAAGGAGGTGGTGGCGAAGGAGGTGGTGGCGAAGGAGGTGGTGGCGAAGGAGGTGGAGGTGGTGGAGGGCGGGGAGAAAGTGGACGGGGAGGAGGTGGAGCGTTCCGGCTCCACATGAGCCATGCTATGCGTGCGTCGGGTGGAGGCGAGTGTGCCTGCTGGCTGCCATATGGTCCAGCATCACCGCTAGAGGAGTCTTGCAGCAGTTGCCAGCGTGCAGTCCATGTCTTCTTGCACCCGTCCTCACCCGTTCCAGATGTTTCACCCCACACTGGCTTGCCCCTGCTGCCAACCTCCCAGAGAGCGATGAACTTGCCACTCTGCATCTCTTGGCCTGCAGCGACACAATGCCAGGCAGCCATGGTGAGCACATCCACAACTGGCACAGCAACAATGCAGCAGAGCGCCACTGTACCTGAAGCGTCTTTCGCTGTGAATTGACCTCTGCCCAGGGCCTTGGAAACACGAGCAGCACTGTCACTAAATGCATCCGTGGCTGCTTCACCGCCAGTAGTGCCCTTGGGTGTGTATATCGCTATAACTTCTTCGACGTGGAAGCTGATTTGAAGGTGGAGTAACGCCACTGGCTGCCATTGTCAGCGAATGCGTCAGAGGAGGCATGGTTGGAGGACAAGGTGATATTGGAGCACATGCATAAGGTGCGTCGCTTACCTCCAGGTACTTTTGGATCTCAAACGTGAATTTGAATTGCCTTTGTGGATGATCAGGCGGCATGATGGTTGCATGTGCGGAGAAGAGCCTGGCAGCACCGGCACTGTCACCAGATGTCAGTGCGTTTGCGAGCAGCGTCAGGCTGAGCTGAATCTCGTCCTCACTGGGCTCTGACGCCCTCCACAAGCCCATCTCCACCAACCTGGCGCTGGCTGCGGGCTGGACGACGCTGCTGCTCGCACCGCTTACACTCGTGATGTACGAGTCGAATTGACCATTACCACTGCCATAGACCGTCCAGCCCCCCAGCAGTACCTGCCATGAGGCATGCTTGACTTTTGGATCACCTAACGCTGCACTTCTGTGATACGGTGCAGTTACTTCAGGCGAATTCTTGCAGGTACTGGTACCTCGCCTGCACGTTGGGAGATTCAACCAGAGGGCGAAGGCTGACCCCTGTAGGTTTGTGGTTCTCCTTGGTCCCTGGAAATCCGTGAAAGCTGCTGAATACTGAAGAACCGACAATGCAACGTGCTGCTTCTTACGCTGGCTTTTCTTGTGATTCGTCTCATGGAAAGGCTCTCCTACACTAGCCACACCAACCAGTAGATCTGAGACCGAGAAGCGAATCCTCAGGTCACGATGCTGCAGGTAGTCAGACAGCTCGGCTCGAGCTTGAGTGGAGTTCACGATCCACGTGGCGGTGTGGGGTGGCATGATGGTGAGGTCCCTGGCCAACATGCCCGGTGACAGGGACTCGGGTCCATGCTGAAGAGCCAAGCTAAGTCGGTCGAGCTGTGCCTGGATCGCATTCCTTGCTGCGCTGATGCCAGAATCAGCAAGGGGATCTCCGCTGACACATGCATGTTGAGCCAGACAACACGACAGAAGAACCACACAAAGCGAAAGAAGCAGGAGGCGACGTAGCATTGGCCAGTGCATTTTTGTTGTCGCAGATCCTTGCCGCTCAGCACCACGTCCCCGTGACATTGGATCAACTAGCGACCTACTGAACCAAGGCCTTACTGCTGCCTATTGTCGAGCATCCATCAAGCTAGTCTCATCGAATGCGAGAATGATGCAATACCAGCTCGAGATGAAAGGGGGGCTTCTTTACAGCTATATACAGCAAACCCATCGACAGCGAGAGCCTGTGCTTGCCAGGACAAGCTTCAATGGATCGCCGAGAACAACGGTGACCCGAGCTGTAGTGCGCAGCTTTTCTCCTACAATCCTCTTCTAGTATAGCAGTGGCCGATGCTTATATTTCCACGTGCCAGCCTCGAAACCATGGCGTCATCGTACTATCAGGTTATTGCTGACAGTTCTATGGCGGCTGTTGGCCGTAGCTGGTATGAGGATGCGACACTAGTTTCTCCCTGAAGCAGGGGTGAATGCGGAGAAACCTGTGAAATCTACGCATTGAGGGCTCCCCTTCACCGCGATAAAGCGTGACAAGTTAGGGCCGCAACGAGAACTCCAATGTACATGAGGTAGTCCGTCATTTCACCAGAAAATGATTCTATTCGAAACCGCTACACCAATACAGTATAACCTCGGACCTCATTTGAAGAATCACTATGCCAATGTATTGCTAGCTCAATATGATTGCTACAAAGCCCTGACCCCACTGCAATCTGCAAACTAGAGCCCTGGAGTTGAGCAAGTAAAACAGACTGTTTTTTCAAACCAGTCTAGCCACTACCGGTAGTCACAACTCCTCCAAGGCTTCACGGCGAGCTGTCATACATGGGTGGTCTGCCATTTTTAGGGTAGTCGTCTTGAGCTGCTGGGTTAATGCCTTGTGATCGACCATAGTCCCCAAAGGCACTGGGTTCTGTGCGGTCCCTGATCTCTATGGATAGCAGTTGCGAGGAGTTGGCCACGGCTTCATCCCAGCCATAGTGCGGCTTCCCCCTGCCACCGACAGAATCACAGCACATCCCCCAAGGGCAGACAGCTGATGAGAGACGCAAGCACGGAGCGGCGGCAAAAAGATCCACAAAAGACGACAAAAGGGCCCCACCGCCACAGCATGTGTGCACAAGATGATGGATGCATCAGAGCACCTGCGATGGTGCATGACAGAGATCTGCTTACTCATAGTATGTCGGCTCTGCCACCACGACATCCCACTGTTCACCGCTGGTGCTCCTCCCATACTTGTGCACCATGCTGCAGCGAACAGCGACGGGACAAGGCACAGAGAGAGCAGAGGAGACAGAGGGACCACAGGAGTTAGGCAATAGAGGCAGGAGGCACAATGTAAACAGGAGGAGACCAGGCCATGGGTACAAAATACTTCTGTGACCGGCACATGAACATAAGGGCCAACATGCCGAAGTGTTGAGGTAGACTATATAGGGAGGGGGAGGAACAGTGTTTCCAGGAGGGCTTACCCATCGCCGAAGTGTTCCTCGCCCCACGTTCTTGACCAGCCTGCACGGCGCACACAAGGTACCAAAGAGCTTCTGAGTACAGTGCGAAGTGCATGGAGAGGGGAGGGTAGGCTGAGAGGAACTGACTACGATAAACCATTTGCGCTCTGGACAACTGCCATGCCAGCATATCCAACGTCTTCTGCAACATCTTTGGACTACAGGGTGTCCAAGACGCTGCCACATTTCACCTTTCGAAGTGCAGGGGCAACTAGGCATTAAGAAATTACGTGGACTAAGCGTTCAGAGCACACAGCACTTACGGGAGCCTGAGTTCTCAACGTGCCAGGTCTCCCCTTGTCTGTGCCCCACCCCCGACGTGAACCGCTCCTCCCACTTGTCTCCCCACTTGGTGCCATCGTCCTTCTCCGCCCACTTGTCCGTCCTGCGGAGGACACAGCACAGCAGCGACGTTAACAGCATGCAAGCGAGATCGCGATATGTGAGTGAGGGGCGTCGATCGTTCCTTTTGGCGCCCTTGCCCTGCGCCTACGCGTGCTACTCAAGAGACACAGCTGCTCCACAAAAGAATCGTCGACACTAACAGGGACGCTGGGAGCGGCAATCAGCGTGTGAGAGGACGAGAGCGGATGGGTTGGGGAATGGTGCAAGGGGCGCGAAGGAGGGCGGAAGAGGAGAGGGAGGGCGGGAGGAGGATGGACGGGGACGGACGGGGAGGGACGGCTTGTGTACTGGCAGCGGTTCCTAAGGCGGCCAGCGTCTCACCACTTGAGCACCATGCCTTGGCCGTCGTACTGCTCGCCCCACTTCTCCCACCACGACTGGTCGTTGGACCGCCCGTACTTGTGCGACCCCTTCTCCGTCCACCCCTTGCCGTTGTACTTCTCCCACCTGCGCGCCACGACGCATCGTCGTCCGCAAGGACAACGAAAGGGATAAGCAAAAGCCCCCGGCCGTGGCGCGAAGAAGAAGCATTTAAAGCGGATCATGCAGAGGGTTTATCGCCCCTTAAACTTGAGCGCCGTCGCCCACACACGCGTCAATGATCTGCGGATGGTTTGTCCATCGAACTGAACCAAGAGGCGACTCACCATTTCTCGTTCCAGACGTTTTCTTGTCTCGATTTGGCTTGTTTATGGGCGCTTCTCTCTATTCTCGGAATACCGCTGCAGAGAGGCCAGCAAAGGCAACGGAGAGGGAAGGGCGGGTGAAAGCAGCGATGGGGGAAACGAGTGAGCGGTGGCGGTGGTCTTGATTAACTAGGAAGGAAAATGAGGTCATAGCAACGCGATGCCACGAGCACGAACAAAAGATTAACTAGGAGTCAAACTGTGCCGCAATTTACCTCCAGTTATCCACAACATATACTTCTTGCCACGTCTCCCACCAGCTGTCGCCCTGATCGTTTCTGCCCGACTTCTCCGCGCCCAGCTCCTTGTACCCCGTCCAGTCGCTCTTCTCCCACCACTGACGAACCACAGCCATCCATTGACACGCAGATCAAAGCGAGGGGGACGGCACGCATGGGAAATTTGGTAGGAGAGGGTCGAAAACGCCATTGAAGACTGTACAGCTTTTAAGGAAAAGTAGGCGTGAAGCGATCTCCAAACTTACAGTTTCCTTCCATTCCGACGCCCCGTTGGGGTGTCGTCCGCCCATGATCGTCCAGCGGCATCGATAGCCATTATCCCCCATGTCCTCTCCGCTCTCTCTATACCACGTGCTGCCATCCTCGTTAATGCCGCACTCGTTAACTGGTTGGCTCTTCAGATCTATGCCCCAGTCCTTTTCACTGGCTATTCCAGTGTCCTCTCGCCAACCACCAGCAGGCGGTGCAGCTGCAGAAAACGCAAAGCGCGAAAGCGCACACAATGAGAGGCGTGCCAGGCGTTTGCAGTGAGCAGCGCATCTCGCGGTTAACCGACTTGCAGGAACGTGCGAGGTGGTCTGAGACTGACCTCTACGTGGAGGGACGTCCCGGGGATTGGGTGCGCACTGGCGAAGGAAGTGCTTCGAGTGCTCATTGTCGGACTGGGCTCCACTTCTCTGCCACCTGCGATTCACTCGCGAATGCCTGCTTAGTTGTCACGGGAGACTGGAAACAATGAGAGCTGTCGAATGACCAACGGATCAAAGGGAGTCACGAGCCTACTCACCTCTGCGAAGATCGAGAACCAGAGAAGCTGGCCCTCACTGGAAGGTTTCTGCTGAATCTGGGTCGACGCTTGACGTCTCCGCTGATTGATGCTAGCTGATCAACGCGTAACCCTTGCTGAGCTCTATCTGGTGAGCTAGCTGATCTGGACGGTTTTGAGGTTCGAGCCAACTTCGGGTTAGCAATCGAAGTGTTGTTAGTAAGTGCAGCCATTTGCGATTGGCTGAGCTGTCAGTATATAGCACCTAGCAAACACGCATGGTTCCTAGCTGCCAAGGTTATAAGACTGGACCTGGTGTAATACTCGAAACAACAAACCCAAGTGAGCAGTCGATCTGTCGATCCTCACTAACGTGGGTGAGGCCAACTACAATGCCCTTGCGCAGATATTTATCCGGAATGATTGCCTGGAACCAAGTGTTTACAACAGCCCTTGGGAATAGATCCCAGGGATTTGGAGGGTTGAGGAGGAACACCATGGGATGGCCATGGGAGGGAGGTGGAAGGTGGAGGTGGAGCGGGAGGAATGGGAGAGCCAGAGAGCGCACTCGAGTGTCCTCGAGAATGGGAGAGTGGGAGGAGCTCCTGGATGGAGTGCTGCGAGGCCAGATCATCCAGAAGGACTTGACGAGCCAAGTGCAAGCGGCAGGTAGACAGCAAAAAATGTTATCATTGACCCAGGACTTCGACGGTCCGGATGTCCGGTCAGAATCTGTGGAATTGCGAGTTTGCAAACTGCCCGTCACTGAAAAGAGGTTTGTCAGCGGAATATCGTGGAGTGCCTGTTTCATCGCTGGTGGCCACTGATTCCTGGGGGTGCACTGCTGGAAGTACGCGGAACCAGTAATGTGAAAGGACTCCGTTTGAAACCAATCAAAACGGTTCCAGTCATCTTGGATCCATGCTCACAGCTACCGCTCGAATAGGTCGATTATAAAATTTGTAACTCATTTTTGCTGACTGTGCAGCCACGCTGGGCTTTCACACATGTAACACGAAGATCTGGAAGCACCAGCCTGCACCGCGAGATGCGCGCCTCGGTCAGATGATTCGCCCTCCTCTACATCTAATCAAACCAGCCCAGCTCCCTCAACTTCTTGTCATGCATACTCCCCTTCACGACTTGACCAATTCCGCTTCGACCAGTCTCAGCATTCGCAATCACGTCCTGTGTCTCCTACTTTTAGGTTGAGCGCGGTTCCTCTTCGCTTCACGGGTTAGTTCCCGATCACGAACAGGAGACGGCAGAGGCATGATCCCTCCTTGGAAACTGGACGTCGTATGATCGGGAGTCAGACCAGCTCCGATGTTTCCAAGCTGGTACTACGGAAGCATGGCTCTCTTCGTCCAGCAGGTGAGAATAAGGGACAGTCGAACGGAGATAGTTCGATGTTCGCAACCTCAACGTTCGATGTTAATACTGTCTTTTAAGATATGGCGCATGAGGGTGGAACAAAATGGACTATTCGTCATGGGCCGTCGTATTACAAGCGGAGCGAAGGGAGACGGCAGAGGTACAGGGGAAAGGGCAGGAATTTGAAAAGAATTGACCTTGCAAGAGGTGAAAGTAATCCGCTGAACACACCGAGCACGGGTCTTGTGTCATTGACAACAGCGACTGGGATTTCGACTGATGAGCTCGGCGATTCCACAGGCGGGCATGAAAAGCATCGTGTGGGCGTTGGCGAGACTTTTGCAAGAATCAATCAAAGATACATAACAAGCACACATGCAGCAGACAGAGCAACCTACTCTTTTGGTGCTGGCGTTGTTCGGTGTCGACGGGCGGAAATGTAAAACGAGGCACCGGATTGTACAATTGACGTGCGATTGAATTCCCTGTAGAGAATCTTTCTGGCATCTCCCCGCAGGCGCTGCGAGTGCTTGAAGCTGAAGGCCACTTTCCATCCCTCCACGATACCGGAAGGAAAATCCAGTGAAGTACCATAGTGCAGAGCCAACTGTTTCCTCCGACGCTAGTAAGCCTAGACACAACTCTCCGTTGCTTCGGGCCCTCCACAAGAAGCACACACTAGTGAGGGGTGTCACCCATCTGTAACGATGCAGCTTTTACATTAATGAGATAATTTGTGACAATCCTGCTTCACGGGTGTTTGGTCTAGTGGCATGATTCTCGCTTAGGGTGCGAGAGGTCCCGAGTTCAATTCTCGGAACACCCCATTATGATAATCATCTCCCTCATTTTTGTACCTTGTGTTTCGAATCAGTGCAACCCGACAGCTTACACCCTAGGTAGGGTCTGGTCTGGAGACAGCAAAACATCAGCACAAATACATGACTGATTGAGATGGCACATATGGGTAACCGCTGCTAATTCAAGTGGCACTAGCGGTCCAAGGATTAGCACCACATCAGCACCCAGCAAAAGCACTGCCACTCGTCTTCCAAATGCTGGTCAACTCATTTCAACTTGGAAAGTCTGACTCACGAGCATAGGATAGGTACAGCTGCTGCTAGTCAATAACTAGGAACATTCAAAGAGCACCTACTGGTGATCAGAAGAGGTCCTTGAAGAGGTCAGGGTTTGCACCTGACTCTGGGGTGACCACTCCAACTCTGCGCGCAGCAGCATCACGCCCCTTGGCCTTTCCTGCTGCCCCAGATGCAGCACCCACTGCCGCGCGCCCACCAATAGGCATCGCCCCACCAATGGCTGCCCCGTTTGCTGACTTGCCAGCACCACCAACAGCAGCAGAAGGTGGTGCTGCAGGAGCAGCAGTAGTTGTTGAGCTCACACTAGTAGATGAACTGCCAGCGGTGCTGTTCTCGGCAGCCAATAGTGATCCACCAGCTGGCAGCACAGTCAGCTCCTCCAGAGCCTTAAAAGGGTCCAGTGTGGCAGAAGCAGATGCTGTGGCTGACACGGCAGGAGCTGCTGCTGAGCTGTCAGGCATGGATGCCGTGCTTGCTGGTGGCGGGTCGTCATTGAGGTCCATCAGCAGCAGGTCCGCAACAGGAGCAGCGGGAGCAGGAGGGGGGGCAGGAGCACTGGGAGCAGAAGCACCTGCTGCCCCGCTCTCTGCTGCTGCTCCTCCTGAACCTCTTTTGCCCCATGGCCCTGCTGTTCCCACAGTCCTTGGCTCCGATCTCGTCCCCACCAGACCAGACGAAGCAGCTGCACCAGCTCCTGCCCCTCCCTTGCCCCCAAATAGCTTTGCTGCCAGCCTCTGCTTCTCCTCACTCACCTGCGTGCTCTCAGCCGCTCTCCGATCACCCCCTCTCCCTGCCGCTGCTCCTGCGCCCGCCCCCCCTGCTCCTGCGGCCGAGGCAGCTGAGTCAGCGGGGATGGAGAACAAGTCAGCAGAAGGCCCCGCTGGAGTGGCAGAAGAGGCACCAGCTGATGGAGGGGGGGCAGCGGGTCGACCCCATTTTCTTTGCACGCCTGAGAGATTCAGCCTCGCTCCGTCTGCTGCCCCTCCCCCCACACCGCTGCTAGCGTCCCCCCCTGCATAACCCCCACCAGACGAGTCCCGGAATCCTCCAGAGGAAGTAGCAAAGAGGGCAGGGGGCGGGTTGGCGGACGAGTAGGCCGCGGCAGAGGCGGAGAAGCCACTGCCACCGGTACCCCCGCGGTGCGAGGCAGCGAGGGGTGCGGAGGGCAGCTTGGGCTGCTCATACGCCTCGAAGCGCAGGGTGCGGTCGGCATGGCGCGCAGCAGAGGAGGAGGAGGGGTCGTGCAGGGCGGATGCGAGGGAGGTGGTATCCACGCCGGCAGAGAAGTTGAGACGGTCGGACTCTGAGAGGTAGGGGCGCGCCCCCGCTGCGAGGGAGTCACCGACGTACTGGTCGAGGAAGGGCAGCGATGGGTCCATCTGAGTCGAGAGTGGGGAAGTATGAGGGATGGGGGAGGCGGTAGATGGAGAGAATACAAACACAGGGGGTAAAAAGTGGGCAGTATAGAATTTGCTGGTAGAGGGGAGCACGGTCTGCATTAACACAGGAAACAAGGGAGAAACGAAAGATCAGAACAGCTCGCTGAGCTCCCCACATCCCCCTTGCTGCGCACCTCAATGTCCTCACAGCTGCCGTCAACAGGCAGCACGGCGGCCAGCGTGTCGGGGCTGAGCGCCACGAGCGCGTGCAGCTCGTAGGCGCGCTGCTGCAGGTCCGTGCAATGTGCCGCCAGCATGTCCTCCACAAATGCCCGCGCGTCAGGTGGCAGCTGCGGCCGCCTGCCACTCGCTGCCTCGAATGCCAGCACCTTGGCCATGGCCGTCAGGACATAAGCCTGGAGGGGGGAGGGTTCGGGAGGTGGGGACGATGTGTGCCCATGCGCGTGCACCAATGCCACAAGGCTGCGTGTGTGCTGATTAGTGCTTGCACATGTGTGCGTGTGTGGGTGTGTGTGTGTGGGTGTGTGTGTGTGGGTGTGTGGGTGGGTGTGTGGGTGTGGTTGTGGGTGTGGTTGTGGCTGTGGTTGTGGGTGTGTGTGTGTGGGTGGATGTGGGTGTGGCTGGGTGGGTGTGGCTGGGTGTGTGTGTGTGTGTGTGCGTGCGTGTGTGCGTCTGTGTGTGTGTGTGGGTGTGTGTGTGGGTGTGCGTGTGTGTGTGTGTGTGTGTGCGTGCAAGAGTGAGTGGATCCAGAGTGAATGAGAGAGAATGCACACACCCGCACACTGTCGTCGGTGTCATGAGCCTCTGCCACGTCACACAACTTTGCCATGACATCATCTGCTGACATGTGGCCGTCTGACGTGGCATACTCCCCCAACACCCAGCAGATGACCTGCCCGGGTGCAAGCAGTGGACAAGGAGGCGAAAGGGCGGATGGGCGGAAGGGAGAGGGGCGGAAGGAGGGAGGAAAAGCAAAGAGGGAGTGCAGAAGAGGTGGACGGTAGGGGAGAAGGAGCAAGCAAAGGTATGCATGGACGAGTGGCAGCGAGTGGCAGCGAGTGACAGCGAGTGGCAGCGAGTGGCAGCGAGTGGCAGCGAGTGGCAGCGAGTGGCAGCGAGTGGCAGCAAGTGGCAGGGAGTGGCGGCGGGGAAGG
This sequence comes from Closterium sp. NIES-67, assembly GCA_027943415.1. Classification (NCBI taxonomy): domain Eukaryota; kingdom Viridiplantae; phylum Streptophyta; class Zygnematophyceae; order Desmidiales; family Closteriaceae; genus Closterium; species Closterium sp. NIES-67. The sequence continues at coordinate 146,999 of BQMB01000652.1, read as the reverse complement.
TACCTGGAGCAGCAGCGTGGGCAGGTTGGGTTCTTTGAGCAGACTGAGGTACGATTGCACCTGACGCGGGGAGAGGGGGGGGGGGCAGGTGGTGGGGTTTGGGGAAATGGGGAGAGCAATGGATGGGGAGGATGTGATGCGGGAAAAGAGACGCGCCGACCAATAGAGCGTAAGTGAACGCACCTCAAGAATTCTGTAGCATGTGTGGAGGGGGATGGAAAAAGGTCGGGCTTGCAAGGAAGAAAAGGTAGGGGGAGGGCGGAAGTGACAGAAGTGGGGGACGCGCCAAGTGGAGACGAGTAGAGGAGGAAAGCACCTGAGAAAAAGCGAGTACTCACAAGATTTCCTGTGAGGTGTCCATACTCACAAGATTTCCTGTGAGGTGTCCATACTCACAAGATTTCCTGTGAGGTGTCCATACTCACAAGATTTCCTGTGAGGTGTCCATACTCACAAGATTTCCTGTGAGGTGTCCATACTCACAAGGTCCACGTTGCATCCACACCTCCCGCCGCACTCACAGCGGAGGAGCGCAGGCGCGAGTCGGCATCGTCGTTGTCGCCGCCCGACCCCTCGGCAATGAGCCTCATGAGGTCGTGCGCCACCTTGGGGCGCACCACATCGCCCGCCACCTCAAACACGCTGTTCATTGTCTGAAAAAAGGGGGGAGGGGGGGGGGGAGGAGAGACGATGGCATGAGATTGGTTGGACGCATGAGGAGGAGAGAGAAAGGCGAGATGACCGTTGCACCGTGTGCCTCCCCGCCCCTCATTCAATCCTACTTACAAATCACTCACCCTCACTCCACCCTTCATTCCAGTTCCCGATACATCCCCCATCCCATCCCTCCCTCTATTCCCCAAACCCCTCGCACCTGGATGAACCACTCATTCGATGGAGCGAATCTCTCCGCCAGCTCAACAATCCGTGCCGCCAGGTCAGCGCGGCCGTGCGCATGCGCGTCGTCCCCCGAGCGCAGTCCCCTCAGGTACTGCAGCACGTGCTCCACTATAACCTCCACGTTGTCCGGGCCCGTCATCTTATGAAGAAGATCGAGTGTTTTGCGCTTGAGCGAGTCGTCGGGATCTTCCAGGCAGTCAATGACGGCGATCTGGTGCTCGGAGGCCAGCTCGGGGCGGATGCGGATGATCTGCGCCAGGCAGTCCACGCCCATGTACCGCAGGTTGTGCACGGCGCTCTGAGGGGGTGGGGGTGGGGTGGGGGGCCGGTAAGGGGGGTGAGATGGGTGGAAGGCAGAGAGGTTGCCGAAAGAATGAGAGAGGGGGTGGGTTGCAACAAGAGGAGAGAAAGAGAGCGTGGGGCAGGGTGGGGGTGAAGGGGAGAAGGGGAGAGGAGACAAGACAGCTGGGCGGACCTTGAGGAAGGAGGAGGTGATGGCGGCGCACGACGACAGCAGCGCGTCGGACGGGTGGATGGCGGCCACCGTGCGGATCGCCTCGTACAGGATCGCGTTGCCAGCTGTCACCTGCGAGTCGTCCCGCCGCCCCGTGGTGCCCGCCTTGGGCTGCGACTCGCTGATGCGCCGGATGACGTCAGCGATGACGGGGTACATGGGCTCGCTGGCTGTCGAGTTGTTGGCTCCCAGGAGCGCCAGCAGCTTCAGCAGCTTGATCTGGGGATGGGAGGAAATGGGAGAGGTGTGGGTTGGAGGGAGAGGATGGTGGAGGAGAGAAGGGGCGGATGACGACAGTGGTATAGGGATACATGAAAGGGTTAGCTACAGGGTGGTGTGAGCAGTTTCACCAACCCAAAGGAGCGGATGTGCAGTGGCTGTCACCAAGACATGAAGAAGCTGAGCGAGTGAATGTCCAAGCGCTTGTGGTGTATCTTATCGCTGCGTTGAGATGGCTCGTTGCGTCCCCACCTGGATGAAGGGCGCGGGCACGCGGTGGTAGTCGAAGGACTTGGGCAGGCGGCCCTCCGCCACCTGCTTGAGGATGCTGAGGAACGACGGCGCCAGGTTGCGGTACGGCGCGGGGTCCGTCGCGATGAGGTCGTGCAGCGCGCACAGCGACGCGCTCATCACGCTCGGGTCCTTGTCGCACAGCGCCTGGCGAAACTTCTCCGTCACGTGCGACACGCTGGACGGCGATCGCTGGTGGAACCGCTGCAGCGCCATCACGGCCTTCTTGCGGACCAGCTCCTTGGGGTGCTTCAGCAGGTCCACTATTGGACTCAAGACCGCGGGAATCGTTTCCTCGTTGATTAACTTGCAGACGGCTCCTAAGGCCGCGCACACGACGAGGTAATTATCGGATTTGAGATCCTTCTGGATGGTGTTGACGATCAAGATGATCAGATCGTGCGAGTCGTCCAGGAACAGCGTACACGCGAGATACCCCGTGCGTTTCAACAGTAGGTTGTCGTCGTGTGTCATCTTCACGGCGTGGATGTAACCGAACGACGCATCGTGGCCGAGAATCTCGAGGTACATGAGGCGGAGTATGTACTCCTTCATCCGCTTCTTCGGCACGTCCGGCTCAGATATCTTCTTTTTAAGCAGCTCCAGCTCCCCCGCCATGATTCTATCCTCCTCCGCCTTTGACTTGGCCTCCCCTATGGCTTTAACTAGGTCTAAGAAGTCCTTGGACGACCCGACCGCGCTCTGAGACGCGAGGGCCAGGTCGCGGCCGAGCGAACGGAAATCCATGGAGAAGGACATGGCTGGGTGCCGGCAGGGCTGCTCTTTACTGGGAATCGATCACTGCTTCCGCGACCTGTGGAATCCGGCGACCCGACAACGCGTGCGAAGCCGGTCCGAGGGTCAGTCGGAGAGACGGCTGACTATTGCTGATGGGGAGGAGAAAGCGCGATCAGAAAACCTAAACAGATGGGCATGTCGGTGAAGGCGTTGCCATGAATTATACCTATGATCGGATGATCCAGTGCAGGCATTGAAGCAGCCTTGGGATTGCCGCATGGCTTGAGTTCCCTGCACAGAGAATTGTGCTGCGATACTGCCTGGTCGAACTGACGAACCAACCAATTCGGCAAGAGGGCGGACAGCATAACGGGTCGAAGGCATGGGTGGGTGCTCGCTCGCGTACACGACTAAATGAAAAGGTTATCATGAAAACTCATACGGTAATTGTCATGAGTGACGCCTAAAACAGGTGGGCACAAGAGATTTGTAGACTGGCTCCATGGATGTTGGACACGTGTACATGGCTTGCTCAAGAAAAACGCAGCAAATCAAGATAGGTTCACTGCCTGAGCGTCTGGCCCTCAGGAACCCATTGCAAATATGCAAGCTCCACTTAGAACGCGGGTTAAAAGAATCTCGAGGCTGGCTGAACTCATAAAAAGGTTACTAACGCACTATCATTTCTTGATCACTCTACTCTGTTTGCATGGCGTCGCCTTCAGCAGGCTTGACATCTCCAGCTGCAGCTTCTCCCCCCGCTGATGCACCCTCCCCTGCAGCCCCTTCTGTCTCCATCGGCTCACCACCTGCCTTGGGTGCCTCGGCAGCAGGCTCGGGCTTTGGCTCTGGAGCAGGCTTGGGAGCTGCTTTTGGTTTGGTCATGATGGGCTTGCAGAACCTGCCATCCAGCACACAAGGACAAATAACACATCCACCGCTTAGCTGGAAAGACGCAAGCCACAACACGATAGCAGCGCAGATCACACTGCATAAGCCACACACACCATGCATTAGCCAAGCAGTAACATCTAGTCCCTCCGCCGCCCACCTGTCGAGGGTCTCTGCCTTCTTCCTGAGGTCGGCGGCGAGCAGCACGGGGTTGTCCTTCTTGCCCAGCTTCTGCTGCTGGAACATCAGGTCGCGCAGCCACATCTCCGCCTTGTTGCACTCCTCCACCACCTGCCGTGAGAGTGCGTGATGCGTAGGAGTGAGGCAGAAGGAGAGTGCACATCAGCTTGGCAGAGCGAGGAGAGGTGGGCAATACTCCGTCCCTCCTGTCTGTTCATCCCTCTCCTGTGAACTTCGCCCTCTCTCCCAAATACCCTTGCTCAAGTTCCTGCTCTTCAACCTCAAACAGCCAAGATCGCCCACCCACCCCCAGCCCCCCCCAAACGTCACTTGTGAAGCCTCCCACCCAAGAATCAACACACATCTTCCCAGCCCCTGTACGCGGCATGCCAGCCACGCACTTTCTCCCCATGCGCCCATCCTCCTATCCTCCCCAACTCACTCCCACCCGAATGGCAGCACACATCCTCCCAGCCCCACTGGATGGCATGACTAGCCACGCACATATTCACATGCACCCATCCACCCATCCTCCCATCCTGCCATCCTGCCATCCTCCCATCCACCCATCCTCTCATCCTCCCATCCTCCCACGCACCCATCCTCCCAACCTCCCATCGGCCGACGCACCCATCCTCCCATCATGCCCACGCACCCATCCACCCATCCACCCATCCACCCATCCACCCGCACACCCATCGGCGCCAAGCACGCACCTGAGCCTTCTCCTTAGGGTCGATGTGCTCATAGAGCGCATCGGTGGACAGCGCAGCTTCGCGGAAGCTGCCAATGCAGTACTGCAGCGACTTCAAGGCGGGCCCACGCGCCTCCTCCTCCCGCAACCTGTTCTCGATGGGGTCGGCCAGGCGCTTGAGCTCCTCGAGCTTGGCGGAGTACACGCCTTTGCTCTCGCTCTCGCCGTCTTCGTACAGCCAGTCCTCCGTCTCCTGCAGCCGCGCCAACACCTTCTCCTTCTCCGCCTCCGTCGCGTACGGGGCTAGCTTGTCGTGCAGCTGGGCCAAGGGAGGGAAGGGGGAGGAAAAGGGGTCAGGGGAAGGTGGGGTATTGATGGGTGGGGGGGGAGCGGACGCCATGCAACCACCTCATTGCCATACACACACCCAGCTTATCCTGCCACACACCCACACACAACTTGTCATGCCACATGCTTCATGCCCATGCCCCATGCTCATGCCACATGTCCATGCCACATGCCACATGCCACATGCCCCATGCCCCATGTCCCATGCCACGCGCCCCACGCACCTTGTTGCGCATGTCATAGACGTAGCTCTCAACGGCGTTCTTCTTCTCCTTGGTCTCCTCCATCACGCGGTCCTGCAGCGCCATCGCGAACTCCTCCTCCACCAGCTGCTGCAGCGTCGCCGCAGGTAGCCCCCCCACCAGGTGCGCCTCGATGGGCACGTCCGTCTTCTTAGTCTTCTTCTTCTTCACCATCTCCGGCTGTAAGGCCGTGGGGCGGGGTGTGAGTCGGCGGGTGTAGGGAATGAGGGGGTGGAAATTCAGAGAACACTCCTGTCTCTGTGCTGTACAGTGGCAAAGGACTTGGGGAGGCAACTAAGCGTCAGCGCTGCAGCAGCAGCGGCGTACCTTGGCTGGTTGCGCTGCTGCAGCGGCAGCGGCGTCGTCCATCTTGGCATCGCCAGCAGCAGCATCGCCTGCTGCTGCCGCACCAGCCTCGGCCTCCATGGGCGCGCCAGCCGCATCTGCTGCTGCTGCTGGCGGGGGCGCGGCGTCCTTCTTTGCTGGCACCTCCACCTCCTCCTCCTCCAGCAGCTGCTCCCAGGGGCCACAGGCACGTGAGGGGGGAAAAAGGGGGATGGCGGTGGGGACGGTATGAGCTGAGGGAAATTCGCCTGGACTGACAGGTGAGGCGCTTTCCCGTGCAGCTCACAGAACTCTTCACGCCATTTTAGAGCACTCCTTTTCTTCATGACTCTTTTGTTGCGCATATAATGCTTCATTTCTTAATCATCCACCTCCCAAGTTGCTTCCTCCCATCCTCTCCCCAAGGCTTGGCACTCACTGTGGCGGATTCAACGGACAGGATGCCGTGCAGGTTCAGCCGGATCTTCACCTTCAGCTTCGGCTTCGAGTCCGGCCGCGACGGGGCGAACGGACCCACCTGCAGGGCGCGCACGGCGAGACGTGCGGGGGAGGAGAGGGGAGGGCCGGGGGTGGGGTGGGGTGGGGTGTGGTGCGGTGAGGTGAGGTGAGGGGGGAATGTTTATTGCGGTTTGCAAAATTCTGTTCAAAAGCCGCACGTGGCCCAGTTGAGAGGCTTCCACTGACAGAGGCACAGCTGGAGGTCAACAAACGGTGCTTGCAGCAAGTGTGTATGTGAAGGGCGGGTTGCTCACACCAGGGCTGTGCACGTGGAGCGGGCGGGGGCTTACAGTGAAGGTGCCGATGCGGACGTTGGCGCCAACGGTCTGGTCCTCGGGGTTGGCGTAGAAGGCGTCGATGGTGAAGGCCTCGGTGCGGTAGAAGGTGAGCAGCTTGGAGCTGGGCAGCGGGTTGTTCTTGCAGAATACCACCTGGTTCGGCTGCGCCGCCGCCTCCTCGCCCCCGCCCTCCGCGCCCTCCGCGGACGCCGCCCCCGCCGCGCTGGCCTGCTTCCACGAGAGCGCGATGGCGAAGGGGTACGTGTCGTGCACCTGATTGGCGGGGTCAGGGGGGGCGGATGGGGATGGGTGTGTCCAGGGGGGTGGCGCGAGGGGGGAGAGAGAAGAGAGGTAAGATTGTGCAGCAATGGTCATTTTGCAGGGGCGTTGGCCAAGGGAACACTGGCCGGCCGAGAGTGGATGCGACGCACCAGGTGCACTGCCAGTCACACAGAATCCGCGGACTCGAACCCCGGGACTGCCGACTCACCTCGAACTCGCGGACTTTGAACGCGGGGCTCAGCATGGCGCACTGCAGCGCGCACCCGCGCGCGACGCACTCGCTGGCGTTCATGGTGCGGCGCGGCTCCTTGCCGAAGAACTCCGCGAGGATCTTCAGGATCGCCGGCACGCGCGACCCCGACCCCACCAGCTCCACGGCCGCGATCTGATCGATGGTGAGCCCCGACTCGAGCAGCGCGCGCTGGCACGGCGCCTTGACGCGCTCCAGGATGGGCTTCGCGAGCTCCTCGAAGTGGTCGCGCTTGAGGAAGCCCGTCACGTCCTTCTCGTCCATCAGACACTCCACCTGCAGGGGAAGACGGGGGGGGGGGCGCGGGCGGAGAGGAAGGAGAGAACAGGTGGGGCAGCCGCGGGAGGGTTTGGGTAAGGGGGAGAGGGCCCCACGGAGGATTAGACAAGGCTTTGGTGAGGACACGAAGGGGATGATCCGCGGGAGCATATGAGGCGGGTGTGTTTTGAGTCGACTCAAAATACACCTGATCCGCGGGTGAGGAGTCTATTTTTGAGGCGCCTCAAAAATAGACTCCTCAAAATACACCTGATCCGCGGGAGCACATGAAGCGGAAGGACGTAGACGGAGCGAGGAGAAACGAATACGACCCGTGCCGGGCGACTCACGTGCAGCGGCGACTCCGGGTTGGCGCTGAGGACCTTCTTGAGCTTCTCGCATGCCGTGCGCAGGCGGAGGCACGCGCGCGCGTTGGAGGGGATGTCGAGCTTGTGCGCCCGCTTGCACTCGTCGACGAAGTGGTTGAAGAGCACCTCGTCGAAGTCGCGCCCGCCCAGCGACCGGTCGAACGCGTGCGCGAGCACCTTCAGCTGGCCCTTCTTGAACGCCACGATCGACACCTGCATCGTCGAGTGCCCGATGTCCACGAACGCGATATTGAGAGGCTCGGTTTCCGACAGATCCGTCTTGTAGATCCCGTACGCCAGGGCCGTGGCCGTCGGCTCGTGCATTAGCCGGAGCGGGTGCAGGCCCGCGATAGTAGCGGCATCGAGATAAGCGCGGCGTTGCGAGTCGGTGAGGTAGACGGGGATGCCGATGACGCAGTCCGTGATCTTCGACCCCAGGTCCTTCTCGCCGATCGCCTTCAAACCCGACAGAACCATCGCGAGAAGTTGGGTCGGCGAGAACGTCCGCGGCTCGTTCATGTACATCACGTGCACCAGAATCTCGCCGTCGGGGCCCTCGGAGCAGCGGAAGGGGAACATCGAGAGGTCCTTCTGGACCTCGGGATCCGCGAATTTCCGCCCGATCATGCGCTTGATCTGCGACACGGTGTTCTTAGGGTTCATCGTGTACGACGCCGCCCCTGCGACGCCGAGGAATCGCTGCGTCTCGCCGAAGCAGACGACATTGGGCGTCTCGCGGTTGGACTCCTCGTTGAGCGCGATGTCGATGCCGCGCTGCCGCGCGATGCCCACCACGCCTCTCTCATTCCCCACATCAAAACCGACCACGCTCATCGTGCTCTGCCGAAATTACACTCTTAGTCACAGCAGAAGTCGGAAAACCAGAGATCAACAGAAAGGCACGAAAATAACTAGAGGCGAAACAGCGACGTGGGTGGATAATAAGAGTCGCAGATCCTGAGGAAGCAGCTAGAACAAATGAAGGAGAAATTGGTCCAAACAGCCGAATGCGATCAAGCAGAAAAGCTGGAGCCATCTTGTCAGTGCCTTCGCGAACGTCGTCAGGGTTCCCGGCTGATCCTTCGCGAATCCTGTCTACGGTGTTGCGAAGGAAGGTATCATCTGTTCCACAGCTGGTAACGCATCGTGAGCAAGTCGCCAAGCCATTCACATTCTAGAATGTCACCGTAACGAGTCTTCGGGAACCTTCCTCCTGCAGCTGTGACTGTGGGGGAGTTGGCGAGGACACGGTGCGTGTCAGATGATGGAGAATCGTCACAACCGCCAGAAGAAGATTCAGTGCTCCTGTGCAAGGCATTTCGTTATGCCGTTGTTTCCCCATGATTGATTGGCTAAATGCGTTGTCACATCACTAGGGTTCACAACACACACTATCACCCAGTGCGCATTGCACTTAGGGCAAAACGCGAATGTTTGCATTTCCATACACATGTTTACAACACAGATCTATATAATCCTTACTACAGTCCATTCAAAATGTCTAGTTCATACGGTACCCGTAAGGGGAAACACCCCTATTCTCTCCCAAGTGCTCATAGTAAGATCAGTGGGTTCAGTGCGGTAGAGTGCGAGAGATGCGACATGGAATGCAGGGGATGGTAGGGAGGATGTGGGGGTGGGAGGGAGAAGGGAGGGAAATGCCTTCCCTACTGCTGCTTTTGCTTCCTGCTTCTGGTCATCTGACAGATCACCATAGATGAGGCTGAGATGAGGCATGTACGCTGCACAGGTGATGGACACACAGTTAGGGGAGGAAGATTTGAAGAGGCAGTAAAGATGAGAGGGAACTGGGGGTTAGGCGGACTGAAAGAGTTGTGTGCAGGCAAATGAGTGACTGCATTCTCAATGTGGTGCGCAATGGCATGCCGCCTGATGCTCATACCTGCACTGGCGTCCCTATCCATGCCCATCACTTCCACAGCCTTGTCGTGCACATGCAGCACCTGATAGCACGCACACAGTGGGCTATTGGTTCAAAAAGGGGGGAGGGAGAAAATACGCCAGGCATGATGCGTTTTTGACATCAAAGGTCAGCACCTTTCCTCCACCCGAGGAACAATCTCAAGGGTGAATTGCATCGGCGATGCACATCTTTCTCGCGAAAACACGAAGCCCGCCCAGTCTAGAGAAGCGAGAGCGAACCTCGTTGGAGGGCAGCATCTTGAGATAGACGCATTGGAAGAAGAGCCGCCCGCTGGCGAGCTCCATGACGTGGATGTCGTACGGCTTCAATGACTTCCCCAGCTGCTCCATGCGCCTCACCACCTCCCGGTCGTTCAGCCCCTCCGTCTCCCCGAACGCCCCTATCACCGTCACATGCGGCTCAAACGCCGTGCACCCAAACCTGTGGGACAGGTACAATGGAGCGAAGCTCGGCATTTAGGCGTGGCTCTACCAACACCCCATAAAGTTAAGATATGTAGATTATTCTTCCAAGATACCACACCTGGTTGAAAGGTTCGAAATGGCGGCCGACGCTGAGGCGTGGAATGCCGAGCCTTCGTCAGGCATGGCCCAGATGGAGTACTGATGCACCTTTGCTGAGCTGGACCGTCCATCGCCTGCTGACGTGGCACCAGCTGCGGTGGCGGTTCCTGACTTATCCCGCAGCGGATCAGGGTCCATGGCTGACGTGGCAAGGTCGGGGGTAGAGGAGGATGGTGAGAGGCGCGTGTAAGCGAGGTAGGTGACGAGTAAGACAATCACGAGAGTAAGGACGGAGCGCCTGTTATCGGAGTCGAGTGGCCTGAGGAGTGGTAAGTTGAGAAGGACACGGCGAGATGCGGGGGGAAGCGGCATTCGTGGACGCGAAAACGGTCCTAGCGAAGGGTTACGCGATCGCGAAAGCATGCAGATTTTGCTCTCCCGCACGCGACGCGAGTAGGTTCATCAGTTCACAGGTAGAGCAGACGGCGCACGGCGAAACATGGATGGAGCAAACTGTCGCGAAGGAAAGCGGAAGCTGGACCTGCTGGGAAGGAGACTCTGCGTAGCGAGGGAGTCGATCGAAGGCTACGCGCTACACGCGGCGTCGAGCGCGGGGAGACCGGCAAACTAGAGCATCGAGCACGGCGGAACAACTGCGAGGAGGGAGACGGTGGAGGGAGGCGAATGGCGCGACACGCAGACATGCGATGGCCAGGCGAATAGGCGGGGACGGCGGAGAGCGCGGTGCAAATATCGCATGTGAAGTTGAAGAGCCAGGTTACCCACTGAGGCGGTGCTGGTTTGGCGAGAGCTCGCCAGAAGCTGTGCAAAAACTTGAACCAGATTTGTGCACTGCAAGGTCATTCCGCTCCCCCGCAAGTTTTGTTCCCCCACCCATTAGCCGATGTCGTTTCCCCACAACCCTCGCCGACCGTCAATTTCACAACCCCCCCAACCTCCGCCACCGCGTTTTCGTTTCAAAATCCCCCTCATGAGCATTTCGATTTTGCCCTGGGGCTCAGACGCTTCCGCGCGCGCATGATTTCAAATGTCTCCAACACCCCATCCCCAAGCTTCCCCCCTACTCCGCTCCATCTGCCTCAGCTGATTTCAAACTTCCTTCCAGCGTGGCGAAAACAAAAGTTTCCCAACCAATCACATGCTTCGCTCCCTCCCAACTCCCTCGCGAACCTTGCAAAAACTAGATATTAACAAATGTTTCAAAGGTTTCCCAAATCAGAGTGGCGCAGCGGAAGCGTGGTGGGCCCATAACCCACAGGTCCCAGGATCGAAACCTGGCTCTGATAAGGTTTTGCTTTCCCCTGGCCTCCACCAGAGGCACTCTACGACCCTCTGCACCCAGTGCTGGGTCTATGGCTGTGAATCATGAGCTTGACATACCTAAACATATTTCCTTGCCACCTTAGAGAAATACTCCTCCCAGAAGGAGCTTTTGTTACCAAAATCTACAACACAAAACTCCCCTCGCAGTGATGCAGTCAAGTCAAGCTACTCCATGAGAGAAACAGTTGTCAGCCAAGGAGGGGGTCAACACAAGATGGAACGCGCGGAATGAGAAAATCAAGACGGCTTTGCCTTGCGGTGGGGCGGCTTGCCCTTGAAGAGAGCCAACAAGTCATCAAAGCCCTGAGGGGAATGCACGGGGACGCGGGGGGGAAGGAGGCGTTGTTGAAGTGAAGCACGTGTTTAGGGTGGCCAGGATCTAGAGTTGGTGGAACCAAGAGTAAAAAGTCAGCGGCTTCCATCCATTCAAACCACCACATGCGCTCCGAACAACGGTCCACATGTTTTGTGCCCGCACACTTGGCATTGATGCTGCTGACAGCACAGCATGGCTGTGAGGGCACAGGCGCCTACCTTGGTGGCTGTATGGAGGATGACAAAGAGAGAGGAGAGGTAGATGGCCACCGCAAGGAACGTGACCAAGTCGAAGGTGATACTAGCCACCTGGAGGCACACATGGGGCCAAAGGCATGGGGGATTACAGAGAAGATTGGAGTCAGAAGGAAGGGCATGAGGTGCATGCGTTGAGGTGCGTGTAGAGGGAGGGGAGTGCGCAAGGTGTTGCGGTGTACAGTGAGGAGTCAATGCAGACACCAATGCGAACCGTTGAACGCTTGATCAATGCAGGAAAGGGGAACAACGCACGATGCATGGTGAACGCAGCAGGCGCCACACACACCATGCCACGCCATGCTATGCCATGCCCACCTGGTAAATGTTCATTTGCGCATGCGGCGTGGAGTACAGCGCATAGTAGGGGTCCAGCGCTGCTCTCCTCACCTCCACCTTGTCCGCATGCGCTGCCAGCTCCTGGGCGCAGCAAAACAGGCAGGGCGAGAGAGCAAGGGGGTGGAGGGGGTGAGAAGTGGAGGGAGGAAAGCGGGGAAGCAAGGCAGGAGGGAGAGAAGAGAAGGGAGGAGATGCAGACGAATGATACAGAGTCAAGCAGGCAGCTTCTGCAAACCCAGGAAACCAAGGGACGCAGGAAGCGACACATGCAGAAATGCTTTATTTTGGGACGCCTTGGGCACTACAGTACAGATGAATGAAGCCCCTTACTGCTTGCATGGCGGCAATTATTGGGTCGTCCTTGGCCAGTAGCGGGGCGACACGTGGCGAGTGCGAGAGGAGGGAGAGCCAGTGGGAGAGGTAGGGGAGGCTGGGGGAGAGCGAGGAGTTGGGCGGGAAGAAGTCAATGGGGGTGGCGCCTGCAGCCCCTCCGTCTGACGGGGGTGCGCCGCTGCTGCTGCTGCTGCTGCTGCTGCTGCTGAATATGTGGCTCTGGGTTGGAGAGAAAGGGTGGGAGACAGGGGTGGAGGGAGACAAAGAGTGCCAAGGCTTTTGAAGAGTGAAGTTGAAGCTGAACTTGGGCTAGAACTACAAGAATGCATGGGAGGGGAAGAAGGGTAGGTGGCGTGAGAGGGTTGGCTCTCTCACCGCGATGGCTTCGGCAACGAGACGCGTTGCAGCGAGGAGATGGTTCTCATCTACGGACGACCTGCAAAGGGGTTTGGGGTTTAGGCAGATACAGGCAAAGCGAGGAGGGACTTGGAAGGATAGACAAGGAAGAAACCCCACAGGATAGAAAAGGACACGGATATAGCACGCATCACAGGCAGCACATAAAGAAGGAGAATTACAATGCGCAAATCCCCTTTAAAAATAAAAAGGGGGTTTCAAATACCTCGCTCGCACCTGGTGTCAGCCAACCCGCCCCAGTGGCGCAGGAAGCGCGGCGGGGTGGGCAGGGCGGAGAGGGAGGCGGCGACGAGCTTGCGGCGTGAGAAGAGCTCGTGCTGCCAGGGCACGCGCGAGTCGGAGATGTTGACCTTCTTGTGCACCGCGCGCACGGCCACAGGCGGTGCCACCACGGCAGCCGCGGATGACAGGCCCTGCGGGGGAGAGGTGTGGGGGGCAGGGGCACGGGGCGAGACGCCTGTGAGCACCGAGCAGCCGGCAGCTCGATGGTGGAGGCGGATTGGCGAGGAGCGCTGGATGAGGGTCCGCACGTGGGGGTGAGGCGGCGCTTGAGTCAGGAGAGCGGTGAGCATTCCGCGCTCGAGGTGCTGCCTTAAAACGAGCGCACCTGGAAGAGTGCTCGGATGGTGGGGTCCTTGAGGGGCCGCGACACGTGCAGATGCAGGGCCCTGCTTGCCGCCTCTTCTACCCCCTCTGCATCGCCCTCCCCCTCTGCCCCTGCACCAATGGCGCGCAGGCAGATGGCAAACTCGAGGCGGTCCAGCACACTCTGGTCCAGCGACGCCAGCCACTGGCAGGGGGGGAGAAACCAGGGGGGAATCGGCGGACGGAATTCAGAGTTTAGGGTAAAAAAAACTTTTCACAGGAAACGGGGAAATTAGAGTGAAAAAGATGATTTCACGCAAAGAAGTGAAGAGGGGGAGGAGGAGACGGGATGGTGGACTCACTCCCTTGCCCTTCTGCCAACACTTTCGCTCACACTCAATCCCCTGCCGGGTCCAATCCCATCCCATCCCATCCCATCCCACCAGAGATGCACTAAACACGTCGCTCGCACCTGCCGGGTGCCGTCGTAGTTGTAGGGGCCGCCCGCTGTGAGCAGGAAGAGCAGGTGGAAGGGCGGCCGCGACGACGGCAGCAGCGCGAAGAGGCGCGAGAACAGCCGCAGCAGCTGCAGCAGCGCCGCCACCCCGCTGGCGCTGCTGGCAGGCCCGGATGACAAGGACTGGGGGGGGGAGGGGGGGAGGGGGGTGGGGAACGAGAGGTGAAAGGGGCGAGTGGGGAGGGGAGAGTGGGCGCAGGTGCAGCCGGCCCGGCATGCCACCGGCGCTGCTGCTGGGGCCTGATGGCAGGGACTGGGAGGGCAGGGGCGGGGAGGGGAGGGGAGGGGAGGGGAGGGGAGGGGAGGGGAGGGGCGGGGAGGGGAGGGGAGGGGAGGGGAGGGGAGGGGCGGGGAGGGAAGGGGAGGGGAGGGGAGGGGAGGGGAGGGGAGGGGAGGGGAGGGGAGGGGCGGGGAGGGGAGGGGCGGGGAGGGGAGGGGAGGGGAGGGGAGGGGCGGGGAGGGGCGGGGCGAGCAAGGAGAGGGAGGGGAGGGAGGATGTGGTGAGAGGAGTTCCAGCAGGCATAAAGCACCGCGACAGAGACGAGAAGAGGGTGCGAGAGCAGGACGGATGGCTCACAGGCACAAGGCCGAAGGTGTCGTACGGCGCCACCACTGCCACTATGGGCAGCGCGTCCCTCCTGCCGCCCTGCCCCTGTGCGGGCGCGGTGCCGTACAGCCACGCCTCCATGGCGGGCAGAGGCGACGACGCCGGCAGCTTGCGGGGCTCGCCGGCTGCCACCACGAGCTTGAAGCTGATGGGGGGAGGTGGGGGGGGGGCGGAGGAGCGGCTGAGGGAGGCGATGTGGACGGCGGAGGGGAAGCCTGTGAAGCGCTGTGGAGAGTGGCTGTCAGGTGCACTGCAGCCATGCCCGTGAGCGCACTGCAGCAATGCCTGTTCTTTAACGGCGACGGGTCAGGGATATGTCCTGGTAGCGCCCCTCTCACCCGCCATTTGTGGCCGATGCAGGCTTGCCCGCCCTGTCGTTGCTCTCCACGTCAGCCACCAGCTTTGACAGCTCAGCATTGTCAACCGCAAAGTAAACAGGCACCTGGGGGAAAGGCGAGGGGTTGAGGGAGGAGGCGGTTGAGCGAAAGGAAAGTTGGGTGTCAGGTCAGACGCCATAGAGCCGATGACAAGCACCAGCATAGCATGCGGCACTCACCGGTATGTTGGCCTCCAGCAGGCGCTCCTCCAGCCGCGCCACCACCTTAATATGCTCCTTAATCTCCTCCGCATCCCCCGCCGCCCCGGCCCTGCTGACGTCATCGTCAGCGTCGTCGTCCTCTCCCTGGCCGCCATCTGGCAGCGAGGAGCTGAAGTGGCGTGGCAGGATGAAGAGCAGCCCTCCCACCTTGCGGGATCCAGCCACCACCTCTGATGACGTGGCGGGGGAGAGGGGTGAGGAGGGGAGAAGGGGGAGAAGGGGGAGAAGGTGAACACTGAGAGAGGCATTCGAGATATACAAGCAGCACGAAGCAAGGTCAAGCGGGAGCAGGGGAGAGCGGATCGGTGCATGGCGTCTCACCGTCCAGCAGGGTGAAGTTGATCCGCTGGATCGGCACCACGATCACGGCGCGCATCAGATCCGCCTCGGATGCTGCTGACGTGGACAGCCCCGACGACGCGTACAGGCTGAACGACGCCTTGCGCGACCCGAACGGCGCGCCGCCGAGATCGTACTGCGGGGAGCGTCAGCGCAGCACGGGCAGAGAGGGAGCGAGGGAGATGATGGTGCGAGTGTAAGCGGCGTAACGGCAGAGAGGGGGGTCATATCGCGGCACTCGCCTGCGTCACCTGCGTCTAAGCCAGAGCTCGTGAGGCCTATCGCCTCCGTCGGATTCTGAACGCCGATACGCGCATCGTCCTACCGCCGCGTCCCTCTTAGCTTCCCAACACGCGACCTTCACGATCGCACCAGGAGCCGTCTGGATCAACAACAAGCGCCTCTCGTTGCAGCGAAAGCAGGTGGCGCTGCGCCTTGCGGGTGTCGGCTTTCACAACTCACTCTCTGGATCGCCTCTCATAAACCTCCGAATCGCACTCACACTTGCAATCGAACCGCGAACTTCCGGGCCTGCGCTGATGCTTATCACATCCCCATTCGAGGATCCTAATCTCCCAAAGGGGTCAAAACACGCTTTTGAGTCGACTCAAAAGCATCCCCATTCGAGGATCCTAATCTCTCGAAGGGGTCAAAACACGTGCATTAGGTTGAATCTGAATCAGCAGATCCAGGCCGTTCATGGCGGTGACCATGGCGGATCCGACGGACCTGGATCATTCTGTAGACGTCGACAACCGAGGCGGCGTCGGAGAGCACGGGGAAGGCCATAAGCGCGCCGATCAGCGCCACGGCCGCCTGCAAGGCCAGCACCGCCTGTAGCGACGCAGCGGGCCGTGCCCGGCTGTAGCGGGAAAACGGATCCATTGAGCTCTAACGCAAAAAGGCTCGTCACGCAGACTCAAAATCCGTGCCGCAGAATGCCGGCGAACGCAGAATGCTAGGCGACGCTGGAATCGGTGGATCCGTGGTGCTGGGAGGAGGAAGCAGGAAGGGCAACAGGGACTGCAGCAGGTAGGCGAATACGAGGTTGCCCCAAGTCGCTCTGGCGGCAAAATGGGTGGCTCTAGGGCGTGTTTCCGTGCTCTCGATTCGTCTCCCAGTACCAAATTGCATCCCACCCCCCAGGGGAGGCAGGTTTGCTCCAAATGCCGTCCCAACCAGGAACAAAAACGGGCCCTGATTATATTCAGCGATGGAGACTCCTCTATCGCGGACAGGTTCAACTTTTCAACATCGGGAATTTCACAATGACGGTGCTGCAGTGACTGACTTCCTCCAGAAGCAGCTTCTGCAGTTAGTTTCTTACCTACGGCTCGTACTTACTGGGGCTCGTTATTACTCTATGCCCAGAGCGCGCATCGACCTCAGGCAACGACCAGCTACCGCAGTGCCTGTCGCCGCGTGCGGGCCGTCAGCCGTCCGATGGTCAAATGGCAGGGCTTCGCCTGCGCTGCTGCGGCGGCCATCGGGCACAGCGGCATCGACGCCACGCGCAAGTACGCCTCGCAGACACTCTCCTCCGCCGAGCTGGTCACGCTCGTCGGCATTCTCGATGCGCTCTTCCTCTCCTCCTTCATCTTCGCCTTCCGCCTCGTCACCGATCTGCGCTTCGTGACGTGGAAGCTCCTGCAGATTCTCGTTGCCAGCTCAGCAGCGAAGATCCTAGCTGGCGTCATGTACCAGCGCGCGTTACACGTGGCACCCATCTCCACGACTGTTCCGTTCCTCGCGTTCGTACCCGTGCTCCTACTGGCAACGTCGTTTCTTCTCCTGGGTGAAGTCCCGAGCGTACAAGGCGTTGTTGGGGTCGTAGTTGTAACGGCGGGTGGTTACCTCCTAGCGTTACAGAGTAGCAGCAGCAGCGGCGGCGGCAGTCGCGGCCCGAGCAGAGCCAGCAGCCGAGCCAGCAGCCCTCGGCCAGGAGTCGCTGCTGTTGGTAGCGGGAGTTCTTATAACGAGAGCGAGGTCCTTGGTGACAAAATCAAGGCCTCTGGTACAATCACACCCACTGACGATAACGGAGCCGACGTCGAAGCTAGGATTACTCGAACTGACTCTGCCGGGGCTGGCTCACAGGCTGGGGCCGAACCATCATCTCCTGTAACTCCCAACCTGGCGAAACCTAGGTCGTCAATTTTGAGGGGCAACCACCCTGTTCCTTTCTCGGCACCTCCCATTAATCGCACTGTAGCGAGACGGTTGACAGGGAACAACCACCCCGGAATAAATGGGGCAACTGACACTATTGAGAGCCCTTATGGGGTTACTGACTTGAGGCAGAACTCTGATACATCTTTTGGAGTCGGTTCGGATGCAGGTTTGGAATCCCCAGACCTGCGAGCCGAGGCTGACAGCGTGCTAGGTTCAGACATAGCGTTGGATCTGAGTTTCGGGCAGGATATCAAACGGGCAGTCAGTGAGAGAAGTGGGGGCGGCGGGGGAAGGGCAGGACGGAGAGGGGGGCAGGAGGTGGGAGAAGTGAGAGAGGAGGAAGATGCAGGAGGAGGAGCGAGCGGCAGTGCAGCAAGGGAGAGATCAGGAGAGAGCAGGCAAAGAAGTTTCACTGAGGGCCCTAGCAGTAGTGATATAGGGGCTGGTGGTGGATTTGGTGGAGGAAGAGGGTTCTACTCCCGAGCCTCAAGAGGCAGGTTTGGCACTGGCTTGGGAATCGGGTTAGGTTCGGCACACAGCCCTCAGCAGCTGCATGCCTCTGCCCAATCCAGTCCTGCCACGTCAGGAGGAAGAGAGATGAAACGGAAAGGAGAGGCAAGAGGGGAAGAGGGAGAGATTGTGGGTACGATGGAGCAAGGACGTGGTAGCGGTGGGGGAGGGGAGGGGGAGAAGGGAGAAAGTTCAAAGCAGCAGCAGGCAGCAACGCCGCAGCAAGGAGCAACACCGACAGCAGGGGGAGTGCCTTGGAGAACGAGAAGTGGGCGGAGGAGAGGTGCGTGGGGAGGGGGCTGGTTGTCGCTGCTGCAGCAGGTGTGGGGGGCGGTGGTGGGTGGGAAGGAGGAGAGGGATGGCGAGGCGGGGAGGAGAGGGTGGGTGAAGCTGCTTATATCGAGGATGGCTCGCGTGCGCCTGCTACTGGGAGGACTGCTCGCCCCGCTGGGGTGAGTGAGGGATGAGAGTGATGTGCCAAGAATCACGAGCCACCTCAAGAAAGAAAAGCTGCTTCCTCTACCCTCCCTATTCTCTGCCCCACCTGCTCCTTTTCGTTCCGTGCTGTTTGTTTCTTCTTGCCTCTCTCCCTCTCCCAACTTGTCCTTGTATTAAGAAGGTGGTATGGTACAGGCATGGCAGGTCCTTCTTGCCTCTCCCCCTCTCCCCCTCCCTCTCTGCACCCCATCACCGGATCCCATCTCTTTTTGACTCAACTCTGTTTTTTGACACAGGAAGAGGGCTGGCATTGTCTGGCAGTATCTGCACGGTCCTCTGAAGCGGCTACGCATGGTAACCGCATGGGCGAGAGCGCCTCTGCGAGTGGTGCTGCGTGTGCTGCGAGCCCCGTGGGTGGTGCTAAAGGGGGCGCTGAGATGGGTGGGCGCGCAGAAGCGGCACGAGGGGCCGCTGCTCATGATGGGGTGTGCCGTGCTGCTCAGCTTCACTAATGGGTGTGTGCCATGCGGTGCCACACAACACAAGGCAGCAGTGCCTGCCTGCCTGCACTTCTGCGTGCTGCTGCTCCGCTCACCCTTTGACCCCTCCCACCTTCACGCTCCATTGCCCCTCCGTCCTTTGCCAAGCTCTGCTGTCTGTCTCTTGCCCCTGCCGCCCGCAGGTGCGACAAGCTGGGCGTGCACCACTCGCCGTCCGTGGTGGTGTTTGCGGGCCTGCAGCGCCTCTTCATGGCCGTGCCTCCCGTGCTCTACCTCGCCGCCACCAGGTGGGGCTACAGCTGCCAGCAGATGGGGCTACAGCTGCCATCAGGTGGGGCTACAGCTGCCACCAGGTGGGGCTACAGCTGCCACCAGGTGGGCCTCTTGCTGCTCACTTGCATCACTCCACTAATACTGCCAAGCAACAAAACAGCTGCACCATTAGTCTTGGCTTCTGCCGTTTGCGTGCATCCCCGTCATCTTGTGTTCCTTGTCCACTCCCCCCTCAGGCCGTCCGCCTTCCCGCTGCTGCTGCACCACTTTCCCCTGTTGGCGGGCATATCAGCGTTTGAGATCACGGCCATTGTCTTCTACCTGCAGAGCCTGCACTGGCTCCTCGTCTCCTACTCCGTCGCCGTGAGTGCCTCATTCACTTCACTGTGGCACTACTCTCATGTTTTCCCTCAGCATCTCAAGCTCTTTGCACGGCGCACTGAATCTTACTATTCCGTCTCTCATCGCCTTCTCTTCTCTCCCCCTCCCCCCCCCCCAGGCGAAGCGCAGCAACATCCTCATCTCCATGTTCGTCGGCTACTTCCTCTTCAAGGTGCGCCCCTCCCTCGCTCCCTCGATCCCTCGCTCCCTCGCTCACGCCTGCTGCTTCGCTTCGCTTGGGCGTGCCTGCTCCACCCCACCGGCACTTCAGCTCGCTTCTTTCCGCTCGTCCACCTTCCTTTCGTCCACCTTCTTTTCGTCCACCTTCCTTCCTGCCCTCCCTTTCTCCGGCGACCCAATGGCCGTGTCGCATGCAGGAGAACATCTGGAGGAGACTGCCTTATGTGCTGCTCATGATTTCTGGAATGACACTGATTATTTTCGCAGCCTGAAGTGTATGCATGATTGTGCATTTAAAACCCATTGATATACGTACTCTTAGTGCCATGCTTGTCTTGTCTCCAACAATGTTTTGAAGTGATGCTGATCAGTGGTCACTAACAACTCACCATAACTCATCCCCAGGACTGGCAAGGCAAGCAAGCTGCGCCTAGAAAAAGCATGAATTGTCCACGAGCACCAGGTATGGTAGTGCCAGCATGTGACACATTCTGCTTGCTGCACGGGGGGCACGTATTGCAGTTCAAGATCAACAGAGAAATTCTGCTTCGGTTTGTTTCCTTCCTCTGTTGATCTCGAACTGCAATACGTGCCCCCCCGTGCAGCAAGCAGGCAACCCCATGCTCTGGTTTGTTTGACAGATGCTTCCAGCCAAGGCAGCTCAACATTCATACCACGAAGGAAGTTACAAGAAACGATCCAATCCAATACGATGTCTCAAGCTCAACACACGGAATCCAACAATTCAATTTGTCACCAAAAACTCAGCTACACTCCTTGGCCATACCCGCTGATGCAAACCCCCTCGCTATCCCCCAGGACCAGCCCTCTCCACATCCCCCCGTCAGCCCAAACAAACGACCTAGCCACCATCCCCCCTTCCCATGCCAGCCCACATGCACACATCCACACATGCACACATCCACACATCCACACATGCACGCATGCACACATCCAGACAGGCACACATGCAAGCATGCACGCATACACACATACAAGCATGCACCCATGCACTCATGCACGCATGCACACATGCAAGCATACACCCATGCACACATGCAGACACACAACACTCCGCAGCTGTTCCTGCCGCAGCTGCTCCTGCCCCAGCTGCTCCTGCCCCAGCTGCTCCTGCCCCAGCTGCTCCTGCTGCAGCTGCTCCTGCTGCAGCTGCTCCTGCTGCAGCTGCAACAGTCTGAGGGGCTACAACTGTTGCACCAGCCACAAGGCCGGAGGCTACAACTGTTGCACCAGCCACAAGGCCGGAGGCTACAACTGTTGCACCAGCCACAAGGCCGGAGGCTACAACTGTTGCACCAGCCACAAGGCCGGAGGCTACAACTGTTGCACCAGCCACAAGGCCGGAGGCTACAACTGTTGCACCAGCCACAAGGCCGGAGGCTACAACTGTTGCACCAGCCACAAGGCCGGAGGCTACAACTGTTGCACCAGCCACAAGGCCGGAGGCTACAACTGTTGCACCAGCCACAAGGCCGGAGGCTACAACTGTTGCACCAGCCACAAGGCCGGAGGCTACAGCTGCACCCCCCTGCCTCCACTACCTTCAAGAACAATAACTCCTACTTTCACCACCAACTCTCGCTTTCACTACCAACTCCCACCCTGCTGCCAACAACACCACTCGCTCCCCCCTTCCCACTCACATTCTCACTGTCTCTCAATCACTCCCACTCTCACTCGCACTACGCTGCTCACTCTCACTCCCACTCTCCACGGCCTTCTTGCCCCTCCCACTAGTTTTCGCGTCTCTCCCCCTCTCTGCATGCCTCCCCTTCCCTCCTCGGTTCCTCCTGTCCCCCCCCTCTGTTCCTCCACTTCCCCTCTCCGAGTCGCTATCACTCTCATTACTCCCCCTCTTGCTCTTGCTCCCACCATGCCTGTGCGTATCCGCCACCCTATCCCCATCCCCACTCTCACTCTCACTCCCCTTCCTCCCCTCCTTGCCCCTCTCCTCCTCCCGCCCTCCAGCACTGGCCCTACCACTGCTCCTTTCCCGATACCTGGCCTTCCCACCGCCCCTCCTCCCATCGCTGCTGCTCACACTGCCTTCCCTATCAGCTCTCTCCCGCCCATTCTTGGAAGGCGACTGCTTCTCCTTCCTCCCACTGCTCCCCCTTTTCCTAGAGCTCCTGCTGCCCTCCCTCCCCTCATCCTCGTCAGTGCTTTGGTCTTTCTCACTCTCTGCCCTTCCACTCCTCTCACTCCCACTCCTCTCACTTGCGCTCGCCTCCCTCACCTTGTGCTTTGCCTTCTCACTAGACTGGCTGCCCGGCTTTCTCTTCATTGCACTCCCCCTATCCTCCTGCCTTCCCTCTGCTTTCTTCGAGCCTTTCTCCAGGCCACTATTATCCTCTTCGCCTCGGCTATCTCTCACCCCCCTGCTTCTTCTCTCGCTGCTCTTACTCCTGCTCCTGCTCCTGCTCCTGCCTCTGCCCCTACTGCTGCTCCTGCTCCTGTCACCTCCCCCCTTCCCATGTCTACCCCCCTTCCTATCCCTCTCCTGCTTCCTGCCACCTCTCTCCCTCTCCACCACCCTT
The DNA here is from genome assembly GCA_027943415.1 of Closterium sp. NIES-67. Lineage (NCBI taxonomy): Eukaryota > Viridiplantae > Streptophyta > Zygnematophyceae > Desmidiales > Closteriaceae > Closterium > Closterium sp. NIES-67. Next base: position 124,594 of record BQMB01000652.1, on the reverse strand, counting down.
TTGTCACTCCTTCTCCTCCCCACCCTCCTCCCCTCTTCCTCCCCACTGCTGCTCTCGTCTGAAGCCTCCTCCCTCTGCTTCCTCTCCTCCCTGCTCCCTCCCCTTCTGTCCTTCTGCTCTCTCCCGCTCTCCTCGCTCCCGCTCCGACTCTCACTCGCCATTCTCTTCTTTGGAGTGATTCGCTCCTCTAGTTCCTCCTTCACCTTCCCCTTCTTCCCCCTCCTCCCCTCCTTCTTTCCTCCCACCTCACCCCCCCCCTCTGACTCGCTGTTCCTCTCAACGCTTGGGCTCCTTTCTCTCTTCCCTCGCTTCCCATCTCTCCTCCTCCCCTCCCTATCGCTCTCTTCAACCTCACGAGAGCTCTCAGGGGTGTCGGGCCCATAGCGCTGTGCCACAGCCTTTCCTTTCACCTCCTTTTCTTCCTCCTCTCGTCCCTCAGTCTTCTCTCTCCCCTTCGGCTTCTCCCTCTCCTTCATCGCCTCTTCCCTCCTGCCCTTCCTCCTCTCTCCATCACTGTCGTCCGACTCACTGCGACCCCTCTCTCTCTTCCGTCCCTTTTTTTCCGCATTCCCTCTCGCCCGCTCCCCGTCCTCATCGCCCCGACCTTCCCTATCCTTCCTCCCTCTCTCATGCTTGCTGCCCCTCCTCTCCTTCCTCCTCGCCTCATCTGCATCCTGACCCTCCCTCACTCTGCCTTCTCCCCTCTTCCTGCCCCCCCCACCCCTCTCACCGCCATCACTTTCCTCCTCTTCACAGTCCCACCGTCCCTCCCTTCTCTTCCTCTTCCCATCCCTCCCACTCTCCTCCCTTCCCCTCCCCCTCGCCCCTTTCTTCTCTGGAGTCTCCAGCTCTTTCTTTTCCTCAACTCCCTTCTCCTCTCTACTCTCGCCTCTCTCGCCTCTCTCGCCTCTCTCGCCTCTCTCGCCTCTCTCGCCTCTCTCGCCTCTCTCGCCTCTCTCGCCTCTCTCACTGTCATCATCATCTGAGAAACTCTCTCTTGCCTTCTCCTTCCGCTTCTCCTTATTCCAATCCTCCTTCTTCCTACCACCGTCCCTGCCGCCCCTGACTTTGTCCCTGTGCTTCGCGTTCCCGCTATCCTCCTCCCTGTCCCTCCTCCCCCCCTTACTCCCCCTCTCCTCCCCACCATCACTGTCCCCGTCGCTCTCTGGTTTACAGCCATTGTAAGCCGTGCTCCTGTCTTCCCTCCTCTCTCTCTTCTTGTCCGCAGTGTCAGAGTCATCTCTCTCACCTCCTCCTTTCTCGCCCCTCCTTTCATCCTTCCTCTTCGTTTCCTCTCCTCCTGTTCTCCTCTCTCTCTCCACCACCTCATCATCACCATCGTCGCTATCCGAGTCAACCTTTTCTCTCTTTCCTCTACCACGGCCCTCCCTTTTCGAGTCGTCTCTGTGCTTCTCCTCCCACTTCTCATCGTCGTCGTTTCTCTTCCCCCTCTCCTCTTCCTCTTCACTCTTCCCCCCATCCCTAGTTTTCCCGTGCCTCCCATCCCTCGCCCGGCGGTCCTCCTTGCCTTTCTCCCTCCTCTTGTATCCTTTCCTTTGCTTCCTCTCCTCCCTTTCCTCCCCCTTTTCTCTCTCCTTCCTCTCATCTCTCTCCTTTCTCTTCCCTCTCTCCTCCCTCTCTTCCTCCTTCCTCACCTCTCTCCCCCTACCTCCCCTCTCCTCTTTCTCCTCCCTTCTCTCCCCATCCTTCCGGTGCGCCTTCTTCCCCTCCCCTTCCTCCCTCTCCCCATCAGCACCTCGCTTTCTCCCGCCGTCGCTCCTCTTCTCCCTCTCACCCCTGTTCTCCTCTGAGCCTTCGTCCTCCTGCTCCCCCTTCCCTGTCGCACCACCCCTCCTGCTCTCCGTTCTCTTCTCCCTGTCCTTTCCTCCCTCCTTCCTCTCCTTTCTGCCCATCTCTTTGCGCTCCTCTTCCTCCTCATCCTCGTCCTCCCTATCACGCCCCTGGCTCTTATGCTTGTGCTTGTGCTCATGCCTGTGCCGCCTCTCGCTTTTCTCTCTCTCTTGCCTCTTCTCGCCCCCATCCCTCGCCTCCTCGTCCTCCTCTTCTCCACGCTCCTCACTCGCCTCCCGCCTCCGCTGCCGCCGTTTCTCATCCCTTTCATCCCTCCGTTTCTCCTTCTCCTTCTCCTTCTCCTTCTCCCTCTCCTTCTCCCTCTCCTTCTCCCTCTCCTTCTCCCTTTCCTTTTCCTTGTGCCTTTCCTCTCGGCTCTCCCTGTGTCTGTGTCTGTGCTTGTGCCGCGTATCCCTCTCCTCCTCATCCTCCTCCTTTTCTTCCTCATCTTCACTCCCCTTCCGCTCCCCCCTCTCCTCCCGTTTCTCTCTCCTCCTGCACTCGTCCACCTCCTCCCCATCGCCACCGCCCTTCCTTTTCCCTCTCCTCTCCTCCGCCTTCCCTCGCCTCCTTTCTTCCTCGTCCGCCTCGTCCTTCTCTTCCTCCCTGCTCAAAACATCCGCCTCTGCGCCCTGCCCATCCACACCCCCACCACTCAGCGCCACACCTTCTCCCCCGCCCTTCCCCACATCCCCTCCTTCCACCTCATCCTCTGCGCTCTCTTCCTTCCCGCGCCCCTCCCTTCTCTTCTCTGCGCCATCACTCGACCACCCATCGCCGCCTTGCTCCTCTCCTCCCTTCTCTCCCCGTTCTCCCTCCACATCCCCCTCGCGACCCCCCCCTGCCTGCCCTCCCGTGCCGGCCTCCACGCCATGCTCCTCCTCGTCCTCTCCCGTGCCTCTAATATCTCCTCCCAACTCGCTCTCTCTCTCGCCCTTCTCTCCCTTCTCCTCCTCCTCTCTCACCTTCACCTTCACCTCACCGTCGTCCCTCCCCCGCTCCTTCTCCTCCTCCTCCCATTCTCCTCGCTCCCCTTGCCCTGTCGTCCCTTGCTCGTCTGCTGCCCCATCTCCCTCCCCTTCCTCACACCTCTCCCCCTCATCCACCTCCCTCCTCTCCTCCTCCACTGCCTCCTCCCCACCCTTCTTCTCCTCCCCATCCTCCTCCTCCTCTTCCCTCTCCCTTCTCCTCCTCCTCCTCCGCCTATCCCGCCTCTCCTCCGCCACGTCCACCTCCTTCCCATCATCATCGATCACCCCGGCCTCCCGAAGCTCGCCCTCAATGCTCCGCACGTGCTCCCGCCACAGCTCCTCCCGCTCGTGCCGAACCAGGTCGCGGTACCGGTCCTGGTGCCGAAGCACGCTCTTTGCATCGGCCCACGCCGAGGCGAGTCGCAGCCCGTCCTCGCGGGCCTCGGAGATGGCGGCCACCGATAGCTCCTCCTCTAACAGCTCGCGGAATTCCCGCTGCACGCGCTGGTGAAGATGGGGAAGGGGGAGGGGAGGGGTTGGATGAAGGGGGCAAGGATCTCGCGGGCACGATTCAAAGACGGCGGCCACCGACAGCTCCTCCTCAAGCAGCTCGCGGAACTCCAGCTGCACGCGCTGGTGGGGGGAGAGAAGGGAAAGGGGGAAGAAGATAAGGGGAAGGCCCGACGGTGTCAAGGATGGAGCAGTTTCTAGTCAAGGATGGAGCAGTTTCTAGTCAAGGATGGAGCAGTTTCTAGTCAAGGATGGAGCAGTTTCTAGTCAAGGATGGAGCAGTTTCTAGTCAAAGATGGAGCAGTTTCTAGTCAAGGATGGAGCAGTTTCTAGTCAAGGATGGAGCAGTTTCTAGTCAAGGATGGAGCAGTTTCTAGTCAAGGATGGAGCAGTTTCTAGTCAAGGATGGAGCAGTTTCTAGTCAAGGATGGAGCGTGTCAAACTACCCTTCGAAACCTGCAAGGCATCCAAACTTAATGGCCGGTGTATACTTGTTCGCTGTGCCACATTAGCTTAGTAAGCCTTGCCTCAGTGAGATGATAAGTCAAGGCACCGCACCCTCACACGCCATGGCACCCCACCTTGATGAGGCGCGCCATGTGCTCGTAAAAGAGGTCCTGGCGGTCGCGGCTGGTGAGCTCCTTGTTCCAATAGCACGACGCCTCGTCCTCCTCCAGCTTCTCCCGCGCGTCGATCCACGAGATCTGCACGCACGGGGGGCACGCGGGAGATGGGGCGGGCAGTAGCGGATTGCAATCAGCACCGAGGGGGAAGCATCAGGGAAGCACAAGGGACCCGCTTCATGCTAAGGTTTCTTATCTGCTGGCTTACATTGGGCGTCTGTATCTCGCGCCTCAGCAGGTCCTCGAAGTCCTCCTTGGCTTCTCTCCTACGCACCCGCGCCCGCTCCCTCTCCTTCTTCTCCTCCTCCCGCTGTCGCCGCCGCTTCTCCTCCCTCTCCTGCTCGCGCTTTCGTTCCTGCAGACAACAACGGGAGGAACATGCATTGCCCCTCGTGTTGCTATCTTCATAAAGACAACCCCGCGCATAAACCCACAGTCCGGATCGTCCAACTTCTGGGGTTTGTTAAAGAGATGAAAACGGGAAACCCAAACTGTCCTCGCAAATGATATGGAGCGACCAGGGGAGGTGGGTGACAAAGTCACTGTTCCCTGGACAATACGGACTGGAGTTGCAACGAGCAGTTCGCTTGCGTAAGGACGTGTTCTTTACGCGAGAAAATGCCAACTGAAATCGAGTGAAACAACTTTCGCCCGTCAACGCAGATTGTAACTCAGAGTTGCGCAACGTTGTGTCGTGTTGGTGAAAATCCCCTAAGTACACACAACCCAAGAGAGAGTCAGCAAGTTCAGCAACAGTTGGCCAATCATTTTCTTCCCCCCACTTTCGATTGTTAAACTTTTGGACAATCCGGACCGTGGGCTTTAAAGCAGCAGCAAGCACAGCAGCAAGAGACGTGCTGTTTCCCCACACTCACCTCCTCCTCCCACCGCTTCCTGGCGTCCCGCTCCTTCTCCTCCTCCTCCCTCTGCAGCGCGTCCATGAAGCCGTCAAACAGCCGCTCGCGGTCCTCCCAGTGCGGCACCGCACTGTACCGCTCGTCCTCCTTCAGCTCCTCACGCAGCTGCATGGGGTGATGGGGGGGGTGGGTGGGTTGGGTTGGGTTGGGGGCACAAAAGGCAAAAGCCATCAAGTGAATTGGTTTTAACTGAGTGGAGTGAGCACGGCTGGCTTGCCATACTGATTTCACGTGGTATCAGTTGATTCGTTCCGTCTCGGCCCTAGCAGCAGCACCAGAGCACACAAATTACCCAATCTTTGCAGTGAACCAAGGGCCAGGACTTTCAAGCATCCAAGCATTTGCTGTTGTCGTTGAACCTGCTACACGTGCCACACACACGCCAACACAAGCATGCAACGAGCAAAGGCGAACCTACCCACACCACCCTACGCACAGGTTTGTATACCAATCACCACTCACTTTCTCTTAGATTCTTCCCCACGTTATGAATTCGCATGTGTGGTGCATTGCGTTTGTTGAGCGGAAAACGCACGTTTTATTCCAAGGCAACACTATGATGCAGCTGTGACTGAGAAGGAAATTTTGTTCAGAGTGTCTGCCGTTGAGCTCATTAAACACCGACTCATGACCCACTGGCTACCCACCTCGGAATGCGAAACAGCAGTAATAGCAACAATATCAGGATCAATAGAGAGCATCAGGATCAGCAGCAGTAGCAGCAGCAGCAGCAGAAGCCGAAGCAGTCCTTGGTTTGCTGTCACAGGCACTGTGGCAACCTTCTTAAAACGCTTCTTATTTGGTTTGGACTGTACAGCAGCTTTTCTGGGTTCACTTTCCCTACGCTCCCAAATGGGCAACCCTGAGTTTTTGCTCAGAGCGCTTGCCCTTGAGCTCCTTAAACACCAACTCACGACCCACTGGCTACCCACCTCGAAATGAAGGTGGCAAGAGAGGGCTCTGCTGGAAGGAATCAGCGTTCTCAGACCCCCTTCAAGCCACGTCAACCCAGTTGGAAAGGCACAGGGCACGGCACGCACCTTGGACCAGCGGGAGGAGAGCGTGATGTAGCGCTTGCGGCGGTACTCCTTTAGCATCTCCACAAACGCCTCCTCCGCCGCCTCCTTGCACTGCTGCTGCCGCTCCTCCTCCTCCTGCCTCAGCGGCACCAGCCTGAGAGGAATGCGGGGCAACGCACACACAGGTGGGCAAATGAAACCGAAACTGCGCGGTGCAAAGCGGCGGGTTTCTTGTGAGGCCTTAAAAGGCTCAGTCCATCCTAATGGCTTAGCAAGAAAGTATTGCTCGCCTCGCATTGCCAGAAACACCCAAAGCAAGCAAGGCAACACAAGCAGATGGCAAAACAAGGCTACGACTATCAGGGTGCTACCATCACGATCACGGGGGTCAGACGGCTTTGACAGTGGCTAGAGCAATGTCTCTGCCTGCAGGCCTGCACGGGAAGAGAGGTGCCGGCAGGAACTGATAAAGCGACAGAGAAAGCATTCACGCAACTACATCAAGTTTGTTAACTGGATTTTTTCCCCTTCGACTAGTCTTTCCAAGTACACGCCTTCAATGCAAAAAAAGAAACATCACTTGAAAAAAAAAAAAAAAAAAAAAAGAGAACAGAAACAAAACAACGGGAAGCAGAACAGGCAGCTTCAGAAACGTGGAATGACAAGGCTCAGGTGGTACAAGGACCGATCAACGTTATTTCTGTTAGAGAAGGTACAATCTCTCCGTCAATGCAGGTTCTTCTTTAACTGGAAACACACAAGGTTGCTCTGTCTCGCAAGCTCATATTTAAATAGGAACGGACAGGAGGCAACAGAATTCATGGGTAGAGATAAAAAGCGCTGGAGTGAAACAAGAAAACTGAACATAGGGAGCCAACAAAAATCGGCAAGGAGGAAGACAGTAGCTTTTCCATGGGAGAAGGAGGCACTACATCCATTGCAGACTTACCACACATGCCTGCTGCCTTCCACCAAACTGGCCTTTGCAGACCTGAGTCACGTTGCAGTTCCTTTAAAGGTTTGACGCGGGGTTCAAAATCACTCAGAGGGCGAAGGCAATGAAACAAGTTCCACTGAGCACAGCAGAGAGGCATTCTGGTGCTTGTTCTTCAAAACAATCTCACACTGAGTTCACAGCCTAATCAATCATGTTCCCAGAGCTCAACACAATCTAAAGGACTTGTATGTGGTTGAAACCGTACCATTCATTGAGCATGGGGTGGGGTGGGGCGGAAGGGAGGGAGGTGCGAGCGGAAAAAGGGGGGCCGGGGTGGTAGATGTAGGAGACAGAGAGGCGGCATACCGTTCGTTGAGGAGCGAGAGTCGGTCCTTGTCCTCAAGAGCAGCGGAGCGCAGGCGCGGGTCCGAGCCCCACTTGCTGTGCTCCAGCAGCGTGGCTACAGTGGAGTCGTGTGCGAGGTCCTGGGGGCACACAGAGGGACAGGGACCAGGGCGGAGGGAGTTGAGGGAAAGAGGGTGAGTGGTGAGTGGAAAAGCTCCGGTGCAGTTGCTGTGCTCGAGCAGCGTGGCGACCATGGAGTCGTGAGAGAGGCCATGGAGCTAGAGGAGACGGAGCCACAATGAACAAGCAATGCAGCCCCCCGTCACACGTCATGCATGCACGAGCCCCGCCCAGCGATCTCCCCACATCCAACCACCACCCACCCCTCCCTCCTCCATCTCGTCCAGCAGCGCCTTGACCGCCTCCACTGCGCCTTGTTGTGAGTGAGGGTAGCCAATCAGCTCTGCTCCCCCCCTTGCAAGCACCCCCCCATCCCTTTCCATCCCCGCCCTCCCCCCCTGTCTCAACTCACCTCGCCCTCCCCCCCTGTCTCAACTCACCTCGCCCTCCCCCCCTGTCTCAACTCACCTCGCCCTCCCCCCCTGTCTCAACTCACCTCGCCCTCCCCCCCTGTCTCAACTCACCTCGCCCTCCCCCCCTGTCTCAACTCACCTCGCCCTCCCCCCTGTCTCAACTCACCTCGCCCTCCCCCCCTGTCTCAACTCACCTCGCCCTCCCCCCCTGTCTCAACTCACCTCGCCCTCCCCCCCTGTCTCAACTCACCTCGCCCTCCCCCCCTGTCTCAACTCACCTCGCCCTCCCCCCCTGTCTCAACTCACCTCGCCCTCCCCCCCTGTCTCAACTCACCTCGCCCTCCCCCCCTGTCTCAACTCACCTCGCCCTCCCCCCCTGTCTCAACTCACCTCGCCCTCTCCCCCTGTCTCAACTCACCCCGCCCTCCTCCATGTCGTCCAGCAGCGCCTTGAACGCCTCCACCGCTGCTTTGTGCGCCGACCGCTTCTCCTTGCGCTCCGCGGTGGCGCGCGTGCGCACAAACTCCTCAAAGATGACGCGGCGCTCGGGGATGGTGGGGATGGCCTGTGCGTGCACCAAGGGGGGGCAGGGGAGGGGACCAGGGGAGACAAGCATCTGCATGGTGTGAGCCCATTGGTCTCGCCCGCGTGCGCACAAACTCCTCAAAGATGGCGCGTCGCTCTGACAGCGTGGGGATGGCGTGTGTACAAAGCAAGGCAGGACGGTCACCGAGGGGGAGGGAAGCATCAGTGGTGCGTTGAATGCAAGCGTCGGATGCAAGCGCTTTTCTGCGGGGCGAAAGCGCACAAACTCAAGCTGGCCACCCTTTCCATCTGGCCGCCCTGTGTATTTTGCACTGTGCTGCTTCAAACAAACATACCTTGTACCGTGCTGTCTGAACCCGGAGCGCACCTTGTAGCGCGGGTCGAAGATAAGCTTGGGCAGCTCCTTGTCCCACTTGGAGAACGGCGCCACGCCCTTTTCCTTCAGCAGCTCCTGCCAACACCAGATCAGCAGTGTTGGTGGGGCATGAGAATTCATATCACACTAGGACATGGACCGTACACTGCATGCACAAGACCTCATTCCTAATGTCATGATGAAACTAAGCAGAAAAGCAGTGAACGTCTAAGTTCTTAGTGTGATCTGATGTGAGTCTTGTAGTCTTGTTCATCGGAAAAAGGGCAAAGTAGATGTGATGTGAGAAGACATGGGACCAACGAGAACAGAAAAGAGAGGATTGCAGAAAACGAGGAGAACCGAGAAACTAGGCTAGTGGGAAAACCCTGGGGAATCCCCCAACTACACAGTGAAATGAGAGTCTAGTTTTGAGGCGCCTCAAAACTAGACTACCAATTACACAGTGAAATGAGAGTCTAGTTTTGAGGCGCCTCAAAACTAGACTACCAATTACACAGTGAAATGAGAGTCTAGTTTTGAGGCGCCTCAAAACTAGACTACCAATTACACAGTGAAATGAGAGTGCTAGCCCAGACATGGAGTGCACAGTGCAAAAGGGGCTGTGCATGCCATGCGATGTGATGCGTGTGATGCCATGTCATATCCCACCACCTGGCGTCACACAACGCCACACACAGCGTTTTGCCGTGCCGTGCCATGCCATGCCGTAATAGCAACGTACTCGGAACTTCACGGCCCTCTCTTCCATACTCAGCTCCTCCAACGGCACCTCCCCACCATCCTTCTCCCCGCCTCCCTTGCCCCCCGACCCTTCACCTCCTCCCTCCTCCCCTCCCCCGTCCTCTTCGCCCTGCTCGCCCTCCTTGACCCCGTTGACTCCGTTGCCTTCCTTCCCCTCCTCCCCTTTCGCCCCTTCACCAATCTTCTCAGCCTTAGTCGTCTCAGCAGCACCAAGTTTCGGACCAACCACAGCAGCAGCACCACCAGCAGCAGCAGCACCAGCAGCGGCAGGTGCTGGCAAGCCAGCCTTAGCCTCTTTGTCGGAATCCTGTAGGGCAGGGGGGGGTTACACGTGAGTGCGTTGACATGACGAGGAGCACACACGGGATAGGGAGGGCGAGGAGGCGTGGCGAAGGGAAGCAGGGAGAGAGGGACAGCAAGAACCTGAGACGAGAAAGGATCTCCGCCACTTCCCATCCTAATCACGCCTGCGCTCATCCCCCACCCGCCCACCTGCAGCTTCTTCTACACCACTTCCGGCGCCGTCGCCTTCAATCCACTCTCACCCACCTGTCAACATAGCCCAATCCCACCCACCCACCCTCCCACCCTTCCAACGTACCGCCCTTTCACCCCCCCCCCTCACCTGCAGCTTCTTCTTGACCACTTCCAGCGCGGTCGCCTTCCCTGAGGCTGCTCCGCCTGCCTTGCCTGGCGCCGTGCCCCCCCTCCCCCCCAGCGAGAAGGACAGCTTGCTGGCCGCCCGCGCGCGCTCCTCCTCCTCCGCCTCGTGCCTCCTCCGCGCTTCAAGCACCTCCGCTGGCACCTGCCAGCTCGTGTCCTGGCGGGATGAGAGAGGAGGAGGAGGGGGGAAAGAGGGGGGGGGAGGGGAGATAGGATGACAATGATGGAACGATGAGAGCACAGTGCGGAGAAATGAAGGGAGAGATAGAGGAAGGAGACGCCAGCCTGAGCGAGGGAAAGCACTGACCTGCGTGCGTGGCGGAAAACACCGACCTGCGTGGCGGAAAACACCGACCTGCGTGGCGGAAAACACCGACCTGCGTGGCGGAAAACACCGACCTGCGTGGCGGAAAACACCGACCTGCGTGGCGGAAAACACCGACCTGCGTGGCGGAAAACACCGACCTGCGTGGCGGAAAACACCGACCTGCGTGGCGGAAAACACCGACCTGCGTGGCGGAAAACACCGACCTGCGTGGCGGAAAACACCGACCTGGCACCCTGCGTGGCGGAAAACACCGACCTGCGTGGCGGAAAACACCGACCTGCGTGGCGGAAAACACCGACCTGCGTGGCGGAAAACACCGACCTGCGTGGCGGAAAACACCGACCTGCGTGGCGGAAAACACCGACCTGCGTGGCGGAAAACACCGACCTGCGTGGCGGAAAACACCGACCTGCGTGGCGGAAAACACCGACCTGCGTGGCGGTGTTGTAGAAGTACTTCTTCCCATCGCTCGTCGACACCAGCGCCCAGTCGCTGCCCGGCACGCGCTCCCTGCAACACAAGCAAGCACACGCACACACACGCGCGCGCTCAGACAGAGCACTCTCGTATGGCACACCGCACATGCGCGTAGCTGAGGAAAGTGGTGGGCATAACAATGACTGCTGGCCCGCATGCTGTACAAGCCCACGTGGCGGACGGCTGCATGCGGCTCAAGCTTACCATGCCACGGGAGTGGGCTGCTTCTCCACCTTGTCCTCCTGCACCACACACACGCACACACGCACACACGCACGCACGCACGCACGCACGCACGCACGCACGCACGCACGAACGCACGCACGCACGCACGCACGCACGCACGCACGCACGCACGCACGCACGCACGCACGCACGCACGCACGCACGCACGCACGCACGCACGCACGCACGCACACACCACACACACACACACACACACACACACACACACACACACACACACTCATTCAAAGTCAAACAAACATCTAGGGATGAGAGAGGCCGACAGCATCAGGGGCGAGAGAGGCAGTGGGCGGAAAGCCAAGCGGGCTGGCTCGCACCTGCAGCTTGAAGCCGGGCGGCTTGTGGTACGTGGACTTGCCGGTGACCGTGTTGTAGTAGTACACCACGCCCTCCTCCGACTTGTGCGCCGTCCACGCCTCCACGCCCGAATCCGCCGCTTCCTCCTTCTCCTTCTCCCCCCCCTCCTTCCCCTTCCCCTCCTCCCCCTTGGCCGCTTCCTGAGCCCCCTCCGCCTTCTTCTCCAATCCCCCCATCTCATCTCCCTCCCCCCCTACCCTGCCCCCACCGGCTCCCTCCGCTGCCTCCCCTCCCTTCTCCTTCTCTTCCTCCCTTTCCTCCACCGTCTCCTCCGCCTTCTCCTCCCCTTTCCCCTGCGCCTCCCGGTCCCACCTAGATTTCTTCCCCCCTTTCCCCTCCTTTCCCCCCTTTCCCCCTCCGCCCGCGCCCCTCCCCGCGCCCTTCTTCCCGCCCTTCTCCCACGGGAGCTCCTCCCCCGCGGGCAGGGGGGGCCCGCCGCCGGAGATCACAGCCGCCATGGCGGCGGCCGCCTGCAGCCACGCGGGGGGAAGGGGGGGCTGCGGGGCGAGCGGGGGGTTGGCCTTTAAGCTGATGGCGGTGGGAGGGGTGGGGGGGGCTGTAGCAGGCGCAGGCGCAGCAGCGGCAGCGGCAGCGGCTGTAGCAGCGGCGGCAGCTGTCGCAGGCGCGTCAGGAGGGGCGGGAGCAGCGGCAGGTGCGCCAGGAGCGGCGACAGGGGCAGCAGCAGCAGCAGGGGAGGGAGCGCCTGCTGCTGCCGTGGCTACTGGCTGGGCCTCCGATGCTGCTGCTGCTGCTGCTAGTGCTGGCGGCATGCCGCCTTGAACCTCCCCGGCTAAGCCTCCCACAGCGCCTGCTGCGGCGGGAAGCAGCGGGGGCGGGGGGCCAGGAGTGAGCGGAGGCGGTGCTCCCGCGAGCTGAAACGCGGGCTGGGGAGGAACCGGAGGTGGTGGAGCGCCGAAAGGAGCAGGCGGCGCAAATGGAGGAGGAGGCGCAGCGGGAGCAGGCGGCTGCTGGAACTGCTGCGGGAAATGCGCCCCCTCCTGCTGCTGGCGCTGGTACTGCTGCTGCTGCGGCTGCTGCTGCGGCTGCTGCTGCGGCTGCTGCTGCGGCTGCTGCTGCTGCTGCTGGTGCTGAGGGGCGGAGCCAGGGAGTGGTGGGTGCGGCGGCCCATGAGGCATGGAGTGTCCGTGAAAGGGCTGAGGCCCCGGCGGTCCCTGCCCCTGTGGCTGCATCCCTGCCGCTGGCGGCGCCGAGCCGTCCGTCACTGCCGTCACATGCCACACGCCTGGCGGCGGCCGTGCAGCCACCTGCTGCTGCTGCGGCGGCGGATGCTGCTGCGGCTGCTGGAACTGCTGCGGGAAATGCGGCCCCTGCTGCTGATGTGCCTGCTGATACTGCTGCTGCTGGTACTGTTGTTGCTGCTGCGGCGGCTGCTGCTGTGCCCCCTGGAAACCGCCATGCCCATATCCATGTCCGGCCGCTTGCCCTGCCGGCGGCCCTGGCAGTGACGGCCCTCCCCCGCCTGGACCTCCCCCAGGCGCTCCTCCCACAGGAGGGTTCGCCCCGTAATAACCCCCGCCAGGGTGTCCTCCCCACGGCGGCTCCCCTCCCCCTGGCATACCTGGCGGAAAGCCCGCCTGTGGGTTATGGGGCGGACCTCCCCCGAAGGGCGGAGGGGCTCTTGGATTAGCGCCATGCGCGGATGGTGGCGGAGAAAAGGGGTATCCGCCAAGCGGAGAATGCGGCGGACGGGGGGGATGAGAAGGACCGGGGAAACGTGGCCCAGGTGAGTTCATTCCACGTGGAAACGGCATGCCCGGTGGCATAGTTCCAGAAGGTCCACGTGGCGCAAATCCGGAAGAGCCATGCCCAGGAGGTCCACGCGGCCCGAGCCCAAGTAGCATGTGTTCAGGAGGGCCACGTGGCCCTGGTGGTCCAGGAGACAATCCAGGTGGTCCGTCAGGTGGTTCAGATATTCCAGGTGGGCCCGCCCCAGGTGGATCCATTTGCGATAAACAATGCCACTAAAGCCCTAATGTAGACGACTGACGAACGATCTAGAAGGATCTAAATGATGATGCAGGCGGTCGATCAGATCTCGCTTCAAGGAGCAAAAAAAAGGCAAGGCGGGGCGCAGTGCCTCGCGAAGCACTGGAACGCGGAGCGGCGGGGGACGGGGAGCTCGAAATGCGACGAGCGATCAGATCCGGCGAGGACGGTGGTGAAGGCGGCGAGCTGCGAGCGAGCTGTTGACGGAGCTGCGACTTCGCGTGGCGACGCGGAGAAGACATAGTAATGCGAACACCGAAAGGTCGCTTATATCACCTTCGAAAAACACGCAACGGGAGCGCACTTTTCCTTCGTGGGAAAGCCTAATCAGCGCACAATCCCTCTGGCCGTCTCACACATGTTGAGCTTCTATTTTCCAAAATCGAAGCGGGGAGAATGAGAAGGTGGGGAGGGAGGCACAGGGGGGTTGTAGCGAGGAGCAGCTGCCGAGCCAGCAGCAAGGCGGTGCAGCCACGCCGACACCATGCCTTGCTGGCTTCCACTCAGCGCAGCCGACCAATCGCTCGCACCTTATCCTCCAGACCACATTCCAGGCCTCGCTCCCCCAAGCGAAAATGAACTGTAACAGGTTCGCCAATTGACTCGGGACTGAGGCAAACTTGCAGCCTAGGACCCGGCCTGGAATCCAGGTCCCAGCTCCGGCGAATCTCGCAAACAGTAATGCTGGGGTGGAGACTCGCTACTGCAAGCTTCAGAAAAGCCTTTGCGTATTGCGATGTGCTCTGAGATCACAAGGGGAAACATTCTGCTAACACATCTAGCATACGAAGGGAAAGATTTGGCTTCAATTTCTCAACTCAACATCTTTGCTCATTTCCTATATGTGGCAGCAGCAGCAGCAGCAGCAGCAGCAGCAGCAGCAGCAGCAGTAAAAGCAGCAGCAGGCAAGTAGTAAGATAAATACTGGGTGCAAGCAAGCCAAGTTATTTCAAACTTTGAACCCTCCTCAACTACTCGCATGCATTGTCAAACATATCTTTGTATGTTGTTATAGACTATATAACGTTGTGTCTTAGGGAGCACAACCCCCTAGGTTATATTCCCTTGTATGTCATTGTTCTAGTCATTCGTTAACTTTGATATGGTATCATGAGTAGGTTAGGTCCCTCCCGCCTACTGGCACTTCCGCCAAAGGTCCTAGCCGCCCCTTCGCCATCCCGCCCGTGCTGGCCCGTCCCCTAGTGCCCCCCACCCCCGTCACCTAGCGCCTAGCTGGCCCATCTTCCAGCCGGCCCAATCGCCCAGCCGGCCCCGTAGCCCAGCCGGACCCGTCCACTAGCCGGGCCCATCGCCGAGCCGGCCCCGTCGCCCAGCCGGCCCCGTCTCCTAGCCGGCCCCGTAGCCCAGCCGGCCCCGTCGCCCAGCCGGCCCCGTCGCCTAGCCGGCCCCGTCGTCCAGCCGGCCCCGTCGCCCAGCCGGCCCCGTCGTCTAGCCTTCCCCGTCGCCCAACCGGCCCCGTAGCCTAGCCGGCCCCGCCTCCCAGCCGGCCTCGTTGCCCAGCCGGCCCCATAGCCTAGCCGGCCCCGTCGTCCTGCTGGCCCCCGTTGCCTAGCCAGCCCCGTCTCCTAGCCGGCCTCGTCGCCTAGCCGGCCCTGTCACCTAGCCGCCTAGCCGGACCCGTCGCCTAGTCGACCCCGTCACCTAGCCGCCTAGCCGGCCCCGACACCTCGCCGCCCGCAGCCCTGTCTCCTAGCCGCCGCGCGGTCCTGTCTTCCAGCTGCCACTCGGCCCTGTCTCGTAGCCGCCGTTCGGCCCCTCTCCACCGCACTCTACCGTCCAGCACCGCACTGCACCACAGCCTACCGTACTGCACCTCACTCTATCGCAGTCTCCCATACTGTACCGCACCGCCCCGCACACCACTGCTTCCCGCCGCGCTCTGTCGCTCAGTACAGCCTATTACCGCCTTTCTGCTACTGCAGAAACCATGATGGCAGACTCGGTGCTGCGCTTTGACACGGAGGGTCAGCCAGTTGAGTTCGACACGTGGCTCATCGACCTCCGCCGTCACCTCATTGGTCAGCGCCAGGGTGACCACTCCCTGGCCGTCCACATCGACGGTACGCTCCCCTGCCATGACCCCCCTGCTGCTCTACCCGCTGACTGGTCTGCTGACTGTGAGTCCGCTGCCGCTGCTGCCCTTGCCAGTGTTGTCTGGTTCTTGCGTGACGCTGTCACACAGCTCGCGAATAGTCATACCCTCCCCCTGTCTGAGTGCCCCCACTTTAGGTCGGTCTGGACTGCGCAGGAGTTCCTAGAGGCTGCGCGCTATTCCACCCCACCCTCTGCCTCCGTCGGACGCCTGATCCTGTCTATGCTCTTTCTTGATCTCGCGTCCTTCCCCAGTGTTGCTGACCTGGCCGCCCACTTGCGCACGCTCGACGCGACCTGGCATGCTGCCTGCACTGAGGCCCAGCTTCGTGTATTTCAGCCCCCTATCTGCTCTACCCTCTACCTGCTTGCCACCCACCACCCTGACCGCCTTGCTACTGCCCGCGATCACTTTCTTAGTCTCCACCCCGCTGACCTCACCCCCACTGACTTTGTCGACACCCTGTCTGCCGTAGAGAACCGTCAGCGCTCTATCGCCCAGTCTAGCGGTACTGTGCCGGTCACTATCTTTCAAGGTTGTGCCCCCGCTCAGTGCACTTACTCTGACGGCTCTACTGCTGTCGCTTAGACGGCCCCTGCTGCGGAGACAGTCGCCGCGGCTGCCGCAGTGCAGTTTCATCCGGGTAAGGGTCGCCGCCCCAAGGCTAGGCACGGTGGAGGTAACAGAGGAGGGGGTGGAGGCGGTGGAGGTGGTTCGCCAGCCAGTAGTACTGATAAAGGGGATGGGGCTGGTGCCTCGGAGCAGCAGCCACAGCAGCAGCAGCAGTAGGTGCCGACGCTGGACCAGCAGCAGCAGCAGCAGCCGCAGCAGCGGCGGGTCGGTCATCTCTCGCCCGGGTGGCCTAGCGCCGGTGGTGGAGGTGGTCGTAGTGGTCATGCGCGCAGCGTGTCGTCGGGTGGTGGTCCGAGTAACGGGCGCTGCCAGTACCAGCTCCAGACTGGTCCTCGCCGCGGCCTTGTGTGCGGTAAGTCCGGCCATACCCACACCCGTTGTTTTAGTCGCTAGATGACCTGTTTCGTCTCCGCTTCGGCCCGGCGCCAGACCTCCCCGACTGGCACAGTCTGCTCCGCCGTGGTGTTAGGATATTTGATGAGATTCGCTCTGCTTTGTATCTGCTGTATGTCGATGACTCTAGTGTGACTGGTTCCTATTACCCCGTGTTGCCTAGTGTAGGCGTGCCTAGTATGCCTAGTGTAGGCTCCCCTGCTGCATCCGACGTAGGATCCCCTGCCTTGTTTAGCCTTGGCTCAACCCTCGCTCCTCCGACCCCTGCCGCCACGGCCGCGCTCTCCTTCACCTTGGACTCCGGCGCTTCCCGGTGTTTCCACTACGCTTACGCCGCTTGCCGCTCCCGCCGCGATTGCCCTTGCAGACCCTTCCTCAGGTCCTGTAGTTGCCCATAGCTCCACCACCCTTCCCTTTCCGGCGGTTCCTTCGGGCTCCCTTACAGGCCTGCACATCCCCTCGTTCTCTAGGAACCTAGTTGGTGACGGCTGCCTCCAGGACCTTGGCGTCACTACTACGTTTCCTGGTCACGAGCGTTACACTGTCTGTACAGAGGCTGCCACTGGTGCTCCCCGCACCACATTCCCCCAAGACCCGGTGTCTGGCCTGTTCACGCTGGACATCGCATCCCCCCTAGTTGGGACGTCTCCCTAGGTGTCTGCGTCTACCCAGGTTGCTACGGCTTGCTCGTGTCGGTCGCTTACTCACCCCACGCTTCTGTGGCACCACCGTCTAGGTCACCCTGCCCTCACAGGTCATCGTCACATGTCTCAGCATGGTCTTGTCTTAGGTCTCCGTGAGTCGTTCCCCGCGCTACCCTCCTTACCAGCGCCGCCATGCATGCTCTGCGTCGAGGGCCGGCTCCGCCGTGCTCCTCACTCCTCCTCGTTCCCCCCCACCGCCGCACCACTGCAGACCCTGCACATGGACGTCTGGGGCCCCGCCCCCATCCATGGGCTGCATCGAGAGCGTTACTTCCTAGTGCTTATCAACGACTACACGCGCTACACCACGGTGTTTCCCCTGGAGCGGAAGGCGGACGTGCCTGACGTTCTTATCCCGTGGCTTGTCTCTGCGCGTGTTCACCGAGGTCTCCCTGTCTTGCGTCTTCACTCCGACCGTGGTGGCGAGCTTGCCTTTGGCTGTCTTAGTCGCTTCTGTCGTGCGGAGGGCATCACCCAGGCGTTCACCTTACCAGACTCCCCGCACCAGAATGGGGTCGCTGAGCGACGCATCGGTTTGGTTATGGAGGTGGCTCGTGCCTCCATGATCCATGCCGGTGCACCCCATTTTCTGTGGCCGTTCGCCGTTCGCTACGCAGCTCACCAGCTTAACCTGTGGCCGCACCCTTAGAAGCCGCAGGTTTTCCCGACCCTTCTTTGGTTCGGGTCTCGTGGTGATGCGTCTGCGTTCCATGTCTGGGGCTGCCTTGCTCATGTTCGTGCCTCTGCCACGGACAAGCTCACTGCCCGCACTGTCCCCTGTGTTCTTCCTTGGTTTCCCCCTCGACTCGTCTCACTAGCACTTCTACCACACGCCTTCTCACCGTTTCTTTCACTCTTGCGACGTCACCTTTGACGAGTCCGTCTCCTTCTACCACCGCTTTCCCTACCGTGGTCCCCCGGTCACTCTCCCCCAGTTACTGGTTCCCCCCCCTCCACCGGTAGCCCCTGCTCCTCCCCCTCCCCGCCTTGCCCCGTCTGGTGTGTCTCACGTCACCCCCCTCCCATCGGTTGTCCCTACCAAGGAGTCTGCTGACTCTCGCGGCTCGGCGGAGTCCCTTTCCCCGCCTGTCCCCACCCCGGTCTCCCCTCCCCGATCACCACCGTTGCTGTCATAGCCGGAGCCGCCTCCGCAGCTGCCGTCGCCACCGCAGCCGCAGCCGACGCCGTCACCGCCGCTGGGGTTCGTGAGTTCTGGGGGTGCTAGGGTGCGTGCTGGAGCGGGTGCTGGAGCGGGTGCTCGAGCGGGTTCCCGTTCTGGGGGTGCTGGCGTGGAGCTTCTCGGAAGGAGTCGTGCTGTCGCTGGAGGTTCTGGGGTTGGAGTCGGGCAGCAGTCGCCGCCGGTGTCCGCTCTTCTCCTCCTCGGTCTTCCTTCCCCTGACCGCCTGCGGTACCTCCTCTGTCGCTGCCCCCTCCTCCTCCGCCGGTATGCGGCCCAGTGTTTCCTTCCCCGGATTCCTCTCCGGCTCGTTTCCCTCCCTGTTCTACTCTTGTGTCCCCTCCCCTCTCTCCTGACCCGACTCCTCCGTCTCACGTCTGGTCTCGTTGTCTGTCCCGTGCTCGTCCTACCTCCGCTATTCAGCGGTCTCACCCTATGTTACTTCGCTCCCACGCGTCTCGTGCTCCTCCGCTCCTTTCGTCCCCTCCTCCGTCATCGCTTGTTGTGGCCCCGCCCCCGTTCTCTGACTTCCTCCGTGCAGCGCGTCCCCTTGTTCCTCGTGTCCTTGCCTCTCTCGTTACCGACCCTTCTGTTCTGGTCTCGTGTCTTGACGCCCTTGTCGCTGCGGTCGCTGACTTCGCCGCTACCCGCCGTCTTGACTACGCCACCGCTCTAGTCTCCGACCCTGCCTGCCCTACGACCGTCAGGGGTGTGGCAGCCGTTGGAAGTGACAACCTCGCGGATAGGCAGTACGAGCTTGCTTTCCTTTCTGAGGCCGCTCCCCATCTCTGTTCCATGCTGCTAGTCCCTGAGGGTGACCCAGACGCCCTTGACATCCCGACCCCTCGCACTTACGCTGTGGCCACCTCAGGACCCTGGGCATCTCAGTGGATAGCTGCCATGGAGCAGGAGATGGCATCTTGGAGATCCACCGGCACCTACGTCGATGCATTTCCCCCACCTGGGGTGAACGTAGTCGATGGCCGTGGCTCTTCAAGGTGAAGCGCCCTCCTGGAGAGCCGCCTCTCTTCAAGGCGCGCTACGTTGCTCGAGGCTTCAGTCAGCGTAAGGGGATGAACTTGTTTCAGACCTTCGCCCCGACCCCGAAGATGACTACTCTTCGGGCACTACTACACGTAGCAGCACAGCGTGACTACAGGCCGCATTCCCTTGACTTCTCTATAGCTTTCCTTCAGGGTAGTCTACATGAGCAGGTCTACCTGCGTCGCCCCCAGGGCTTCTCCGGTACCTGTTCCCCTGGTACCAGGTGGCTCCTCCGGCGCCCCATCTACGGCTTGCGACGCGCGCCCCGTGAGTGGCACGACACGCTACGTGCTACACTTGCTGACCTACAGTTCTTCCCTTCGTCTGCAGACCCCTCGCTCTTCTTCCGTTCCGACCAGACTCCGTTCTACATCCTTGTCTACATAGACGACCTGGTCTTTGCTACTGCAGACAGAGACGCGCTTGCCCCTAAGAAGGCTGAGCTGCTGAGGAGACATTGCTGCACTGACCTAGGACAGCTGCGTCGCTACCTTGGCTTGCAGATCTCCAGTGACAGAGCAACGCGCACCATCACTCTCTCATACTCACACTTGGTGCGCCAGGTCCTTCAAAGGTTCGGCCTTCAGTTCTCTTCCGCACAGCCCACCCCTCTGCCAGTAGTCCACAGACTCTCTGCTCCAGTCCCGGAGGAGGCTATAGAGCCTAGTGGTCCCTACGCAGAGCCTGTGGGTTGCCTCATGTACCTGATGACTTGCACTCGTCCAGATCTCGCATACCCTCTCAGCATCCTGGCTCGATTTGTGGCCACCGGCAGACACTGACCACAGCACTGGTTGGCAGCTAAGAGGGTTTTGCGTTATTTAGCAAGTACATCGGGCATGGGGCTAGTGCTAGGAGGACGTAGACCAGTGGTCCTTACCGGGCACTCAGACGCTTCTTGGGCAGACGAAGCCGAGACTCTCAGGTCCTCCCAGGCTACAGCTTTAGCCTTGGTGCAGGTGCCATCTCGTGGAGGTCCACTCGCTCCTCGTTTGTTGCCCAGTCTAGCTATGAGGCTGAGATCTACGCAGGTGCCATGGTGGCACAGGAGCTTCGTTGGCTGACCTTCTTGCTCACTGACCTAGGTGAGCAGCCTAGCTCTGCCCCGGTTCCGAACGCTGATAACAGGGCCCTGATCCTCCTGTGTCAGGAGCCTAGAATCGAGGGCAGAGCGAAGCACATCCAGCTGCGGTACTTTCTCATGCGCGAGCTACAGCAGCGTCGCCAGGCCCGCGTAGTACACTTGGCCTTCGGTGCCAACACAGCTGATATCTTTACGAAGGCGCTTGCGCCCAGGGCTGACGTTTCAAAAAAACACCCCTTGATCTTTCGACTAAAAAAAAAAAAAAAAAAACCCCGAGGGGTCTGTTTTCCAAAAATGCCTACCCTGATTTGTCAGTGTTCAGAAATATGAAACCTTGAAATTCTCAGAGTTCACAGAACCCAATCAGGGTTCCATTTAGCAACCTCTGTAGCCATTCTCAAATTGCCGCATCATCTCTAGCAGTCACGATATTTCTCTTTTGCTATTTCTGGCGGGCGGGTTTTATTTTTTCAGATTTCCCTGGCGGAGTGAAAATACTGTAGCTCAAAAATCAGATGGCCGCCCACGACTCAATTAAGGGAGAGGAAATCAAAAAGGAGGGGAGGAGGGAATCGAATTCGAGTGGGAAAAGGGGAGGGAATCTAAACCGAGGGGAGGGGGAAAGCGAAACGGAGGGGAAGGGGGGATCGAAACGGAGGGGACGGGGGAAGCAAAACGGAGAGGGAGGGGGGATCGAAATGGAGGGGAGGGGGGGAAGCTGGCAAATGGGGTGGTGGGAGAAACTTCGCGTGCTTGCAGCGCCCTCTGTGGGAGGGACCCCGCTCCCTTCCACCATCATGGGTGTGATTCAAATGACTGGCAACCATGGAACGGCTGATAATTGTCGAAACGATCGCAATCGATCGTGGCCGTCCCATTTTGATTGACTTTCAGATGACCACACGGGCAACTGGCAAAAATTCCACTAAAAGGAGCGACTGCCCTTTGAAAATATGTATGGGTTTGTTGTGGGTATAAGGGGTGACGTTGAGGACTGGGAGTGGGAATGTCTGTACAATATACTTACCCATTTTTCGTTTGTCCTGTCTCTGGCTATTAGGACTTAGCCATGTTTTGTGGGTTGTTGGGTGTGTAGGGGGAGTGGCTATCCTAGAGGACTTGGTCGATTTTTTAGGTTGCTTGGTGTGTGGGGGGGATGTCTGAAAAAAAAGGACTTTGTGAGTTGTTGGGTGTATGGGGAGACCAGTCATGCGTAGGGGGAATTTTGCAGAAGGTCAAGGATGGCATGGATGTCGCATTCAGGGTCCGTACGCGTTGCTCCCTGAAAACTCAGTATTGGCATAACGCAAACCCTGAAATCCTAAGTGTTCAAAAACTTACAAGTCTGAAGGGACTAGGGTTCAAAAGCGCCCGTTCTGCCCGGCCCTCACGCCCGTTCCTCGCTGGCCTCCGCGCCCGTTCCTAGTCGGCCCTCGCGCCCGCCCTAGTCGGCCCCGCGCCAGTTCCTAGCCGGCCCCTTGACCCGTTCCTAGCTGGCTCCCGCGCCCGTTCCTAGCCGGCCCTCGCACCCGTTCCTGATCGGCCCTGTGCCATCCCCTCGTCGGCCCCGCGCCCGTTCCTGACCGGCCCCCCGCCCGTTCCACATCAGCCGGCCCGACGCCGGCCCCCAGTGCCCAGTTTGTGGCCGCGCACCGCACTGCACCGCACTGCACCGTGCTGCACCGCAGAGCACCGCTCTGCACCGCACTGCACCGCACAGCAATGGCCTGCATCGCACTGCACAACACTGCTCCACTGCTGCATCACTCCTGATGGCGGACTCCGTGCTCCGCTTCGACGCCGAGGGTCAGCCGCTTGAGTTTGACACGTGGCTGGTCGACCTCCGCCGTCATCTCACTGGTCAGCTGAAGGATGGCCACTCGCTGTCTGTCCACCTTGACAGTACGCTCCCCTGCCCTGACCCCCCTGCTGCGCTGCCTCCCCGCAGCAGAATGGGGTCGCTAAGCGACGCATTGGTTTGGTTATGGAGGTGGCTCGTACCTCCATGATCCATGCTGGTGCACCCCATTTTCTGTGGCCGTTTGCCATTCGCTACGCAGCTCACCAGCTTAACCTGTGGCCGCACCCTTAGCAGCCGCAAGTTTTCCCGACCCTTCTTTGGTCCGGGTCTCCTGGTGACGCGTCTGCGTTCCACGTCTGGGGCTGCCTTGCTCACGTCCGTGCCTCTGGCACGGACAAGCTCACTGCCCGCACTGTCCCCTGTGTTCTTCCTTGGTTTCCCCCTCGACTCGTCTGACTGGCACTTCTACCACCCGCCGTCTCACCGTTTCTTTCACTCCCGTGACATCACCTTTTACGAGTCCGTCTCCTTCTACAGTCGCTTCCCCCGCCGTGGTCCCCCGGTTACTCCCCCCTTGTTCCTGGTCCCCCCTTCCCCGGTGGCCCCTGCCCCTCCCCCTCCCCCTCCCCGTCCTGCCTCGTCTGGTGTCTCTTACATCACCCCCCTCACGTCGGTTGTCTCGGTCGAGGAGTCTGCTCACTCTGGTGGCCCTCTGGCTCAGTCCTTGCCGCCTGCCCCTCCCCAGGCCTCGCCGCCGTCGCCGCCGCTATCGCAGCCGCCGTCACTGCCGCCGCAGCCGCCATCGCCGCCGCTGTCGCAGCAGCAGTTTGTTGCCTCTTGGGGTGCTGGCGTTGGGGTGGGTACTCGTCCTGGGGTTCCTGTCGTGGCTTGTCCCGGCGGGCCTCGGGGTGGTACCAGTGCTGGAGGGGTTTCAGGCTCTGAGGGTGTTCCCTCCAAAGGTGCTGGCGTGTAGTGTTCCGGAGGTAGCCGTGGAGCAGCTTGCGGTCCCGGTGTCAGTGTTGTGCCGCCGCAGCAGCAGTCACCGCCGGTGTCAGCCCTTCGCCTGCTCGGCCTTCCATCCTTTGACTTCGTTTCTGTGCCTCTCCTACCATCTCCTCCTCATTCTTTCTACGGCCCTGTGTTCCCTTCCTGGACTCGTCTCCGGCTCGTCTTCCCTCTCGTTCCCCCCTTGTGTCCCCTCCTCTCTCTCCTGACCCGACTCCTCCGTCTCACGTCTGGTCTCGCCGTCCCTCCCGTGCTCGCCACGTCTCCCCTGTCCCGAGCACTCACCCTATGTTGCTTCATTCCCACGCATCTCGTCCTCCCCTCCTACCATTGCCTCCTCCGTCCTCCCTTGTTGTTGCGCCCCCCCCTCTGTCTAACTACCTTCGCGCTGCTTGTCCTCTTGTTCCTCGGGTCCTTGCCTCTCTCGTTACTGACCCGTCTGTTCCGGTCTCGTGTCTTGACGCTCTTGTCGCTGTGGTCACTGACTTCGCCTCTACCCGCCGCCTTGACTACGCCACCGCTCTGGTCTCTGACCCTGCCTGTCCCCCGTCTGTCGAGCGTGCTCCTCCCCTCGGCAGTGACGTCGTGAAGGACCGCCAGTACGAGCTTGCTTTCTTGTTCGAGGCCACTCCCCATCGCTGTTCCATGCTGCTAGTCCCTGAGGGTGACCCAGACACCCTTGACATCCTGACCCCTCGCACTTACGCTGAGGCCACCTCGGGACCTTCGGCCTCTTAGTGGATAGCTGCCATGGAGCAGGAGATGGCATCTTGGAGATCCACCGGCACCCACGTCGATGCAGTTCCCTCACCTGGGGTGAACGTAGTCGATGGCCGCTGGCTCTTCTAGGTGAAGCGCCCTCCTGGAGAGCCGCCTCTCTTCAAGGCGCGCTACGTGGCTAGAGGCTTCAGTCAGCGTGAGGGGGTGGACTTCTTTCAGACTTTCGCCCCTACCCCGAAGATGACTACTTTTCGGGCACTACTATACGTAGCAGCCCAGCGTGACTACGAGTTACACTCCCTTGACTTCTCCACTGCGTTTCTTCAGGGCAGTCTACACGAGCAGGTCTACGTGCGCCGCCCACAGGGTTTCACTGTTACCTTCACTCCTGGGACCCAGTGGCTCCTGCGGCGCCCAGTCTACGGCTTGCGCCAGGCACCCCGCGAATGGCACGACACGCTGCGTGCTACCCTTGCCGACCTGTAGTTCTTTCCGTCCTCTGCAGACCCCTCGCTCTTCGTTCGTTCTGGCAAGACTCCGTTCTACATCCTTGTTTACGTAGACAATCTGGTCTTTGCCACAGCAGCCACGGCCACACTGGCCTTCGTAAAGGGTGAGCTGCTGAAGAGACACACCTGCACTGACCTAGGAGAGCTGCGCCACTACCTGGGCCCGCAGATCTCCAGGGACAGAGCAGCGCGCACCATCACTGTCACCTTGTCACACTTGGTGCGCCAGGTTATTCAGAGGTTCGGTCTTCAGTTCTCCTCCGCACAGCCCACACCTCTTCCAGTAGATCACAGGCTCTGTGCTCCAGTCCCTGAGGAGTTAGCAGAGCCCAGTGGTCCTTACGCAGAGTTGGTGGGTTGCCTCATGTACTTGATGACTTGCACTCGTCCAGATCTCGCATTCCCTCTCAGCATCCTGGCTCGCTTTGTGGCCACAGGCAGACACCGACCTCAGCACTGGTCTGCAGCTATAAGAGGGTTTTGCGTTATCTCTCGAGTAGATCAGGCATGGGGTTAGTGCTAGGAGGACGCAGGCCAGTGGTCCTTACCGGGCACTCAGACGCTTCTTGGGCAAACGACGCCGAGACCCTTAGGTCCTCACAGGGCTACAGCTTAGTATTGGCTCGGGTGCTGTCGCGTGGAGAGCTACTCCCTCTTCGTCTGTTGCCCAGTCCAGCTGTGAGGCCGAGATCTACGCCGGTGCCATGGCGGCACAGGAGCTCCGCTGGCTGACCTTCTTGCTCACTGACTTAGGTGAGCGGCCTAGCTGTGCCCAAGTCCTGTACGCTGACAACAGGGCCATGATCCTCCTGTGTCAGGAGCCTCGACTTGAGGGCAGAGCAAAGCACATCCAGCTGCGGTACTTCCTCCTGCGCGAGCTACAGCAGCATCGCCATGCCCGCGTAGTACACTTGGCCTCCGGTGCCAACACAGCTGATATCTTTACGAAGGCGCTAGTGCCTAAAGATCATCAGCGGCACTGTGTACAACTCGTTCTTGTAGCCTCTCACCTGCTAGGGCCTTGACTATGTACAGACCTTTATATATATGTTTTACCCTTGACTGGCCTTGTGGCCTCTCCCATTGGTTGGACTAGTAGTGCCGCCCTGGGCTTGCTCTTGCATTGGTTTGTACTCGTTTGACTGGTATTTAAACCCTTGCCTCAGAGGTTGGACTAGTAGTGCCACCCTTAGTTGCTCGCACTCACGTCAGGAATTGCCCCTATGCAGTCTAAGGGGTGTGTCAAACATATATTGCTATGTTTGTATAGACTGTATAGGTTTGTGCCTTAGAGGGTACAGCCCTTAGGTCATATACCCTTGTACTCATGCATTCTACTCATTATTCAATTCTGTTAAAATTACCCTGGGAAATCAGGGAATCAAGGATAGCCCTGCTTGCGCCTAAAGATCATCAGCGGCACTGTGTGTCAAACTTATCTTAGTATGTTACTGTAGACTATACAGGTTTTTGCCTTAGAGAGTACAACTCCCTAGCTTATATCACCTTGTACTCTCCTATTCTAATCATTATTCAATTCTGATATGGTATCACGAGTAGGTTAGGTCCCACCGCCCACCCGCGCTTCCGCCCCTAGGTCCTAGCCGCCCATTCCCCCTAGCCACCCGCTCCTAGTCGGCCCCCGCGCCCACCCCTAGTCGGCCCCGCGCCCGCTCCTAACTGACCCCCCGCGCCCGCTCCTAACTGACCCCCCGCGCCTGTTCCTAGCCGGCCCCTCGTCGGCCTCGTGCCCGCTCCTAGCTGGCCCCGCACCCGCCCCTCGTTGGCCCCGCGCCCCTTCCTAGCCGGCCCCTCGTCGGCCCTCGCGCCCCCCCCCCTCCCCCCTTCTAGCTGGCCTCGCGCTCGCCCTTAGTCGGCCTCGCGCCCGTTCCTAGCCGGCCCCGTGCCCGTTCCTAGCCGGCCCCACGCCCGTTCCTAGCCGGCCCCGTGCCCGTTCCTAGCCGGCCCCGCGCCCGTTCCTAGCTGGCCCCTGCGCCCATTCCTAGATGGCCCCGCGCGCCCGTTCCTAGCCGCCCTGGCGCCTGTTCCGCCCGGCCCTCACGCCCGCTCCCTGCTGGCCTCCGCGCCCGTTCCTAGCCGGCCCTCGCGCCCGCCCTAGTCGGCCCCGCACCTGTTCCTAGCCGGCCCCTCAACCCGGTCCTAGCTGGCTCCCGCGCCTGTTCCCAGCCGGCCCTCGCGCCTGTTCTTGATCGGCCCCGTACCAGCCCCTCGTCGGCCCCGCGCCCGTTCCTGACCTGCCCCGCGCCCGTTCCACGTAAGCCGGCCCGCCGCCGGCCCTCAGTGCCCAGTTTGTCGCCGCGCCCCGCACAGCACCGCATTGCACCGCACAGCACCACACTGCATCGCACTGCACCGCTCTGCACCGCACTATACCGCACAGCACCGCTTTGCACTGCGCTGCACAACTTTGCATCGCTGCTGCATCGCTCCTGATGGCGGACTCCGTGCTCCGTTTGGACGCAGAGGGTCAGCCGCTCGAGTTTGACACGTGGTTGGTCGACCTCCGTCGTCATCTCACTGGTCAGCGGCAGGAAGGCCACTCCCTGGCGGTCCACCTTGACGGTACGCTCCCCTACCCTAACCTCCCTGCTCCCCTGCCCGCTGACCCCACGTCCGCTGACTGTGAGTCTGCCGCAGCTGCTGCCCTTGCCCGCTCAGTTTGGCTGTCGTGTGACGCTGTCGCGCAGCTTGCGATCAGTCATGCCCTCCCCCCATCTGAGCGCCCCCGCTTTAGGTCAGTCACGACAGCGCAGGAATTTCTCGATGCTGTAGTCAAGCGCTATTCCACCCCGCATGCTGCCTCTGTAGGTCGCCTGATCCTACCGATGCTCTTCCCTGACCTTGCGTCTTTCCCTACTGTCGCTGACCTCGCTGCTCACCTCCGCACGATAGACGCGACCTGGCGCACTGCCTGTACTGAGACCTAGCTTAGAGCCTTTCAGCCGCCCTCTGCTGTACCCTCTACCTACTTCCCACCTGCCTCCCTGACCGTCTTGCTACTGCCGCGACCGCTTCCTTAGCATCCACCCCGGTGACCTCACCCTCACTTACTTTCTCGACACCCTGTCTGCCATAGAGACCCGCCAGCGCTCTATCGCTCAGACCAGCGGTACTGTGCCGGTCCCTATCTTTCAGGGCTGTGCCCCCGCTCAGTGCACCTTCTCCGACGGTTTTGCTGCTGTGGCTGAGTCTGCAGCTGCAGCGCAGATCCGTTCAGGGAAGGGCCGCCGCCCCAAGGCTGGGCGCGGCGGTGGGGGTGGCAGTGCAGGTGGCGGTGGTGGTGGAGTCGGGTCGCCTTGTGGCAGCGCTGACGAGGGGACCCTGACAGGTGCAGCCGAGCAGCCATCTCAACAGCCGCAGTTGTCGCAGCCAGACTCGCACCAGCCGCAGCAGCCGCCGCACCTGCAGCAGCAGAGGCGGGCGGGTGGTCTCCCGCCCGGGTGGCCTGTCGCTGGACGCGGTGGTCGTGCGTGTGGTGGGCTGTCGGGTGGCGGTTCGGGTGACGGACGCTGTCTGTACCTGCTCCAGACCGGTCCTCGCCATGGCTTTGTTTGCGGTAAGATCGGTCACACCTCCATCCGCTGTTTCCGTCGCCTGGATGACGTGTTTCGTCAGCGCTTCGGCCTGTCGCCCGACCTCCCCGACTGGCACAGCTTGCTTCGCCGTAGCGTTCAGATCTTTGATATGGACATGGATGAGATTGTTGCTGACTTGCATGTGATGTATGCTGATGACTCTAGTGGGACTGCTTCTTACTACCCCTTGTAGCCTAGCGTAGGCGTGTCTAGTTGTGCTACCCCTGCTGCGTCAGGCGTAGGATCCCCTGCTTTGTTTAGCTTTGGTTCTTCCGTCGCTGCTCCGACTCCGGACGCTAGTGCTGCGCTCTCCTTCACCTTGGACTCTGGCGCTTCTCGGTGTTTCTTTCGCGACTCCACTACGCTGACGCCGCTTCCTGCTCTTGCTGCCATTTCTCTTGCTGACCCTCCTCTGGCCCGGTAGTCGCCCGCAGTTCAACCACCCTTCCCTGTCCGGCGGTTCCCTTGGGATCTCCTACAGGCCTGCACATCCCTTTATTCTCCATGAACCTAGTTGGTGTTGGCTGCCTTCAGGACCTTGGCGTCACCACTACGTTCCCCGGTCACGAGCGGTACGCTGTCTATACCGAGGCCGCCACTGATGCTCCCCTCACCACGTTCCCCCGGGACCTGGTGTCCTACCTGTTCACACTGGACACCGCGACCCCCCCGGTTGGGACGTCTCCTCAGGTGGCTGCGTCTACCCAGGTTGCTGCTGCCTGCTCCTGTCGGTCGCTCACTCACCCGACACTCCTGTGGCACCACCGTCTAGGTCACCCTGCACTCCCGCGTCTGCGTCACATGTCACAGCACGGTCTCGTCCTAGGTCTCCCAGAGTCGTTCCCAGAGTTGCCCTCCTCCCCAGCACCACCGCGCACGCCTTGTGTCGAGGGCCGGCTCCGCCGTACCCCTCACTCCTCCTCGTTCCCCCCTACCGCCGCACCGCTACAGACCGTGCACATGGACGTCTGGGGCCCCGCCCCCGTCCATGGGCCGCGTCGAGAGCGATACTTCCTAGTGCTTGTCGACGACTACACCCGCTACACCACCGTCTTTCCCCTGGAGCGGAAGGCCGTCGTGCCTGACGTTCTCATCCCGTGGCTTGTCTCTGCGCGTGTTCACCGAGGTCTCCCTGTCTTGCGTCTCCACTCCGACCGTGGTGGCAAGTTTGCCTCCGGCGTTCTTGGTCGTTTCTGTCGTGCGGAGGGCATCACCCAGTCGTTCACCTTGCCAGACTCCCCGCGGAAAAATGGGGTCGCTGAGCGACGCATTGGTTTGGTTATGGAGGTGGCTCGTGCCTCCATGATCCATGCTGGTGCACCCCATTTTCTGTGGCCGTTCGTCGTTCGCTACGCAGCTCACCAGCTTAACCTGTGGCTGCACCCTTAGCAGCCGCAGGTTTTCCCGACCCTTCTTTGGTCCGGGTCTCCTGGTGACGCGTCTGTGTTCCACGTTTGGGGCTGCCATGCTCACGTTCGTGCCTCTGGCACGGACAAGCTCACTGCCCACACCGTCCCCTGTCTCTTCCTTGGTTTCCCCCTCGACTCGTCTGACTGGCACTTCTACCACCCGCCGTCTCACCGTTTCGTTCACTCCCGCGACGTCACCTTTGACGACTTCGTCTCCTTCTACCGCCGTTTCCCCCACCGAGATCCCTCGGTTACTACCCCCCTGTTCCTGGTCACTCCTTCCCCGGTGGCCCCTGCCCCTCCCCCTCCCCCTCCCCTTCCTGCACCGTCTGGTGTGTCCCACGTCACCCCCCTCACGTCGGTTGTCCCGGTCGAGGAGTCTGCTGACTCTGGTGGTCCTGCGGCACAGTCCTCGCCGCCTGCCCCTCCCCATGTGTCACCTCCTCCGCTTCCTCCGCAGCCGCCGCCGCCGCCGCCGCCACTGCAGCCGTCGTTGCAGCCGCCACCATTGCAGCCGTCGCCCCAACAGTTTGTTGACTCTGGGGGTGCTTGTGTTGGGGTGGGTACTCATCCTGGGGTTCCTGTCGTGGCTTGTCCCGGCGGGCCAGGGGGTGGTACCGGTGCTCGAGGGGTTTCGGGCTCTGGGGGTGTTCCTTCTGGGGGTGCTGGAGTGGAGTGTTCCGGAGGTAGCCGTGGAGCAGCTTGCGGACCCAGAGTCGGTGCCGTGTTGCCACCACAGAAGTCACCGCTGATGTCAGCCCTTTGCCTGCTCAGCCTTTCGTCGCTTGACCCTGCGTCTGCGCCTCGCCTGTCGTCTCCTCCTCTCCCTGTCTACGGCCCTATGTTCCCTCCCCCGGACTCAACTATGGCTTCCTCGTCTTCCCCCTCATCTACTTCGACGCAGTTCCCCCACCTAGTCGATGAGACGACTACTCTTCGGGCACTGCTACACGTAGCAGCGCAGCGTAACTACGAGTTATACTCCCTCAACTTCTCCACAGCGTTCCTTTCAGGGCAGTCTACACGAGCAAGTCTACCTGCGCCGACCTCAGGGTTTCACTGGTACCTTCCCTCCTGGGAATCAGTGGCTCCTGCAGCGCCCAGTCTACAACTTGCGCCAGGCGCCCTGCGAGTGGCACGACATCCTGCGTGCTACCCTTGCAGACCTGCAGTTCTCTCCGTCCTCCCCAGACCCTTCGCTCTTCGTTCGTTCAGGCCAGAATCCGTTTTACATCCTTGTTTACGTAGACGATCTGGTCTTTGCCACTGCAGACACCGCTGCACTGGCCTTTGTGAAGGCTGAGCTGCTGAGGAGACACACCTGCACTGACCTAGGAGAGCTGCGCCACTACCTGGGCCTGCAGATCTCCAGGGACAGAGCAGCGCGCACCATCACTCTCACCCAGTCACACTTGGTGCGCCAGGTCCTTCAAAGGTTCAGTCTTCAGTTCTCCGCCACACAGCCCACACCTCTTCCAGTAGATCACAGGCTCTCTGCTCAAGTCCCTGAGGAGTAAGCAGAGCCCAGTGGTCCTTACGCAGAGTTGGTGGGTTGCCTTATGTACCTGATGACTTGCACGCATCCAGATCTCGGATGCCCTCTCAGCATCCTGGCTCGTTTTGTGGCCACAGGATGACACAGACCTCAACACTGGTATGCAGCTAAGAGGGTTTTGCGTTATCTCGCGAGTACATCAGGCTTGGGGTTAGTGCTAGGAGGACGCAGGCCAGTGGTCCTTACCGGGCACTCAGACGCTTCTTGGGCAGACGACGCCGAGACCCTTAGGTCCTCACAGGGCTACAGCTTAGTATTGGCTCGGGTGCTGTCGCGTGGAGAGCTACTCGCTCTTCGTCTGTTGCCCAATCCAGCTGTGAGGCCGAGATCTACGCCGGTGCCATGGCGGCACAGGAGCTCCGCCGGCTGACCTTCTTGCTCACTGACTTAGGTGAGCGGCCTAGCTCTGCCCCGGTCATGTACGCTGAGAACAGGGCCATGATTCTCCTGTGTTAGGAGCCTTGACTTGAGGGCAGAGCGAAGCACATCCAGCTGCGGTACTTCCTCCTGCGCGAGCTGCAGCAGCGTCGCCAGGCTCGTGTAGTACACTTGGCTTCTGGTGCCAACACAGCTGATATCTTCACGAAGGCGCTTGCGCCTAAAGATCATCAACGGCACTGCTTACAGCTTGGTCTTGTTCCTGTTGCCTTGCACTTGCTAGGACCTTGACTGTGTACAGACATTATATATATATATTACTCAGACTGGCCTTGTGTCTACTCCTAGTGGTTTGACTACTAGTGCCGCCCTGGTCTCGCTCCTGTTTTGTCTGTACTCCTATTGACTGTGTTAGAAAGAGAGAATGAATGACTAGTGTGAGAAACCTAGAACATGTACCTATTGGGGTTGTACTCACTAGAAGCACACACCTATGCTAGCCTATAACTTCTACATACAGCATATGTATACTGTAAGTTGACTCACCCCCTAGGCTAGAGAAGGGGTGGTGTTAGGCAAGAAGCACACATCTCAGGGTGGCACTACTAGTCCAACCACTGAGGTAGGTGTCCTGAGACCATTCACCAAGAGTACAAGCAAGACTAAAGTAAGCCAGGGTGGCACTACTAGTCCAGCCACTGGAGGTAAGGCCACAAGGCCAGTCAGACAGGTATATATAATAGAGAGTACACACTCAAGGTACTAACAGGTGAGTAGCTACAGGAACAAGACCAAGCTATACACAGTGCCGCTGATGATCTTTAGGCACAAGCGCCTTAGTAAAGGTATCAGATGTGTTGGCACCTGAGGCCAAGTGAACTACGCTGGTCTGGCGAAGCTGCTGTAGCTCGCGCAGGAGGAAGTACTGTAGCTGGATATGTTTTGCTCTGCCCTCAAGCCGAGGCTCCTGACACAGGAGAATCATGGCCCTGTTGTCAGCGTACAGGACCGGAGCAGAGCTAGGCCGCTCACCTAAGTCTGTGAGCAAGAAGGTCAGCCAACGGAGCTCCTGTGCCGCCATGGCACCGGCGTAGACCTCAGCCTCACAGCTAGACTGAGCAACAGACGACGAGCGAGTGGATCTCCAAGAGATAGCACCCAAACCAAGGCTAAAACAGTAGCCCTTTGACGACCTGAGTGTCTCAGAGTCGTCTGCCCAAGAAGCGTCTGTGTGCCCAGTGAGGACCACCGGCCTGCGTCCTCCTAGCACTAACCCCATGCATAATGTACTTGCTAGATATCGCAAAACCCTCTTAGCGGCCGACCAGTGCTGTGGTCGGTGTCTGCCTGTGGCCACAAAGAGAGCAAGGATGCTGAGAGGGTATGCAAGATCTGGACGAGTGCAAGTCATCAGGTACATGAGGCAACCCACCAGCTCTGCGTAGGGGCCGCTGGCCTCTACTGGCTCCTCAGGAACGGGAGCGGAGAGCCCATGGTCTACATGTAGAGGTGTGGGCTGTGCGGAGGAGAACTGAAGTCCGAACCTTTGAAGGACCTGACGCACCAAGTGTGACTGTGTCAGAGTGATGGTGCGTGCTGCTCTGTCCCTAGAGATTTGCAGGCCAAGATAGCGACGCAGCTCTCCAAGGTCAGTGCAGGTGTGTCTCTTCAGCAGTTCGGCCTTCACGGAGGCCAGTGCGTCCCTGTCAGCAGTAACGAAGACCAGGTCGTCTACGTAGACAAGGATGTAGAACGGAGTCTGGCCGAAATGCACAATCAGCGAGGGGTCAGCAGAGGACGGAAAGAACTGCAGGTCTGCTAGCGTGGCACGCAGCGTGTCGTGCCAACCAAGGGGAGCCTGGCGCAGGCCGTAGACTGGGCGCCTGAGAAGCCACTGGGTCCCAGGGGGGAACGTACCAGTGAAGCCCTATGGTCGGCGCAGGTAGACCTGCTCGTGTAGGCTGCCCTGAAGAAAGGCAGTAGAGAAGTCGAGGGAGTGAAGCTCGTAGTCGCGCTGTACTGCTACGTGTAGCAGTGCCCGAAGAGTGGTCATCTTCGGGGTCGGGGCGAAGGTCTGGAAGAAGTCAACCCCCTCGCACTGGCTGAGAAATTTGGCCACGTAGCGCGCCTTGAAGGCAGGTGGCTCTCCAGGGTGGCGCTTCACCTTGAAGAGCCACCAACCATCGACTACGTTCACCCCAGGCGGGGGAACTGCGTCGACGTAAGTGCCGGTGGACCTCCAAGATGCCATCTCCTGCTCCATTGCACCTATCCACTGAGAGGTCCAGGGTCCCGAGGTGGCCTCAGCATAGGTGCGAGGGGTCGGGATGTCGAAGGCGTCTCGGTCACCCTCTGGGACTAGGAGCATGGAGCAGAGATGGGGAGCGGCCTCGGAAAGGAAAGCAAGCTTGTACTGCCTGTCCTCTAGAACGTCACTGCCAAGGGTAGGTGCACCCCCGACAGACGGAGGATGCGCAGGGTCAGAGACCACAGCGGTAGCATAGTCACGGCGGTGGGTAGAGGAGAAGTCAGCGACAGCCGCGACAAGCGCGTCAAGGCGCGAGACAGGAACAGACGGGTCTGTAACAAGAGAGGCAAGAACCCGAGGGACAAGGGGACGAGCGGCACGGAGGGAGCCAGACAGCGGGGGAAGTGCAACAACAAGCGACGAGGGAGGAGGCGGCGGGAGGAGGGGAGGACGAGACGAGTGGGAACGGAGCAACATAGGGTGGGAGCGCAGGAGAGGAGAGACGGGACGAGCACGTGAGGGACACCGGCGAGCGGTCGGGAGAGGGAAGGCCGAGCAGGCGAAGAGCGGAGACCGGCGGCGACGGCTGCGGCGGCTGCTGCGGCGGCTGCTGCGGCGGCTGCTGCGGCGGCTGCTGCGGCGGCTGGTGCTCGACCCGCGGACCGGCTGGGGCACGACGACCACCGGGAGAACACTCAACAGCAGCACCCCCAGAACCAACACCCCCAGAGCAAGAACCCCCTCCAGCACCAGCGGCACCCCCAGGCGCGCCGGGACAGACCACGCCAGGGGCCGCAGGACGAACACCCTCCTCAACGCCAGCACCCCCAGAGGCCAAGAGCGGCAGCGGTGGCGGCGGCGGCGGCTGCGACAGCGGAGGCAGAGACACCGGGGAAGGGGGACGCAGCAAGGACGGGCCGGGGGGATCACCAGAGTCAGCAGACTCCTCAACGGGGACAACCGACGGGAGGGGAGTGACATGCAAGACACCAGACGGGGCAGGACGAGGCGGGAGGGGAGCAGGGGCTACCGGTAGAGAGGGAGCAAGGAACAAGAGGGGGGGAACCGGGAGACCTCGGTGAGGGAATCGACGGTAGAAGGAGACAGACTCGTCAAAGGTGACGTCACGAAAGTGAAGGAAGCGGTGAGACTGCGGGTGGTAGAACAGCCAGTCAGACGAGTCCAAGGAAAACCAAGGAAGACACAGTCACACCAACGGAGCTGCCGGTAGACGCCAAGCTGCGCGGGCCGCCACCATGGCCACCACCTACGGAGGTGCCGGGCCAACCCGGGGGGAGACGAGCCCACGGCTGGGGCTGGGACAGCTGCTGCAACGACTACGACTGCTGCGACGGCTGCTGCGGCTGCTCCTGCTGCTCAGGCGATGGTTGCTACTCCTGACTAGCTGAGGTAGTCCCCTCAGTAGAACCACTGTCCCCGGTACCACCACGACTACAACCAGCTCCACCACTACGCCCTCCCTGGCGGCCACGACCGGCGCGGCGCGAGCACTGCTGCGGGTGTACCGCAGCTGCAGTCTCGGTCAAAGGGGTCACAGTGGCGACCGCAGCCGAAACGTCAGTAAACGTGCACTGGGAGGGGGCACAGCCGTGAAAGATTGAGACTGCCGGCGCACCGCTCGACTGAGCGATAGTGCGCTGGCGAGTCTCGATCTTGGTCAGGGCGGTGACAAAGTCTGGCAGGGTGAGATCACCCGGGTGCTGGCTAAGGATGTGGTCGCGCGCACTAGCAAGGCGGTCAGGCAGGCGCATAGCGATAAAGTAGAGGGTCATGCAGAAGGGGGGAGGGAGCACAGTGAGCTGGGTAGCAGTGCTAGCAGTGCGGTAGCGAGACTCTAGGGCGCGCAGGTGAGTGGCAAGGTCAGCAACAGTAGGGAAGGAAGCAAGGTCTGGGAAAAGCATAGGGAAGAGCAGGCGGCCTGCAGTAGTGGAGGCAGGCGTGGAATAGCGAGGAACAATAGCTTCTGAGTAAGCCTTGGCTGTATCAACTGTAGCAAAACGCAAACGCTCAGACATTGCGAGGGCGTGACTTATTGCGACCTGAGCAACTGCATCGCGAGAGTCCCAGATGGCACAGGCAAGTGCAGCAGTAGAGAAAGTCTCACACTCAGCAGAGGTGGGGTCAGCAGGGAGGGGAGCAAGCGCAGGGGCGCGGGGGAGCAAGCCATCAGCATGGAGAACCAAGGAGTGCCCATCCTGGCACTGACCTGTGAGTTGACGTCGGAGATCGGACAGCCAGGCGACGAATTCAACCGCGTGGCCCTCAGCGTCCAGGCGGAGGACAAAGTCAACCATCGTGCAGGGTCAGCGAGACAGGGACACAGCGGCACAGCTCCACAGGACACAGCGGCATAGGAACACAGCAGCACAGCTCCAGGGGGGCGTCGGCAGGACTCTCCAGCGCTGGCAAGCAGAAGACACGAGGCCGGAGACTCGAGGAACCGTGCCGAGCAGAAGACACGGAGCCGCAGGAGCCGGGCGGGCGTATCGGGGCCGGGCAGGCGGTGTGGGACGGGCGGGCGGAACAGGCTGGGCGGGCGCTAGAAGGGGCCGGGCGGGCGCTAGGAGGGGCCGGCTAGGAGCGAGCGCGACGGCTAGGGGGCCGGCTAGGAGCGGGCGCGAACGGCCAGGGGGCCGGCTAGGAGCGGGCGCGTCGGCCAGGGGTCCGGCTAGGGGCGGACATGACGGCCACGGGGCCAGCTAGGAGCAGGCGCGACGGCCAGGGGGCCGGCTAGGGGCAGACGCGACGGCCAGGGGGGTCGGCTACGGGCGGGAGCGACGGCCAGGGGGGCGGCTAGGAGCGGGCGCGAACGGCCAGGGGGCCGGCTAGGAGCGGGCACGACGGCCAGGGGGCCGGCTACGAGCGGGCGCGACGGCCAGGGGGGCGGTTAGGAGCGAGCGCGAACGGCCATGGGGCAGGCTAGCAGCGAGCGCGACGGCCAGGGGGGCAGCTAGGAGCGGGCGCGACGGCCAGGGGGGCCAGCCAGGGGCGGGCGCGACGGCCAGGGGGCCGGCTAGGAGCAGGCGCGACGCCCAGGTGGGGCCAGCCAGGGGCGAGCGCGACGGCCAGGGGGCCGGCTAGGGGCGGACGCGACGGCCAGGGGGCCAGCTAGGGGCGGCCGCGACGGCCAGGGGGCCGGCTAGGGGCGGACGCGACGGGCAGGGGGCTAGCTAGGGGCGGGCGCGACGGCCAGGGGGGCGGCTAGGGGCGGACGCGACGGCCAGGGGGCCAGCTAGGGGCAGGCGCGACGGTTAGGGGGCCGGCTAGGGGCGGGCGCGACGGCCAGGGGACCGGCTAGGGGCGGGCGTGACGGCCAGGGGGCCGGCTAGGGGCGGACGCGATGGCCAGGGGGCTAGCTAGAGGCGGGCGCGACGGCCAGGGGGGCAGCTAGGGCCGGACGCGACGGCCAGGGGGCCGGCTAGGGGCGGGCGCGACGGCCAGGGGGCCAGCTAGGGGCGGGTCACGAGGGCGGCTAGGGCCTAGGGTGGAAGCGTGGGTGAGCGAGAGGAACCTAACCTACTCATGATACCATGTTAGAAAGAGAGAATGAATGACTAGTGTGAGAAACCTAGAACATGTACCTGTTGGGGTTGTACTCACTAGAAGCACACACCTATGCTAGCCTATAACTTCTACATACATCATATGTATAAGTTGACAGACTCGTCTTTAGACCTGTTGGGCTGAAAAGGGCCCTTAGGAACTTTTCAGAGACTAAAGTCCCAGTTGTACAAGATACTTGAGTAGTGCAGCGGAAGTTGAGTAGTTGAACCCTTGCACTAGTATGTGAGAGCAAGTGATTGATTAAAGGAAACAAGCATACAGCAATATATAGAAAATAGGAAAGTAAAGCATTTGTAGAATACAGTTGAAGGAACGGTTATCGAGTCGCACAGCGACTCGATGGTCGATTCAGTTACCACCCTTGCAGTTGTAACGGTCAGTCGCAACCTCTGGTTGCAACCCTTCGAGTCTTTCATCCTTTCGTGTTCTTTCG
The DNA here is from genome assembly GCA_027943415.1 of Closterium sp. NIES-67. Lineage (NCBI taxonomy): Eukaryota > Viridiplantae > Streptophyta > Zygnematophyceae > Desmidiales > Closteriaceae > Closterium > Closterium sp. NIES-67. The sequence continues at coordinate 86,760 of BQMB01000652.1, read as the reverse complement.
TCCAACCTCCTCGTGTAACCTCCGTTGACTCGCATACTTGATATGGCTTCACTTGAGTGTGGTGTTACACTTTATAAACGCTCAAGTCCTTGAGGTATTTCCAACACTCCCCTTCGTTTCTGGAGTGCTGACGTGTCCAGGTTCGGTGACGTTTATCAGCCCAGTCAGCAGCATGCAGTAATCGAACTTTGCCTTCGCTAGTTTTTTCGTCAGGTAGTCTGCGGCCATTTCTGTCGTGGGGCAGTAACTGAGTTGAAGTCTCCCTTTTGCGATTTCATCCTTGACGAAGAAGTACCGCAGGGCGATATGCTTTGTTCGATTAGCGAGCCCTTCCTTGTTCGCGATTTTAATCGCGGATTGGTTGTCGCAGAATGTCGAGAAGATAGGCAGTTTTGCGATTTTCGCTTCCTCGAGCAACTCTCGCAGGTAAAGTCCTTCTTTGGTCGCAGTGCAGAGAGCGATGTATTCTTCTTCAGCTGAAGATAGCGCGATTAGTTCTTGTTTGCTTGACTGCCAAGAGATAGTCCCGATAGGCTCTAGTCGGTAGATGTAGCTCGTCCTTGAGCGTCGATTTTCCTTGTCTCCTGCGTGGTCGGCGTCGACGTATCCAAGTAGTTGTACGGACGATGTCGTTGTTTTACTGTAGGTAAGTCTGGTCGTCGGCATGGAGACGAAGTAGAGCAGTGCCCGGTTTAACTCCTCGAGATCCTCTTGTTCCGGCTGCTTCAGATGTGTCGCTAGTTGGCTTGCGCTGTAAGATAGGTCTGGTCGGCAGGTTACTGCTGCGAATAGTGGGCAACCGAGCTTCTGCTGATACTCCTAGATTTGCTTCGCGGGGAGTTTTGCGGAGGTGTCGTTGTTGTTCCCGTAGCGGTAGGGAGTCGCGACTGCAGTCGGCGTTAGTCCGAATTTCTTTGCGACAACGCCTGCGTATTTTCCAGCGTGTAGGTAGAACGCCGAGTCGTCTTCGACAACGTTCAGACCTAGATACTGGCTCACGGTGTCTGACACCGTAAGCGTTAAGTCGCTCTTCAGCTCCCCTTCGAACCAAATGACAACGTCGGTAGTGGAGCCGACGTAGAGTGGATGATCGACGTAGACGATGAGTAGGACGAAATCCCCCCGTTTTGTAGTCGGTACATTCCTTGGTCGTACGGCAGCTGCAGGAAGCCGATTCTGACGAGGCGGCCGTGAAGGTATTGCTGCCAGAGCCGTGGGGCTTGTTTGATTCCGTAGAGGGATTTTGCCAGCTGGCACATTTTTGTGGGATCATCGATGAATCCATGGGGCTGGTCGACGAAGATTTCGGCGTCCACAGGTGCGTACACGAAGGCGTTGGCGACATCGATCTGGCGTAGTGGTAACTTTTTCGTGGCCGCGACGGCGAGCAAGATGCGTAGGGAGGTGTGTCGGGAGACTGGGGCGAATGTCTCCGTGTAGTCGGTTCCATATCGCTGGTCGAATCCTCGTACGACCCAGCGAGCTTTGAAGCGGTCGATGGAGCCATCCGCATTGGTCTTGATGCGGTACACCCATTTCCCAGTGATTACGTTCTTCCCGTTGATGTTTATTGCAGGTACCACCTTCCACGTGTTTCGGTCTTATAGAGCTTTCAGTTCTTTTTCCATTGCCTCCTTCCATTTCGCCTTATATTCCCCCCCCAGAGCCTGCGATAGAGTCGTTGGCTCGCGCGGAGACGGCGGCGGCAGGTGCTGGACGGAGACCCATAAACCAAGTATCTGCAGGCCCATGGGTGTGTGTCGAGGGGAATTTTCATTCCCGGGATAAGCTGCTTCGTCGCCATCTTCTGGATCAGGTAAGAAATTTGGTCCGATGCGTTCGGAGACATTCGTGGCTGCTGGTTGAGGTGTAGTGTAACCTTGGTCAGCGAAGTGGTAGTAGGTGTCGAGGTTGTTACTGTCGAGAGGATTGTCGTCGTTGAGGGGAACAGGCACGGAGCAGTAAGGGAGTGGTCCGGCAGTTTCCGAGGCTTCATGTACGTCTTCTTCTGCTGCGTCAGCTTCGGCGGCACGATCGGCGAAGGAGCGAAGGCCCGCGAAGCCGTCGGTGGGGTCGTCTGTGTTGGCGATGTTGTCCAGGTAATGCTGCAGTGTCATTCGCTCGTAGAAAATCACATTACGTGATGCCACGGTATTTTTGTGTTGTATGTCGAGGAGTTTCCATGCTTGGAAATGTTCTTCGATGCCGAGGTGTAGTCCCCACCGTGCTCGTTGAGTGAAGCGTCCTGCTCGAGCTGTGTGGGGTCTGTACTGTACCATGCAGCCGAAAACTCGAAGTAATTTTGTGCTGCCCCTTTTCCGTGTCCACAGCAGGTGCGGTGATGCGTTGTTGGGAAGTGATGACGAGGACAGCAAATTGTGCAAGTGGACTGCATGCGTTATCGCGTCTGGCCACAGTGTGTTGGGCAGTCTCATCCCCAGGAGCAGCTTTCGCATCGTCGTCTGCAAGGTCCGGTTCATCCTTTCTGCGACCCCCTGCTGTTGGTGAGCGTAGGGCAGTGACACCAGGCGTCTGATGCCTCTTTCTCCCAAGTAGGTCCTGAATCGTTGTGACTGGTATTCTAGTGCTCCGTCAGACTGGAAGCTCTTGAGTTTTGAGCCCGATTCTCGTTCAGCGATGGGCAGCCATGTTGTGAAGGCTTCGAATGCTTGATCTTGTATCTTGAGGTTGTAGTGCCAGACGTATCGTGTTGCTGCGTCGATGAACGTTATAACGTAGTTGAATTCTGCTTCACTGTTTTCTCGAGGCATATTAAATATGTCCCTGTATACCTTTTCCATCGGTTCGTATGCAGGTGCGCTTGGATTGTGGTGTGACGTAAAAGGTTGGTGGGGAAGATCTGCTTCGGGGCACGTGAAGCATCGTGCGCGTGGTCGTCGAAGTTCTTGGCCGCTCGTTGTAAGAAGGGCGTTTCTTTCTAACACTTCGGCTTGGATGGTTTGTAGCACTGTACTGTTTGCAGGATGCCCAAGGCGTTGATGCCAGATGTCGTCGGGAGCGCGATGGCCGGGTGAGCGTTGGTACATGTCGACGATGGAGAAGAACGCGACGACCGTGGCGAGACTTCTACAGACTTCTCGGGTGATGGGCATACGTTGATCTGCTTCGGTTGGCGGTCCTCGGATTGCTGGTGATGGTACACGGCTGGGTCTTGCTGCTGCTACTGCAGGTGATGTCGGGGAAGGGACGCTTGCTGGTACTTGTCTTTCTTGTCGAATGACTGCTAACGCTCGTGTTCGCTCTACTACAGGTATGGTGTTGGAGTACCAGAATCCATCTGGGGTGAAGTTGGGGTCAAGATCCGGCGGGTGTGTCCAGGCGGCGAATGACACGATGCCATCGCTGTCGGCAGTACCGCGGTCGGGGACGAAATCCAACACGAAGACACCTGACTTTAGGAGAGCGCGACCGATGAAGAGGCCGCCCTTCCCGTGGTAAAGACGTAATTCGTTTGCGTCCGAGTCGCATTCCAGGTGAATCCCCTTTTCCATTAGCTGGCTGACGCTTAGCAGATTGTATCCCAAGTTGTTGACGATTAGAACCTTGTTGAGTTGCAGGATGACATTTGTTTCCATGGACTGCAACTGAACCACTCCTTGTCGGTTTGTTTTCAGGTTCTCGTTGTTGGCGACGGTGATGATGACATCACGGTTGAGGCGTCGCTCTCGTTGCACGAAGCGTCCGGAAGAACACATGTGTTGGCCTCAACAGCTGTCCAAGAACCAGGTGTTTTGCCCGGTGGGTTCGGCGTTGGCGACTGCAGCGTACGTCGGGTTGACCTGAAGGTCTTGTGGGCGTGGCGGCGGCAGTTCTTCTTTGTCTGGAGCGTAAGTGGGTCGTGATCTGGGTGCGCAGTTGTCGATGTGTACCATACAATTGATGATATTCGGTGTGCCTTGTGCAGATGTGGAGGAACGCCTTGGCGGACTTTCTTGAGTGGAAGCGACTCGTGGGTCTACAGGACGATAAACTCGGGGGCGTGTGCAGTTAACATTGGAGTGTCCGGATGTCTGACAGTTGTGGCAGAATGGCGGCACGATGGTGAGTCCTTGGGTATCGTGTCGATTCTGCCTATCACGTCGGTTGTCGTTTCTTCGTTGAGCATAGAAGACTAACGGTTGCTGCCTGATTCTTGGTTGTCTTTCTTCAAACAGGTCCATCTCCTGTTGTTCAGCATGAAGTTCGGCGCAGAGGTGCATCTCCGAAATTCGTCTGTGGGCGCGAAGGAGCGAGCGGGTGGTTCTCCATTCTGGCCCGAGCCCGGCAAGGACAAGTGTCACGAAGCTTTCTTCAGTTATTGTACCTCCGCACCGAAGCACGCGCTCGCGGAGTGTCTGGCAGCGACTCATATACTGCATCGCCTTTTCCTCGGTTTTCATTTGTATTGTTGTCAACTGCTGCATGAGTCTGCTTTGTGTCACGCTATCGTTTGCTTGGTAGAGACACTTGAGGTGATGCCACGCGAGCTCCGCGGAGTTTCCGTAGCTCCGATACGTTCTGATGCTCTGTTGCTTTTGTGGTGACAGATTTCGCAGGAGAACTGTGTACGCCAGCAGCGACTGATAAGTGAAGATTTCCTGCTCCTCTGCAGTGCCATTGCTTGGAAATGGCAGGGACCCGTTGAAGTATCCCAAGAGATGCGCGGCCTCCATCAGCAGCTCGAACTCGAAGCTCCAGGTAAAAAAGTCGTGTCCGTTGAACGGAGAGGATGTCTACAGCTTGATCACGTGTGAAAACTGCGCCTGGAGACTTAATATCTCGTTTGGTGTCTGTTGTGATGCAGCTGCTGTTGGTTGGGCACGGGGCGGCATAAACTCGAACGTCCCCGGTGAAGAGTGATAAGGCGCAAAGGTAGGCGCTTGATTGTGTCGCCCGAACGATGAGTTGTCGAGGCTCATTGGTGCTAATCCCATGTGTCCTCCGTTGCTCTGTGTTGAATGTGGAGGTGTCTTTGTCTGCTGCTGCTGGTCGAAGTGTGACATGAAGCTGAAGAACCTTTCCATAAGGTTCGGGTCCACGCTTGAAGAGGGTGATGGGGTCACCATTTCTGGCGCCCTTCCTGTTGTTTCTTGAGCAGCGCCGGTCTCGGTTTGCAGTCCTGAACTGTGTAGTCCAGAGTTGCCGGGTTGAGTGTCTTGGGCGCTGGGTGAGCCCGTAGAGATCTTCTTGCCCTTGTTCTCCATGACTTATAATCGATGAAGCTTGTTGATGTGTTAACTGTTGATAGAGCGTTGTTGCTGGGAGTTTGATCTCTGACCAGCTCTCATACCATGTTGGGCAGAAAAGGGCCCTTAGGATCTTTTCAGAGACTAAGTCCCAGTTGTACAAGATACTTGAGTAGTGCAGTGGAAGTTGAGTAGTTGAACCCTTGCACTAGTATGTGAGAGCAAGTGATGGATTAAAGGAAACAAGCATACAGCAATATATAGAAAATAGGAAAGTAAAGCAGTTGTAGAATACAGTTGAAGGAACGGTTATCGAGTCGCACAGCGACTCGATGGTCGATTCGGTTACCACCCTTGCAGTTGTAACGGTCGACCCTTCGATTCTTTCGTCCTTTTGTGTTCTTTCGTCCAACCTCCTCGTGAAACCTCCGTTGACTTGCATACTCTATATGGCTTCACTTGAGTGAGGTGTTACACTTCAGAAACGCTTAAGTCCTTGAGGTATTTCCAACAAGACCCTTGCCTCAGAGGCTGGACTAGTAGTGCCGCCCTGAGCTGCTTGTTCTCGTGTTAGGCACTGCCCCTATATAGTCTAGGGGGTGTGCCAAACTTATCTTAGTATGTTACTGTAGACTAAAAAGGTTTGTGCCTTAGAGAGTACGACTCCCTAGCTTATATCACCTTGTACTCTCCTATTCTAATCATTATTCAATTTTGATACTGTGTACAACTAGGTCTCGTTCCTGTAGCCTCTCACTTGCTAGGATCTTCATTGTGTTCAGATCTTTATACATATTACCCTGACTGGCCTTGTCGCCTCTTCCCAGTGGCTGGACTAGTAGTGCCGCCCTGGTCTTGCTCTTGCCTTGTTTGTACTCATTTGACAGGTCTTTCGACCCTTGCCTCAGAGGCTAGACTAGTAGTGCCACCCTATTTGTCTCTCACCAGGCACTGCCCTTATCCAGTCTAGGGGGTGTGTCAAACATATCTTTGTATGTGATATCAACTAATAGGGTTGTGCCTTAGGGAGTACAACCTCTCAAAGGAAGAAAACTGAATGATTGAGTGGAGAGAGTGTACAAGCAAATATACCTAAGTGTTGTACCCTCTAAGGGGTGACCCTATACAGTCTATGCAAACATTAGAGATGCACATGTTTGACACACCCCCTAGACTGCATAGGGGCAGGTCCTAAACAAGCAGCTCAGGGTGGCACTACTAGTCCAGCCACTGAGACAAGGGTCTAAAGACCAGTCAAAAAGGAGTACAGGCAAGGCAAGAACAAGACCAGGGCGGCACTACTAGTCCAGCCACTGGGAGAGGACACAAGTCTAGTCTGAGTACGTATAGATATATCGGAACGGAACAAAGTCAAGGCCCAAGCAAGTGAGAGGCTACAGGAACTAGACCGAGCTGTACGCAGTGCCGCTGATGATCTTTAGGCGCAAGCGCCTTCGTAAAGATATCAGTTGTGTTGGCACCGGAGGCCAAGTGTACTACGCGAGCCTGGCGGCGTTGCTGTAGCTCGCGCAGGAGGAAGTACCGCAGCTGGATATGCTTCGCTCTGCCCTCGAGTCGAGGCTCCTGACACAGGAGGATCATGGCCCTGTTGTCAATGTACAAGACCGGGGCAGAGCTAGGCTGCTCACCTAAGTCAGTGAGCAAGAAGGACAGCCAGCGGAGCTCCTGAGCCGCCATGGCACCGGCGTAGATCTCGGCCTCAGGAGCTGGACTGGGCAACAGACGAGGAGCGGGTAGCTCTCCACGAGACGACACTTGAACCAAGGCTAAAGCAGTAGCCCTGGGAAGACCTGAGTGTCTCGGCGTCGTCTGCCCAAGAAGCGTCTGTGTGACCAGTAAGGACCACTGGCCTGCGTCCTCCTAGCACTAACCCCATGCCCTATGTACTTGCAAGATAACGCAAAACCCTCTTAGCGGCAGACCAGTGCTGCGGTCGGTGTCTGCCTGTGGCCACAAAGCGAGCCAAGATGCTGAGAGGGTATGCGAGATCTGGACGAGTGCAAGTCATTAGGTACATGAGGCAACCCCCTAGCTCAGCGTAAGGACCACTGGGCTCTAGTGACTCCTCAGGAACTGGAGCGGAGAGTCTGTGGTCTACAGGCAGAGGGGTGGGCTGTGCAGAGGAGAATTGAAGGCCAAACCTCTGAAGGACCTGGTGCACCAAGTGTGACTGAGTCAAGGTGATGGTGCGCGCTGCTCTGTCCCTGGAGATCTGCAAGCTAAGGTAACGGCGCAGTTCTCCAAGGTCAATGCAAGTGTGTCTCTTCAGCAGCTCTGCCTTCACGGAGGCCAGTGCGTCCCTGTCTGCTGTGGCAAAGACCAGGTCGTCCACGTAAACAAGGATGTAGAACGGAGTCTGGCCAGCACGAACGAAGAGTGAGGGGTCTGCAGAGGTCGGAAAGAACTGCAGGTCAGCAAGGGTAGCACGCAGCGTGTCGTGCCACTCATAGGGAGCCTACCGCAGGCCGTAGATGGGACGCCGCAGGAGCCACTGGGTCCCAGAAGGGAAGGTGTCAGTAAAGCCCTGAGGGCGACCCAGGTAGACCTGCTCGTGTAGGCTGCCCTGAAGGAAGGCAGTGGAGAAGTCGAGGGAGTGAAGCTCGTAGTCACGCTGGGCTGCTAGGTGTAGCAGAACCCGAAGAGTAGTCATCTTCGGGGTCGGAGCGAAGGTCTGGAAGAAGTCCACCCCCTCAAGCTGACTGAAACCTCTAGCCACGTAGCGCGCCTTGAACACAGGCGGCTCTCCAGGAGGGCGCTTCACCTTGAAAAGCCAGCGGCCATCGACTACGTTCACCCCAGGCGGGGGAACTGCGTCGACGAAGGTGCCGGTGGATCTCCAAGATGCCATCTCCTGCTCCATGGCAGCTATCCACTGGGAGGCCCAGGGTCCCGAGGTGGCCTCAGCGTAAGTGCGAGGGGTCGGGATGTCGAAAGCGTCTGGGTCACCCTCAAGGACTAGCAGCATGGACCAAAGATGAGGAGCAGCCTCGGACAGGAAACCAAGCTCGAACTGGCGGTCCTCCAGGACGTCACTGTCGAGGGCAGGAGCACCCCCGACAGACGGAGGACAGGCAGGGTCAGAGACCAGAATTGTGGCGTAGTCAAGGCGGCGGGTAGAGGCGTAGTCAGCGACCGCAGCGACAAGGGCGTCAAGACTCGAAACCGGAATAGACGGGTCTGTAACGAGAGAGGCGAGGACCCGAGGAAGAAGAGGACGGGCGACACGCAGGTAGTCAGACAGAGGGGGGGGAGCAACAACAAGGGAGGACGGAGGGGGCAACGGGAGAAGGGGAGGACGAGACGCGTGGGAACGAAGCAACATATGGTGAGAGCACAAGACAGGGGAGACAAGTCGAGCACGGGAGGGACGGCGAGACCAGACGTGAGCCGGAGGAGTCCGCACAGGAGACCGAGGAGGGGACACAAAGGGGGAGCGAGGGGGAAGACGAGCGGGGGAAGACGAGCGGGGGACGAGTCCGAAGGAGGGAACACAGGGCCGTAGACGGGAAGAGGAGGAGACGGCAGGAGAGGAGCAGACGCAGGGTCATGGACGGAAGGCCGAGCAGGCGAAGGGCTGACACCGGCGGGGGCTGCTGCTGCGGCGGCATAGCACCAACACCCGGACCGCAAGCTGCTCCTTGACTACCACCGGTACACTCCACGCCTGCACCCCCAGAAGGAACACCCCCAGAGCCCGAAACCCCTCGAGCACCTGGACCACCCCCAGAGTAACAGGGACTAGTACCCACGCCAACACTAGCACCCCCAGACGCAACGAACGGCTGCGGTGACGGAGGAGACGACGGCTGCAGGGGCAGAGGCGACGGTGGCTGCAGAGGCGGCGGAGGAGGAGACTCCTGGGGAGGGGCAGACGGCGAGGACTGCGCCGCAGGACCACCAGAGTCAGAGGACTCCTCGACCGGGACAACCGACGGGAGAGGGGTGACGTGGGACACACCGGAGGAGGCAGGACGGGGAGGGGGAGGGGGGGGAGGAACCACCGGGGAAGGAGTGACCAGGAACAGGGGGGGAGTGACAGGGGGACCGCAGTGGGGGAAGCGACGGTAGAAGGAGACGGACTCGTCAAAGGTGACGTCGCGAGAGTGAAAGAATCGGTGAGACGGCGGGTGGTAGAAGTGCCAGTCGGACGCGTCAAGGGGGAAACCTAGGAAGACGCAGGGAAGGGTGCGGGCAGTGAGCTTGCCCGTGCCAGAGGCACGGACGTGAGCAAGGCAGCCCCAGACGTGGAACGCAGACGCGTCACCAGGAGACCCGGTCCAACTTAGGGTCGGCGAAACCTGCGGCCGCTGAGGGTGCGGCCACAGATTAAGCTGGTGAGCAGCGTAGCGCACGACGAACGGCCACAGAAAATGGGGTGCACCGGCATGGATCATGGAGGTGCGAGCCACCTCTATGACCAAACCGATGCGGTGCTCAGCAACCCCATTCTGCTGTGGGGAGTCCGGCAGGGTGAACGTCTGGGTGATGCCCTCCGCACGACAGAAGCGACCAAGGACACCTGAGGCAAACTCGCCACCACGGTCGGAGTGAAGACGCAAGACAGGGAGACCTCGGTGGACACGCGCTGAGACAAGCCAGGGGATGAGAGCGTCAGGCACGTCGGCCTTGCGCTCCAGGGGAAAGACTGTGGTGTAGCGAGTGAAGTCGTCGACAAGCACGAGGAAGTAGCGCTCTCGACGCGGCCCATGGACGGGGGCGGGGCCCCAGACGTCCATGTGCAGGGTCTGCAGCGGCGCGGCGGTAGGGGGAAACGAGGAGAAGTGAGGGGCACGGCAAAGCCGACCCTCGATACAAGGCGTACAAGGTGGGGCGGGGGAGGAGGGAAAAGCGGGGAACGAACCAGGGAGACCAAGGACAAGACCGTGCTGGTACATGTGACGCAGACGAGGGAGTGCAGGGTGACCTAGGCGGTGGTGCCAAAGGAGAGTCGGGTGAGTGAGGGACCGACAGGAGCAGGCAGCAGCAACCTGGGTAGACGCAGCAACCTGAAGGGGCGCACCGGCCGGGGGGGGGGTCACGGTGTCCAAGGTGAACAGGCCGGACACCGGGTCCCGGGGGAACGTGGACAGGGGGGCACCAGTGGCGGCCTCGGTACAGACAGCATACCGCTCGTGACCGGGGAACGTAGTGGTGACGCCAAGGTCCTGGAGGCAGCCGACACCAACTAGGTTCCTGGAGAACGAGGGGATATGCAGACCTGTGAGAGAGCCCAAAGGAACCGCCGGACAGGGAAGGGTAGTGGAACTGCGGGCGACTACTGGACCGCCGGAGGGGTCAGCAAGAGAAACTTCAGTAGGAACCGGAAGAGGCGTCAGCTTAGTGGAGTTGCGGAAGAAGCACCGGGAAGCGCCAGAGTCCAAGGTGAAGGAAAGCGTAGCAGTGGCGTCTAGCGACGAGGCGACAGCGGAAGCACCCAGGCTAAACAAAGCGGGAGCTCCTACGCCTGACGCAGCAGGGGAGGCTAAGCTAGGCACACCTACACTAGGCAACACGGAGTAATAAGAGGGGAGCACACTCGAGTCATCAGCATACATTACATGCAGGGCAGAAACAATGGCATCCATGTCCATGTCAAAGATCTGAACTCTACGACTAAGCAATCTGTGCCAGTCCGGGAGGTCGGGCGACGGGCCGAAGCGCTGACGAAACACGTCGTCTAGGCGACGAAAACAGCGGGCAATGGCATGACCGATCTTACAGCAAACGAAACCGCGGCGAGGACCGGTCTGGATCTGGTACTGACAGCGCACGCCTCCCGCACCGCCACCCGGCACACCACCACGTGGACAACCACCACCAGCGCCAGGCCACCCGGGCGGGAGGGCACTCGCCTGCCTCGTCTGCGGCGGCTGCTGCGGCTGGGGCGGCTGCTGCAGCTGCTGCGACTGCTGTTGCTGCTGGGGCTGCTGCTTAGCTGGACCTGGCAAGGTCCCCTTGTCCGCTCCACCACCAGACGACCCGGCTCCACCACCACCTCCACCTGCACCCCCACCTCTTCCGCCGCGCCCAGCCTTGGGGTGGCGACCCTTCCCCGGACGGAACTGCGCTGCACCGGCGGTCTCAGCCACAGCTACAGAACCATCGGAGAAGGTGCACTGAGCGGGGGCACAACCCTGAAAGATAGGGACCGGCACAGTCTCGCTCGCCTGGGCGATAGAGTGGTGGCGGGTCTCTATAACAGTCAGGGTGTCTACAAAGTCTGTAAGGGTGAGGTCACCAGGGTGAATGCTAAGGAAGCGGTCACGAGCAGCGGCAAGGCGGTCAGGGAGGCGGGTGGCAAGCAGGTAGAGGGTAGAGGTAAGGGGCGGCTGGTGGGCTCTAAGCTGTGCGTCAGTGCAGGCAGCGCGCCAGGTCTCATCTATCGTGCGCAGGTGGGCAGCCAGGTCAGCGACAGTGGGGAAAGACGCAAGGTCAGGAAAGAGCATCGGTAGGATCAGGCGACCCACCGAGGCAGCAGGCGGGGCGGAATACCGCCGGATAACAGCATCTAAGAAAGCTTGGGCGGTGGTGATAGACCTAAAGCGGGTGCGCTCAGACGGGGGGAGGGCATTGCTAATGGCAAGCTGTGCAACAGCGTCACGGGAAAGCCAGATAGAGCGAGCGAGGGCAGTGGCCACAGTAGACTCGCGCTCAGCAGGTGTGGGGTCAGCGGGCAGCACAGCAGGGGGGTCTAGGCAGGGAAGCGTACCGTCAAGATGTGCCGAGAGCGAGTGGCCATCTTGTCGCTGACCAGTGAGGTGGCGGCGGAGGTCGGCTAGCCACGCCTCAAACTGCAGAGGCTGGCCTTCAGTGTCGAAGCGAAGCTCCGCCGCCATCAGGAACAGTGCAGGGTATGACCAGGTGAGGCAGCGCAGCGCGGGTCAGTGAAGTGCAGTGCAGTACTGCGCGGTACAGTGCGGTGCAGCGAGGTGCAGTGCGGTGTAGTGCGGTACAGCGTGGTGCAGTGAGGTACGATGCAGTGAAAGGTGATGGAGAACCGTACTAGGGAGGGTGCAGTGCAGTAGCAGGCACGAAGAGCGGGCCGCACGCAGATCGGCGGCAGTCCGGCGGGAAGGTGAGCACGGGGCCGGAGGTCGACGGGCAGAGCGCGCGCAGGGGGCCGGTAGGATGGGCGCTGGGGCCGAGAGGACGGGCGCGGGACCAGGCAGGCGCGGAGGGGCCAGGCAAGCCCGGAGGGGCCAGGCAGGTGCGGCAGGGCCAGGCAGGTGCGGCAGGGCCAGGCGGGTGCGGCGGGGCCAGACAAGCGCAACGGGGCCAGGCAGGCGCGACGGGGCCAGGCGGACGCGACGGGGCTAGGCAGGTGCTGTGGGGCCAGATAGGCGCGGCAGGGCCAGGCAGGCGCGACAGGGCCAGGCAGACGCGGCGGGGCCAGGCAGGTGTGGCGGGGCCAGACAGGCGGGGGGGGCCAGGCAGGTGCGACGGGGCCAGGCAGACGCGGCGAGGCCAGGAAGGGCACGACGGGGCCTAGCGGGCGCGACGGGGCGCGGCAGGGCACGACGGGGCCGGAGCGGGGGCGACGGGGCCTAGGCAGCACGACGGGGCCCAGGAGGGGCGATAGGAGGCGCGACGGAGCCCAGGAGGGGCGCTAGGAGGCGCAACGGGGCTAGGAGGGACGACGGGGCCCAGGAGGGGCGCTAGGAGGCGCGACGGGGCTGGGAGGCGCGACGGGGCCCTGGAGGGGCGCGAATGGGCTAGGAGGCGCAACGAGGCCCAGGAGGGGCGAGGCGGGGCTAGGAGGCGCGACGGGGCCCAGAAGGGGGGCGCGACAGGGCTAGGGGGGGCGACGGGGCTAGGAGGCGCAACGGGGCCCAGGAGGGGCGCGACGGGGCTAGGAGGCGCTACAGGGCCTAGGAGGGGCGCGACGGGGCCGTAGCGGGGGCGGCGGGGCCTAGGCAACACGACGGGGCCCAGGAGGGGCGATAGGAGGCGCAACGGGGCTAGGAGGCGCGACGGGGCCCAGGAGGGGCGCGACTGGGCTAGGAGGTGCGACGGGGCCCAGGAGGGGCGAGACGGGGCTAGGAGGCGCTACGGGGCCCAGGAGGGGCGTTAGGAGGGGCGTTAGGAGGGGCGCGACGAGGCCTAGCTAGGGTCGAGCGGAAGCGGTAGGTGGGGGGATTCTAACCTACGCGTGATACCATCTCAAAAGAAGAAAACTGAATGATTGAGTAGAGAGAGTGTACAAGCAAATATACCTAAGTGTTGTACCCTCTAAAGGGTGACCCTATACAGTCTATGCAAACATTAGAGATGCACATGTTTGACACAACCCACTAGGTTATATTCCCTTGTATGTCATTGTTCTAGTCATTTGTTAACTTTGATATGCATAACCTACAACTTCAAGCAATTAGCATTTGCACAAAGCTGCACCGCAGTGCCGCATGGGTTCACGTTGAATGCCTTGTGCAGCCTCTTCAAGCAGACACGCCAAACAGTTCAGACAGAGCACTCTGACACCTCAGAATAGTGTGGCAGGGCACGGCATTGCCGGGTGTAATGGCCTTAGATCAGTCCCACTCAGGGAGACTTCAGCAGCTGCTTTGGTTGTGGGTGTCAACACATCGACGCCTGTCACCTGACGACGGCCTGGTGGCCCATCTTAGCGGCGAGCGCGTCAAAGTACCCCACCATCTGGTCCCGCTTGTCCAGCACGCGCTCCATCTCCCCCGCTGTCAGCGCGCCGCCCATCTCCTCCAGCAGCTGCGCACGAGTCATCCTCCTCAGCCGCGTCAGGACAAACCCCGCCACCGTCCTCAGTCTGCCGCCCGATCCCGTGCCACGCTTGGACCACATGGAGTGCAGGCCGGCGCCCAGAGATGGGCCCATGGGGTGCGAAAGCACTATGGGACAGAGCTTGCCATCCTCGGACCAGTGCTGGGCGGCAGCGAAGCCGGAGGGGCGGCGGATGGAGGAGCCCATGAGAGCGTCGAGAATTCGGATGCTGCTGATGATGGTGTGCGCTTGCGAGGGGGCGCGCAGCCGCTGGAAGGGGGCAGAGGGGAGAGAGGGGAGAGAGGGGAGAGAGGGGAAACATGCAAAATGGGAATGCTGCAGACGACGAGGGGGGGGGCGGGCTAGCGAGGGGCGTGCAGACGTTGGGGAAAAGGGTAGCCAGATGAAGGAGGAGCGGTGCTTGAGGAGGGCGGGGCAGGGAAGGGGCGGAAAAAAAGTATTCGGATGAGAGAAGCGCGAGGCGGGAGGGAGAGGGATGGTTAGAGCGAGGCTTACGCTGGGGTGCGAGGGGAAGGAGAAGGAGAAGGGGAGGTGGGGACTCACAGAGGGGTGCACGGAGGAGAGCGGCTGCAGCGCTGAGGGCAGCAGCGTCATGGTGCCCTGCGCGAACCGCCGCGATCCCATATGCACGCCCTGCCGCACCGCCACTGGCGGCACCACGTCCAGCCCCAGCAGGCGGGAGAACTGGGGGGGGAGGGGGGGGGGGGGGGGGGGGGGGTAGGGGGAGGGGGAGGGGGGGGAGTGAGGAGGAAGGGGGAGAATGAGAGGAGTGCGAGGGAAGGGGACGCTGTGGCAGGGAAAGCAATCGAGACGAAAGCAGAGCTGTCTGGCGCACCTTGTACGCCACCCATTCCGCCGGGGCGCGCTGGAATCGTAGTTTCGCATCGCCGCCAACCACAGGCCGGAACAGGGCCTGCACCGTCTTCGCGCCGTCAGCGTTGCCGTCCGTCAGCTTCACGACGTACAGCGGCCGGAACGGCGTCGACCCGAGCTCGGGGCCCGCCACCCTCCAGCCCGCGATTCGGCCCGTCGCCAGCAGCGACTCCAGCTGCTTCTCGCGCTCCCGCTGCTCCTGCGTCAGCACCTGATCGTCCGCCTTTTCCGGCGCAATTTGCGGTGAGAGTAGGGGGGAATTAGTCGCTGAAGAGTTTGTGGCTGGCGCTGATGCTGCTGGCGGTCCGGACGCAGACGAGACGGCTTCCGCTGCTTTCCGCTGCGCCTTTTGGTCCAGCACGAGGCACGTACGCGCTATGGCGCGCGTCGCCATGGCCATCGTCCGCTCCGTGTACGCGGCCCGGTCCAGTAGCTCCGCGGCTCGGACGGACGCCGTTACAGTCACGACCGCAGTTTGCGTTTTCTCGTCGAATCGGATCGAGCCGCGAGTACACGTCAGCGCGTCCATCTGCTGCACGTCGAGCTGCTGCTCTCTCGCGGGAATCCCGGCGGCACTTGCGGAAGCGGGGGAAAATCCCGAGAAAAGGGTTGAGAGGCTCTGGGCTAAGAAGGAAGGGGCGGAGAGAGGGGCTGAGGACGCATCGGACGGCGAGGACGCGTCGACGTCGATTGGAACGTCCAAATCAACGGATGGGATGCTCCCAAGGTCGAGCTTGATCTGCTGCGAAACGAAAACCTGCTGCTCCTCCTGCTGCTCCCCTCCGCCCGCACCGCCATCAGGCTCGAGAATGTTCCCGCCAATATATGAAACATTACCCGAAATATCCGCCGCGTCTCCCGCTGAGGGTGGATGAACCGTTACGGACGTCTGAACGTCGGCGGACCGCGTCTTGATCTTGTAAAGAATGTGCTTCAGCTTCGACAGCGTCGTCCGCGCCTGCGACTCGATGCGGTCGATGCCCGTCTCCGACGCGCGCGGGCTCGACGGCTCGATGAGGCCCTCGTCGAGCGGCTCGGGGACGATAACGGGCGACGCGGACGGGGGAGGGAGAAAGTCGGTGTCGTCGGTGGGGACCTGGAGCGACCCCTGCCGTTGGATGGCCAGCGACGACTGCGGCGACGGTTTCTCGTCGCACACGCCCAGCGACCCTTGCCGTTGGAGTGCCTTCGGCGATTGCTCCGTCGCACCGCCCGAATTATTCACCCCGAGTTTAGCCGCGGTGCGTACAGTCAAGAAACGCGCACCCGGGAATTTCCGACGCGGGGAGGCGAGGAAGGGTCTGAGAGAGCGCGCATGGGGGAGAGGAGCGCCGCTGAAGGCGGAGTACGCGGAGAGCGAGGAGGGGAAGGCGTGGGTGGATCGGGAGGCGACGGCGGAAAGACGGCGGAAAGGGGTGGAGGAGACGGCGGAGGCAGATGAGACGGGCCGGAGAGAATTGGCGGAGCACCGAAGAAGGATAACTGCGGAACGGCGCCGCAATGGGATGCCGACACGTGGCGAGGGACGCGATGAGAAACCGACACGTGGAGGGAGGAGTGCGGTGGCTCCGAGGATAGCGCCTGTTGCGGCAGGCAGGGCACACGATGCCGCCATGGCGGGTTTCGGCAGCGCAGCGACAACCTACACTAAGCTTCGACCTGAGGCCAGAGGCGAAAGAAAAGGTCAGCCTGGGAACTAAGCAGGCGATGCGGGTATCAAGGCAAGCACGCAGAACATCTTTTAAAGGCGGTCAATTCTACTAGCAGGGAGTGTGTAGTGTCAATGGCAGTGCCAACTGCGGGAGCGAGGGGGCAAGTGCTGTTGGTACACTTAACCCGCGGTATTTTCACACCCTGAAAATGGATAGCAAACGTTTGGCGTATCCTGAAGGTGTGAAGTTACTGGGGCGCGAAACGCCCCAATATCTTCACAGGGGTAATCCACCGAACCAAAAAGGTGCCACGCTGTCGCAACCGAGGCTCCCCTGGTCGAAATGTCGGCTGGATTGGAATTTCAATGCACCGCCCAAATTTCGTGCGTTCATTGGGTGTATTTTGATCAAGCCAATTAGAAGGCATGCTGCTGATTTCATTTGAATTGGTCAACTCCGATATGGCAGCTCTACAGCACTGTCGGTGCTTCCAGAAGCGAGTTTCGTTTCTGCTCCCCCCTAATGACGCGCTCCTGTGCACAGAGCCACAAAAATCGATAGGTCGTCACCAATTCCGAGCCTATTCAGGTGGCACTTTCTCTCGCGGGCCTGGGGCCGCCCATTTCAGTGCGCCTCGAACTGTTGAAGCTTGACCGCCCCACTACGCGACATAGTATGTGAAAATACTAGGTGTGAAAATACCGCGGGTTAGGTGTAATGGCGTGGCGTGGCGGGGGGAGGAGCGGGGAGGAGGGGTCTGTGCCAGGGCCTATGTTTGACGGGTAATTACACGTATTTTTGTATTTTAATGGTTTTGTTTTCCGACCGGAACTCCCTTTTGACAGATTCGGTTTTGTGATAACCTGGGGGCTGTAAGCGTAGGCTTCGAGGGATTTTGGCCGAAAAACGGACTTTGACGAGTACGACTGGGGCCGAAAACGGACTTTGACGAGTCCGACTGGGGCCGAAAACGGACTTGAATGGGTGGCTTTGGTAGGGAACCCGGATCTGACGAGTGGCTAAAAAATCAATCTGAAGCCCTCTGTGCCAAGCGGCGAGGAGACAACGGACGGTGTGGGGGGGGGTGGGGGGACCGCCGAGCAGGGGGAGAGGTGGAGCGCGGAAAGCCAACAGTCGGCGCGGCCCTTGCAGGTCGGTCTACCCTCCGCAAGCAGAAGACTTGAGGCCGCGACCGCGACACGAGCGACGAGCCGAGCCGAGGTGAGGTGGAGGTGAAGCGAGCTCGACAGGTACGAATGGGAGTCACGGTGGAATGGAATTGGCGGAAACGAGACTGGGACTTCGCTTCACCGTTTGACCAATAGGAAAGCGTCGCATTGGCTCGTGGATTCACTACCCCACGTCCGCATGAGAGGCCCTCTCCTGACATCCTGGAAAAATCCCCCATCAGCCATGGTTTTTGCAAACCGAGCAACGGTCGTGTGAGGCTTGAATTGGTCTTGACACCAGGGCTGGAAGGATCTTCCAGGCTGACTTGTTGGAACACAAAGCTCTGCGATTCGCCAGTTCCTTGGCGGAAACAAGGACCACACACGTAAGCGCAACTACACAAGGCCCACAAGGCTGGGTGGGGCAACCAAGAAAAGATTAGCAAAATTGCAGGCTTTGAACCTGACGTGAATCGAACACGCAACCTTCTGATCTGGAGTCAGACGCGCTACCATTGCGCCACAGATCCATGTTGAAAATGCGTTCATTAAGGTATATTAATCGTTTCAATTTTCCTTTTCATGATAAAAAGATTGCGAGTACCATGGAGCAGCAACTAACAATGCAACACCAATTTCAAACCAGCACCTCACAATTCCAACAAAGTGTCGGCTGGTTGTGCTTTGCTGCCAGTTTACAAAGATGCTCTCAACCATGCCCCCTCTCCCATGTCGTGGTCCTCTTCCTTCGCCCCCTCCACTCCAGCTCCCACGGGCTCGCTCGCCTTCCCCTCCACACTGCCTCCCGCTGCTGCTTCATTCTCCTTATCAGCTGGTACTTCAGGCGGTGCAGGCCGGTTCTTGCAGTATTTCTCAAGCCAGTTTGACTGCTCTGCGAGCACGTGTAACAGCGACTCACGAGCGCGGTAACCGTGTCCCTCGTGTGGTAGCAGCACCATGCGGGTGGTCACGCCGTGCCCCTTGAGCGCTGCAAAGAAACGCTCCGTCTGAATGAAAAGTGGGTAGAGATGGGTGATGGA
Source organism: Closterium sp. NIES-67 (assembly GCA_027943415.1). Lineage (NCBI taxonomy): Eukaryota > Viridiplantae > Streptophyta > Zygnematophyceae > Desmidiales > Closteriaceae > Closterium > Closterium sp. NIES-67. The sequence continues at coordinate 68,065 of BQMB01000652.1, read as the reverse complement.
TGGCATGGATGGACGAATGGAGAGTGAGAGAGGAAGTTGTTGAAGCCGTAAGAAACTGCGGATGGCGTGAAGAAACAGAGAGAGCCACAATGCTACGCGTGCACACTGTGCCAGTTACCAACACCATGCAAAGCAGTCAACATACCAAGCACGTATTGCAGCCAGAAGTACCAACACCATGCAGGCCGTCACCTGCATGGGGAAGGTGTCTCTCTACCTGCATGGAGACGGTGAGCAGCACACCGTACACGCCCTCACCTGCATGTGGAAGGTGAGCAGCACACCGTGCACACCCTCACCTGCATGGGGAAGGTACCTCTCTTCCTGCATGGAGACCGTGCGCAGCACACCGTACACGCCCTCACCTGCATGGGGAAGGTGTGCAGCACACCCACCGTACACGCCCTCACCTGCATGGGGAAGGTGCCGGTGTTGTTGTCGTCCTGCCCGTGCACGAGGAGAATCGGCGATTTGATTCGGTCGGCGGCCAGGAAGGGGCTCATGGTCATGTACACCTGGGGCACCTGCCACAGCGTGCGCTCCTCCGACTGCCATGTGCGTGCGGGTTGGAGGCGAGGAGAGGAGCAGCAGGGGGTGGTAGGGGACGGATGGGGGAAGGTGCACAGAGCAATCAATGAGGGCTCATGGTCATGTACACCTGGGGCACCTGCCACAGCGTGCGCTCCTCCGACTGAAGCAAAGGGGGTGCGGACGAGAGGCAGTAGGGGGGAGAGGAGGGGCGGAACAAGGCACGGTGCACACAAACACTCGCTCAGCGCTCTTGGTCATGTACACCTGGGGCACCTTCCCTGGCGTGGGCTCCTCCGACTGTTACGTGCGTGCCGGGGGAGATGGGGGAGGGTGGAGTAGCAGGGAGTGGGGGAGGAGGTAGATGGGGGAAGGTGCACAGAACGATCAATGAGGGCTCATGGTCGTGCACACACCAAGCACCTGCCAGAGGGTGGGCCCCTCCGACAGCCAAGGGGTTGAGAGGCGTGAGGTAGTGCGTGGAGGAGTGGCAGCAGGGAGGGGCCCTAGTCATGGTGCACGGTCATGCGCATGGCAGGCAGCCTTTCACTGTCGCACCACAAGCACAGCACGTGCAAAACGCAGGAAAAAACAGAGAGGGGGTCTTGCGGGGAAGCCTGCGAGGCGGCGCATGGGGAAAGCCTGCAGGGGGGTGCGATGGGAAAGCCTGCAGAGGGTGCGTGGAGAAAGCATGCGGGGGGGTGGGCAGGGAAGACCCAGGACAGTAAGAGCACTTACCTGGAAGGAAAACGGGGTTAGCGTGCGGTTGTACGCGCCGCTCTGAGCGATGGCGCAGGCGAAGAGGTGAGGCGCGTGAGCGAGCAGGTTGGCGGCCATGAAGGCGCCGTACGAGTGCCCCCCGATGGCGATGCTGTGGCGCACCGCCACGCCGCGCCGCACCACCTCCTCCACTGCCGCCTCTGCGCTCGCTACTAGCTGCTCCACAAATCGGTCGTTTGCCTCCTCCTCGCCCTGCCCTATGATAGGCATCGATGGGCCGCTCAGCACCGCATAGCTGTGAGGGGAATGGTGGGGAGGGGGGCATGGGACATGCACGGCAGAGGCCTCGGTGAGAGAGTCCGCGCCTTCTTGCAAGCAAGGGAGGGTTGCCCATCAAGATTACGCCCAGGCTCAAGCACAAAATGGGCATTTGAAAAAAAAAAAAAAAAAAAAAAAACTTACCCTCTAGCGAGGAAGAGCAGCGGGGAGGACGCTCCGATCCCCGGGAACTGGTTGGGCGAGCCCTGCACCTGGCCGGCCGCCTCCTTGCTCTTGTACTCGCGGGGGTACGCCCACAGCACCGTGGGCAGCGGGCCGTCTCTGACTGGGTCGTAGCCAGGTGGCAGGAAGAGCTTGGCAGTGAGCTGCACGCCGTCGGATCGCTGGTAGCGGATGATCTCCTTGGACAGCCCGCGCAGGGACGGGTACGGGTGCGGGAAGTGCGTCAGCTGCACCTCCGACCCGTCGCCCCACCTCTTGACGAAGGACTGCGGGGGGTCATCCTTGGACTCCCTTGACAGGATGAGCTTGAGGTCCTTGAGGGCGATGGGCCCCTCCTGCTGGTCGCTCAGCAGCGAGTAGATCGTCTCGAAGTGCCGCTCCGTGTCACTGCGCCACACGCGCTCCTTCTCGCCCGACTGCCAGTCAAACAGGTCCAGGAATGGGACGTTCCCCTCCGGGCTCGCCCCGTCACCGGCTAGAAGCAATCGCAGCGCGCCATCCGGCATCCGAACCTGCGCCAGCACGTACGTCCCCATGCTGGTTCGGCGGAGGAGGGGGCTGCCAGGGTCGGAGTACCGGTCCTCGTAGGACCGGTCGAAGATGAGCTTTGGCTGGGAGCCCTGGTCCGGAGGAGGAGGTCCGGCAGCACTGCCCGGGGCGATGGCCCAGGTTCGGGTGCGGCGGGTCTTGAACCAGCTCTCGTAAACTAGAGCCAGGCCCTCGTCTCCCCAGGTGATACCGCTGCGGCATGGTGCAGAGAGGGACGAGCATAACACAACAAAATGAAACGTGAGGGCAAAAACGCAGGAAAGGGCATGCGTAGCTACGCCAAAAAACAGGGAAAAATTCAACCAGATACTTGTATTGCACATAAGGGCTCCTCCACCCCCTTAGGCACCGACCCGTATCTGAGGTCGAGGCGGCAGAGCTCCTGGGGTTGTTGGCCCGGCATGGGGTCGGCTGGCAGCGTGTACACGATGTCGCGCGGAGACACTTCCACCTTGGCGTCGCCCCCGTCCTGCGTCTCCACCCTGCGTGCACACGGGACCGCGGACGCAGGAGAGCAGGAGAGAGGGAGAGCGGGAGATAACATGGCCGGGAAGAGAGGTGAATGCCGAGAGGGGTGACCATCGACCAGGGAAAAGGCAACCCCTGGGAGCGTGGCAACCCGTGGCAACCGTGTCCTGCGTCTCCACCCTGCACGCAAGGGAGCGTGGACGTGCAAGAGCGGGAGAGCAGGAGATAACGTGGGCGAGAAGAGAGGTGAATGCCATGAGGGATGACGAGGACAGCGCTGCCTGTATCACGCAGAGCAGAAACAGTCTCACAAGAAGCGTGAGCCATCACTAGGTGCAAACAAATGCTCTTTATAAGAGAAGCCGTGAAGCCGTTAAGAAGCTGACCACCAACCAGTAGAGGCAGTTGGGCGCGTCAGGGCGCCAGTTGATGCTGCGGCGGCCAGCTCTCACGGAGTTGAATGTCACGGGGATGTTCTCCGCCAGAGGCAGATCCGCCACCAGCTGACAGGGAGACGGGGAAGTGAGACCGATATAGAAACAGGTGAGCAGGCAGAGAGATGGAAGAGCGACGTGCAGAAAATATATCACGAGAAAAAGGAATATCCGCCAACTGCGAGCTCGTTCTCACCTACACCATGGCGCCGGTGTCGCTGCGCCACACTTCAATGCAGCGGGGTTAAGGTCACAAGGCTTCTACTGCCTGCCTACCCACCTGCACCCACCTGCACTGCCACCACTGCACCATTCCACTGCCCCCTCACCTGCACCATGGCGCCGGTGTCGCTGCGCCACACTTCAATGCGGCGGGGGAAGCGGCCACACGGCACCTCGAGGGAGAAGGGGCGGCACATGCGCTCCACCAGCAGGTACTTGCCGTCGTGCGACGGCTCCACCTGGCGCCATGGGAGGTCGGGGGTGGGAAAGGAGGTGGTGCAAGGATGGGGGTGGGAGAGGGGGTTGTCAGGAGGATAGACGAGATGCACAGCCTGCCTTTGTGCATAGGGCATATCCAAGTCCGCCAAGAAGACCAGCACAGCACGTCTCACCAGCAGCACAAGGCAACACAGAAGCTCTGCCAACCAAACCACGGCCTCGCCCTTTACAGCCTAGCCAGCAGCACACACACGTACCGACATGTACATGTCGGGCTTCCCAATGGGCGTCATGTTGCCCTCCTCCCCCTCCAGGTCCACCCTCACGATCTGCGCCAGGGCAAAGTGCTCCAACAGGCGTGCGTCGAACTCGTCGCGCAGCAGGTCCGTGAACGTGCGCGACTGCGCCAGCACGCCGCCCTGGTTGTCCGAGATCTTCGGCCCGGGGGGGACGGAGGGGCGCGCAGGCTGAGGGGGGTGTCCGGGAGGGATGATGCTGGCGATGAGGGTCTTGTCGTCCAGCCATGCGTACCTGCAGGGGGTGGGGGGAGAGGGGGGAAAGAGAATTACTTTGCAGCTGGACGGCACTGCGGGGCGCTGGGCTGAAGAGGTTGGATTCAGAGTTTCGAGCCCATGGTAGAGCCAGAAGAGATTGCATTGCAGCATGCGGCGTGGCAAATGCTGCGATGGTGCACTCAAAGCCCATGTCTAGTCCAATGCACAATGTGGCCATACACTGTCAATACAGGGGTGACTCTACTGGGTGCACTCACGAGTCAAAGACTGCATTGATGGCTGCGTGTGGGGGGCCCAGCAGCTGCCTCGCCTTGCCTGTCGCCACGTCAGCCACCCACAGTGACAGCTGGCGGCCCGCCTGCTGCGCACCACTGTCACCCTGAAAAGGCAGTAGGGCGGGGGGAGAAGGGTGTGTGAACAAGGGTGGGGAAACAATCGGGAGGGGAGAAGGGTGGGGAAAGGATGGTTGGGGACAGAGGCAATGGCACAGAGAGGGCTGGATGGGACAGCTGATCGACGGATGGATGGAAGGGCAGGAAAAGCAATGCAGGCTCGCCTCTCACCTCGTCCCCATCGCCCCGAACTGTGAACGCCAAGTGCTGGCCATCTGGAGACCTGCGACACGGACCGGTGGGATGGGGAGGGCGATGTGGCAAAGCCATGTGATGCAGGCTAGCGAATGTACAAACCCTAGCCTCCCGTCACCATGGCAGAAATGTTATCAAACCTTAAGCTTATCTTGCTGCCTCGTGACAGCCCTGACAGCAGGAGAGCAAATAAACGTGTTTATTAACCCTTCAGAAGCAAGTTAACACTACTCTCTTTACCCCCCACCCCCCCGGCTCCCCACCAGGAGAGGAAGTTGATCTTGCTGCCGGGGGGCAGCCCAGAGACCTCCACGGAGTCACCGAGTGTGTCGTCGTCATTCACCTGGTGGATCGTCACTCCCGTGTAGAACGACCTGCGCGCACGGAGTCAGAGAGGGTGGGAGGCACATCCCAAGTGTAAAGAGATGGGACTCACATTGTGCTGCAGCTATAGCTCACAAACTCTTGCTGCACCACACACTCCTACTCAAACTCATACCGTGCTGCTGATAAAATTTGCATTCTGCCACAGCTTTTACTCACACTCTGCTCTGCTTGCAATTATTGTTCTACTGCAGCCATAACTCACATTCTACTGCAGCCATATCTCACATTCTGCTGCTATCTCACATTCTGCTGCGGCCATAACTCACATTCTGCTGCGGCTGTGAGCCTCGGGGTCGATCCTCACCCCGGCCAGCTTCAGCTCCGGCCGAGCCAGCTCGGAAATGGGCGGCAGAGAGGGTCGGTGCATGAACAGTACCCGCTCCCGCTTCGGGCTGAACGACAGGGCGGGATTGGGCGGCGCATCCACGATGGACAGGATCTCCGCGGGCGGCAGAGCGTATCCTGAGTTGAGATCTGATTCGGAATCCGATTCTGTTGCTGATGCCAATGTGGGTCCAGGTGCAGCGGAAAGATCTGGGAGATAGTTAGAGACAGACAGGGGAGGAGGAGGTGGGAAAGGTGGAATGGAGGTGGGTGATAGTGACTCAACAGCTGTGTGCTCTGCTTGTACGTTTGTATGGGTGAAAGGGGCGAGGACCATATGAGACATACACGGCCCGCTGGTCTAAGTTCGCAGTCCTGTCCGTCCGCTCACCTTCCGCCATAGCCCCATTGGAGGTCGCAGCGGCACCAGCAGCAGTGCCTCCCACTCCCATCAGCGACGCAGCGATGAACATAGCCCGTCTGTTACCACCTCTACCGCGAACTCCGCTGGTTTCGTCGACCGTTTCGCGGCCATTGCCGGCTAGACTCGACTCCAGCGGGAATCGCGGAGCCCGGAGTCCCTCACGCCGCCATATCCCGCCATTCCCGCTGAAGGCGGACGATGAAGAGCTAATAACGGGGATACGCGCGTTGAAAGCGCGCCGATGAGCGTTAAGGCCACTGCTGACGCCGACAAGCGGACGATGTGCGCTGACGTGGACCGCCATTGGGACCGTCGGCGCTATTGCCCCCAAAGTCGTTACCGACGATAAGGGACGGGAATCACGGCACACGCTACTGAAGAACGCGGGAACTGACGCTGTGGACGACGCTACCTGAACACGTGGCACGAATGAACAGCGCGATCTGGATGGGTCGAGCGACCTAAGCGGGGTGAGCGGTCCGCTGAATCGCGCTACGGCGAAGCAGCTACTGGCTGCAGGCCGACTCCACATCAAGGTGAAGCGGAGGCGGGCGAGGCGGTGAGGAAAGGCGGTCAGGCTATCATGGAAGGGAGTGAGCGGCCAGGAATCGCACACTGGTGACTAGCAGCAAAAGCAGCCAGCCATGATTCTCTAGTCTAGTGAACTCGTCTTTCCCAAGTGAAGATGAACCTGGTGTGACTGTCTATCCCGCTCCACCTCACCCTGATCATACCAATAATTGAGATAAAATTTACCGTTTTCACTCATAAATTCTTCAAGAATGATGAGATCCATTGACATGATCCTTGGGGGAGACGTTAACACTATAACCACTTTCTAAATTACCCTACGTTATCGATGGTGGCACTATGCATCTTACACCACAAGGGAAATATGCACAATAGTCCACTACTTTCCCACCCGTGAGGCCAAACAAAGTTTGACTCAACTCAAGAAGCCGAGTATACCTGAAATATGGTTCAATAGTTGACATGAGCATAAGGATTGTTAAACATCTGTGAAATATGAGGGAAACGCCAGATCATGATATGAATATGGATGTCTAAATACCAACAATGGGGGATTTGCCTGTGGCATGGTGGTGGAACAAGCCAGAACACGGTAGCGAGCTGCACCCGGCCTGTTCTTAACGCGTACCAGAGTGCGTGCCTAGAGAATCGTTCCTTGATGATACCATGTTGCTTCGCTGCTGGACAGTCACTCATTCTAGCCCCATGCTTCCTCGCAGCCATAGTTTCTGAAGCTGGGCTTAGCTATGTAGGAGCCTCTCTCAGAATTCCTCTTCCTCATACAGTGCTTCTCCTCTGCAGTTAGTCGTTCTTCCAATACCTCAATCCTCACGTGTCGATCCAATCAACTGCCATGTTCAACCGATTCAATCTCGACCGTTTCAAGAAAGCGCAATCGTCGGAACCCTTCGGAGTTGGGGAGACTCGTGGAGCAGCTCAAACCACTGCCAGCAGACCGGAGAATCCATCCGCTGCTTCGCCGGCAACGATTGTCGCAGCAGGCCGTGCGACAGTTACTGTCGTCCATGCCACGTCAGCGCAGCCAGTCCGGTCGCCCTTTACTAAACAGCCGCAGGAACAGGCGTCCCAGAAACCTGCTCCCCAGCAGCAGGAACAACCGCCGCAGCAGGCGCAAGAGCAGCAAGTAGTTGCGATCACCATTGGTGGCGGAGCGTCCACGTGGCAGCCTCCGGAGTGGGCTGTGGTTCCAAAACCAGGCGTGTACTCGCTGGAAGTTCTCAAGGTGACTGCATGCTCACACGTGTTGCGAGTTAGGTTGGCCCGCGAACGAGCAAGCAGCAGAGCTTGTTTGTAATGGATGCATCAGCAGACTGTTATACGTCACTTTGCTGCCAGTCCTTGAAGCAGATTAGGAAGCAGAAGTCCTTCATTCGTCGGATGTGAAACTCCAAATATGGTCCTGTTTTGGGTTTATGTTTGCCGATGTGGTGTGGCAGGATGGAGTCTCAGCTGGCAGCATACCATTGGACAGAAAGCGATCTCTGTTTGGGCGGCAAACAACGACCTGCGACTATGTGTTGGAGCACCCCTCTCTCTCGCGCCAGCACGCCGCAGTGGTGCACAGAAAGAACGGCAGCGTCTTCGTCATTGACCTGGGGTGCGTGCCCTGCTCAACCGTTCTTGACCGTTTCGACCTGCTTTAACCCTCTTGTTTTCTCCTGTTCGCAGCTCTGTCCACGGCACATATGTCTCTAACGAGCGCCTCTTAAAGGATATTCCCGTGGAGATTGAGCCCGGCCAGTCGCTGCGCTTTGGTGCCTCCACACGCACTTACGTGCTGCGAAAGGCAATCCCACCGCCCCTGCCGCCATCACCTCTGCCATCGTCAGCAGCAGCTACAGATCTTGCCAGCTCGGAGGAAGCGCTCTCAGCTGCTGCTACGGCCTGGCCAGGAGCAAGAGAACCTCAGCAGCAGCAGCAGCAGCAGCAGTTGCCACCTCCCCCAGATAAGGCCGACCCCGAGGCAGTTGCACAGTACAACATGGTTCTGAACCGGTTTGGGGTGCCTGCTGGGGAGTACAACCTCGGGAATACCGGTGCTGGGCCTTCTAGACGAGCAGTGGAGAGAGAGAGGAAGAGGAAGAGAGGCACAGAGGAGGGAGGGGAGAAGGAAGCAGCAGCTGAGGGAGAGAAGGGTGGGGAAAGGTTGGAGCACCGTGCAGGCGAAGGGAGGGAGGGAGGGGTCAGTGAAACGGATGACGGGACGAATGGGAAGGCAGAAGAGGAAGAGCCCGCTGGAAAGAGGCACAATGCTGGAGCACCTTCAGCAGCAGCAGCAGCAGCAGCAGCAGCATCTCGCAGGCCTCAAGCTTTTCTGTCGACAAGCGAGGCTGCGTCAAGAGCAAGGAGTGCACAAGTGAAGTTCCGCGACGAGCAGGGGGGGCTGCTGGTGGAGGTGGTGGGGTTCTCGGACGGGGCGCACGTGGGGGCAGAGCCGGGGCCCGTGGGGGTGAAGGAGGGCGGCAGCCTCATGGGGCGCTTTGACTCGCTCGTGCAGACAGTGGTGATCCCTCGCGTGCGGACCAAGAACACTGCTGCTGGTGCTGCTGGTGCACCAGGATCCGCCTTGGCGTCCACATCAGCCGCAGTGCTACCCAGCCAACCAGGGTTGTCACCAGTGCAATCATCATCATCACCATCACCAGCACTGCCCTCCCTGTCATCTCTATCCCCCTCTGCCCTTCCATCGCCATCTGCATTAGCATCCCCATCGGGCAAGGTGAGTGTGGCGGACCGGATGAAGTGGTACGTGGCGAGAGTCAAGTCGCCCAAGCAGCAGGGGCTCTACGGGGGCCTGGGGGAAGCGAATGTGCTTGTGAAGAAATCAGAGTCCTGGGCTGAGGCCCGCAGTGAAGAAAATGGTTCTGCTGCTGGTGTTGCTGGTGGCAGTGCTGCTGCTGCTGCTGCTGTTACGGGCCAACAGCATGGGGCTGAAGACGATGGCAAAGACCTGTTCTCTGCCGCTCCATGATGCCTTGGTTGGTTGCTTTAACCTGATGGATGTATTTGACAAGATTGTTGTGATTTAGTCCAAGCCTGTGCTGATTGCGACTCTTAGCCTGCTCATTTTGCACTTGCTGAAACAGGCAGATGTTTCGTCAAGGCTCCCACATGTCCTGTGTCAGGGGTAACTCAGAAAACAGCAGTAGCACAAGCTCAGTTGTTTCAGTGTGGTGGTCTCCTCCCTGCTCCCGGGCATTCCACAAGCAATAAGCAGCACTCCCTTGGGTTCCGCTTGTTGCTGCCAACTGTAGTGGGAATCGGGCATGACTTCATTGTGGCTTGAGTGGCAGCATGCCGCACACGGCTTGTGCTACAGAATGCCTTTTTCGCTGGTTACGGATGTGTGACAGTCTGGAATACGAGGCGAGCTTTGGGTTGGGTTCTTCAGCCCAGCAGCGCAAACGAATCCAGGGCTCTGCGCAGCATGCCGAGAGTGGTCAGATCCACCGGCTCGTCCTGCGAATCTGCCACCGCAATGTTAACAATGTACAGCCTCCTATCCGCTATAGTCACCGTGGTTAGTATCCTCTTGCTGCCCCTGGTGCTGGCGAGCGAGTACTCTATCTGGTACAGGGGAATGCCTCCAGGCAACTCCTTGGCTCTCTGCGACAAGATCTCCGCACTCTTGGTGCTTTCCTGCATGTGGTTACAAGGTGGTTACCAGGTGGGAACGTAACCAGGGAGGACAAAAGGGCAACAAAGGAAAAGGCATGGGAATGATGCCCCCTGTGCTTCGAACGTGCTTCTGGTATGCTTGCAATAGGGCATTGTCGTCAAAGTCTGTAACCTACTCTGAGAACTCACCTTGGGAATATCAACCCAAGGTGAAATGCAAGGGAAGGAAAACGTCGGGGAAGTCGAGACAGCGAAGGAAAATGTCAGGCGGAGAGGCACCATCCAACGTGTGGCGGGGCGAGGGGGTCAATGTGCAATCCAGTCTGATCCATGCCTTTTGAGTCGACTCAAATGTCATCCAGTCTTATTCATGCCTCCCATTGCCAGCCATGCCTCCACAGGGCCATCCCACCCCAGCCCTCACCTTCCGTCGCTCCGCGTCCAGCAGCCGGGTGGCGACGAGGTCGATGTCGCCGAAGTCGCGCAGCGATCGCACGCGCACGGGGTTCACGACGACGCCCAGGTTGTCGCCACGCCTCTCAGGGTCCGCGAAGAGCGCCGTCGCGCCCGCCTTCTCCCGCTGCTCCCACGCCGCCGGCACGCGGATGGCGAACCGGCTCGCCGCGTCCTCGTACAGCCGAAGGCCATCCGATCGCTGCTCCTCTGCAGGTGGAGGTCATCCGACAATGGCGGAGGTATGGACAGGCCTGGTGAAATGGACTCGAGGTTTGGTGCTGGAAGGGAGACAGCGTCCTGAACTCACTCTAGAAAGACCGATGATTTATCATGGCAGACTTTCGCGTCAAAGTTCCACATCAGAACCAGAGCCGGACACGACGAATGCCATTCGGACAATACCTTCGGAAATGGCTTCCTGGACGTTCAGGGAGAACGGAAAGAGGAGCGAAGTTGCCACAAACGCTCTTCTACCAATGGTGATCGGCGCAGCACTGCCAGCGATCTCGTCGGCTGCCGGAAATCTGCCTCGTTTTGCGGAATCTACATGGTGAACCACTACAGGCGCCTGCGATTCACACGTCACGCGCGGTAACGCTCTCGTCGGAACGCGTGCGCGGGAGAAGCTAGGGGGAGGTCGAGAGGTTGCAAGTCGAACCGTGGAGGAATGCAGCGACGGGTTGATCAGGCTGGCGCGAGGGTGAGCGACTCGGATGACCTCCATGGAAATAGAGTGCTGCATGCTACCCACGGGGACGTGCTATGGGGACGATTAGCTACGGGGAATGTGCTTCTTCCTACTCCTGACCGGCTAGTTGGCAAGGCCGAGATGATCTGCTTTCTTCAGAAATGTCCCGCTAATGAGCTTTTGTTTCAAACTGGGTATAGAGTGCCGCATGCTGCTGGAGCACCACATAAACCAGAGCATCCTCTAGAGTTTTAGCCCCTTAACGCTGGACAATTCCCATTAGGTTGCAACCTGAACAACATTTCTTAAACAACTCACATGGTATGTACTATTCTCAGCACATCAAACCGTACTTCACAAAACAGCCTTGATTGGTGTCACTTCTTCTAACCATCACTATCCCCACCATCACCACCACCACCAGCTCCTGTGGCTTTCTCCCCCTTGTCTTTGTCTGCCTTGGCGGCACGCTCCTTCACGCGCTTGATGATGTCATGCGCCGTGTTGAACACACCCTGGGTCGGCTGCTCGCACACGAAGCAGTTCTTGTTGCGCGAGTGGTGCTGGCAAGGGGTAGGCACGGGCATGGAGAGAGGTACGGGAGAGACAGAGAAAGTGACTTCGGGCAGACTGTAAAACAAAGGGGCACATAGCGTTTGTAGCAACTAAGGTTCCAGGCTACGGAGAACAAGTTGAGAACCTGAGAAAGTATAATATCCCATCGTCACTTGAACGTAGCCTCACCTTGAGAGCACAGTGTTCGCAGAAGTAATGCTGGCACTTAGTAACCACCGGGTCCACAAACGATTGCCGGCAGATGAAGCAGGCAAACGGCAGATCGTCATCCTCCTCCTCCTCTTCCTCTCCCTCTCCTCCCTCCCCTTCCTCTAACATCCCCATCGCTGCCGCCTCCTTCCTCCTCTTCTCCTTCTCCTGCCACTCCCTCTCTATCTGCCACCCTGCCTTGTAATCCCCTCGATCGTGCAGAAACTTGCACGAGTCCCCGTACCCGCAATAACCCGTCTCTTTATAGTCTTTACAGAGGTCCGGCTGGTAGTCGAACCGGACGGACCATCGGATGTGAGTGGAGGCGCGCAGCGGGCCGTGCGCGCCCGATGCCTTCTCGCTTGCCACTGTGTGCTCGCGCCTGAACCCTGCTGTGTGGTCCGCGTAGCTGGAGGGGACAGGGATAATTGGGGAGGAGAAGAAGCAGTTGGACGACGACCAACTGTAAATTTCTACATCTGTGTATTAACCTGCGCAAAAAACCAACTGGAAGGAGGAAAGCAACACCGCCATGCGTATCAGTCCACACCATGGCACACCAGCTTACCCCGCCATGCCTTTGTACACCTCCTCCTTCTTGCTCCCGGGCGGCCCTGCTGGCCCAGCAGCGGCGGAGCCCTCGCGCGTGCGCCCCTTGAGCGCCTCCTCCGCCTGCTTGAGCACCTTCTCGCGGATGGCGCGCGAGTCGCGGTCGAACTCCGTCTCCGTCTCCAGCGTCGCCGTCGCCCGGCTGTCAGAGGCCATCTGGAGGAGAGGGAGAGGGATAGGGAAGGGGAGGAAGGGGGACGGGGTGGAGAGAATCTGTGAGTGCTTTCAGGTGGCTGGGAATGTTCCGTCTCCGGCGCTGCTGGGAAGCATAGCGACCACTCTAGTGCACTCACTTGATGGACATGCATGCATAACTCAGCGCCCTTTCGCAGCTATTTCATTCCCTGCGCGCTTCAGCATGAACGCTCCAAGGTAAACTCTTCTGGATGCGCGGTCCCTACCTGAACGCGCCTGTCCGACTCATACGCGAAGCTGACTGCTGGTCTAGCGGGACCCTCAGCTGTCCCGTCCTTCCCCCCCTCCCCTGCTTCCGCCGCTGCGGCGCGAGCTGCGCGCTGCTGAGAGGAGGCGGAGCTGAAGGCGAGCTTGCCCTCACGGCGCGGATTCTTCGACTTTGGCGGGAGATTCCCGCCCCCTGAGGGATCTTCGTCGTCCCCGCCGCTGCTGCTGCTGTCGCGGTCCTGGTCCTCGCTCAGCAGCTGCCGCTTCCGCACGTTCTTCGGCTTGCTCGACTTCTTGAACATGGCGGGCGACGCTCAGTGAAATCCTACTGTTGTGGCGAGACGACGAACCCTAAGTTACTAACGGAGGCTGTTGCGTTTCGCGAATTCAGGTCGAACGGAACGGATCAACGCGGGACGGAATTGGGAAACTAGTGGGGTCGGGCGACGAGAGAGGTTCCGCAGGAGAAGGCGACGGAGGCACACACCAATTAGGGACAGCGGGATGCTTGAAATGAAGGTGAGAACAAATGTGATAATGGGGAAAACTTATGTTGAAGGAACCAGAGATACCTTTCATTAGAAAAACATAAGTAAGAAATCCTGAATTACACTGTATGCATGCAAACTTCACAGCATGTTGACAGCTCTTGGAGATACAGTATCGATCAAACACGTCAGCAGACTCAAAACGAGAGACAGGCCGTACGCTTCCACTCGTCGACGCCACGCTGGCGGAGAGTGGATGGCCTCACCCCACAAGGAGCCCAGCCAAACCGGAGCACCCTAGATCTTCCCCCTAAACCTCCTCCCAGACCTGCACTCCGAGCCTTGATCATCTCTGGCGGCAAGATCCTGCAGATCGGGCCGTTCATTCGACCTGGCTGCAGGTGAGTTTTTTTCGCGTACCGAGCTCGTGTCGTGTGAGAGTTTCACCACATCAGCCATACCCCTCCAGCACCCTTGTTGTTTCCCTGCAGGCTCCAGCACGCCACCAGAACCTCACTCTTTCCCTGGAAACCGCTTTCTAGGGTTTCATCGCAACAGCCAGCAGTGAGTTCAGGACATGTCCGCTTCATCTCTCCGTTATCTGCAGCAGAATGAACCCCCCGTTTCACAACAGCTGAGGCGTTGTCGTTCAGTCGCGCGATTTCTCAACAGCAAGTGACATTTCACCTCTGGCAACAGACATGTCGGGTTCAGGAGCAAAGCCTGGAGCACACGGTAATCTCGCAGTTGCAGATAGCAGGACAGGTCTTCCGATCTTTCCGAAATTTTACAGACGCTCGAGTAGTGACGCTCCAGGTTACCGATGGACAGAGGACGAGGAGGAGTTGATCGCCAAGGCGAGGTACGAGTTGCGAGGCGAGTACAAGGAGCTTGTCGGGAAGCAGGGCTCCAGCTTCTGGCAGAAGGTGTGGGATCTGGTGAAAGCCTGGGACGCCTCCTGGGATCGACCAGTCGACGCGGTGAAGGTTAAAATCCACCGCCTGGAGCGCAAGTACCGGGATATTCTCGAGCAGGAAGCGCAGCCGGGTGCTGTTGTTGCTCAGAAGCCCGCCTGGTGGAAATGGCTGACTCTCTACATGGCGGAGAAGCTCGAGGAGGAGAGGCAGACGGCACGGGAGGCGTGGAGAGACATTGCACGGCCAGACGCCTCGAATCAGCAAACGCTTCCGGCGTCCTTCAGGCCGTTCTCGCAGGCTCCCGGACCGATTCAGTCGACGTATCCACCCCCGCCGGAAAGCCCTTCTGACGGAGCGGACGGTTCGCGATTGCAGCAAGCTGACGGAGCTCCGTCAACGAAACGGGAGAGAGATTCTGAGCCCCCGTCCACGGCTGACGACTCAGTGGAACAAGAGACGGAATTGAACTCCGTCAAGAAGAAGAAGCGGTTACGGAAGAAAGGGGGATCGAAGGATGCGGATATGTCAGAAAGCGCCGCTGGCGCAGCAACAGATGCGAATACCGACAGCGGTGCTCCGGTCAAAGAGGCGCCGACTAAAGACTACGAGCGGTGGAGCGAGCGCGAGCAGATTCTAGTAGCTCGCGCACGGTTCGAACTTAACGACGAGTATAAGAAGCGGCCGGCCGGGCACCAAGGGAGCTTCTATGGCCGTCTTAAAGAATACATACGGTCAACTAAGGAGCCGTCCTTTGACCGGCCGTTCGAGGCGATTAAGTTGAAGCTGCACCGCATGGAGCGCAAGTATAGACTGCTAAAGGAGCGCCTGAGGGAGCAGGAGCAGGGCAACTCGTCGGGAGAGAACGGAGAGGGAGGAGGAGCGTATCCAATGCTGAAGCCCAAGTGGTTCAAGTGGATCGACCGCTACTTGAGCGAGTCGCTAGGCTGCGCTCCCTGCCCGGAGAGCCTTCTTCCGGATAGCCCTAGCCCAGAGGCCTCTCCTCCCAACAGCCCTTCGCGGAGCGACGCTCCTGGCGAAGGGGTTGCCCGTGCGACGGGCGGACGGGCGGACGGTAAGGGCTGGACGGCGAAGGGAGGGGCTGGCGCGAACGACCCCATGCTGCTGCCGCCCAGCGCGTCGGTTACCAGCCAGGCCCATGTAACCAGCGCAGGCGGTGGGAATGCGACGAGGAACGAGGCTGCGAACAACAATGCGAGCGGTCTGGTTGGCATCGTCCCTCCCGGCGCAATGAACGGCGCCATGCCGCCTCCCCCGCACGTCCTCACATCCCCCGCGGGCTTCCTACCGCCTCCGCCGCCAGGCTTCTTCCCCCCCGGCAGTTTCTTTCCCCCAGGCGTCTTCCCCCATAGCTTCTCCGCCGCCTCCTCCAACTTCCGCCCGCCTGGCCCCGCAGGTGGAGGCCCTCCGGGAGGCCTCTCCGCCCCCCTGCTTTCCCCCCAGGGCACGGGGCCGCCTGGTAATCCTGGCGCTGGTGGCGGCAGTGGCGGAAGTACTGGCGGTGCTGGTGGCGGGGGCGGTGGCAATGCGTCAGCGGGCGTGGCTGTTCCGCAGGGAGGGTTCTGGGGGCAGCTGATCAACCCGGGGGGGGATGGCAGCATGGGGCAGGATGGCTTCCCCACCCCCGGGACCATGCCAGGAGGGATGCCCTTCCCAGGACACGCTTTCGGCGGCCAAGGGAGCATCAACGGTGGCAGCGTGGCAGGTGTGTCTGGTGGCGGCGGCGGTGGCGGTGGTGGTGGTGGGAGCAGCGCAGTGGAGCAGAAGCTGGACGAGGTGATCCGTGTGGTGCGGGAGAGCAACGAGGAGTGGCAGAAGCGGTTTGTGGAGGAGCAGGAGAAGAACCGGCAGCTCTTCCGAGAGCTCTTCATGACGTTCATGGGGCCGCGAATGAGCGCCAACGCCACCTGAGCTGCACTCACAAGGGTGCCTGTGCGCTGCTTGGTCCTATGCCACAGGTGAGCGAGGCGGTCTGTTTCCGTGCGTGCATCATGCTCCCATCCACCAGCTGCTTGGGCTTCCACCAGCACAACGGCCCGCCTCTTGCTCCCACTGTTTTGAATGTCCCATTCCTCTCAGCCAGCCTCCTGTCCGACTATGGTGCGTGCGGTGCGGAGGCGGAGTCTATTGCTGCAGATGCCAAACCATCCTCCAGTATGTGCATCCCGTCTTTCCCCTGCAGGCTGTTGTTTGCCTGCCTGGGGCAGTTTCCTCGGGGCTCCCATTTTCTGGCAGTCCTGCGTTTTCTTCTGAAGGAAAATGCGGCCGCTTGGCTTGGTTGGCCTGCTGCAGTTCTCTTGGTCCAAGGTAGAGCCGCGGTAGTTCCCTAGATGCACCTGTATTGGGTTGCTGCAGTGGATCCTGTTCATGCTCACATGATCTGTACCTGCATACCACCTGCTTTGACGGGGCAATCAATGTGCGTGCGTGAACTTCAAGTTTCTGATTGCACATGTTGGTATTATTTCAATGAGCATCGAGTTGCAATGCAACTTGCATGTGGCTCCACCATCAATGCCATCCTCATGCGAATCAGGTGGTGTTTCCAACTGAATCATATACATAACAAGTTGCAAGTGTACACTATGTGGCACCCAGCACAGTGATGGCGTGTGGCAAGCTGGTGCAGCAGATGGTCTGGGGCCGTCTACTCGCGTCCAGCACGGCCCACCAGGGGTTGGGGTTCTGAGTGTGCCCTGCTTTCCCCGCCATGTGTGCGTGCGAGGCAAGCATGGAGGTGGGCGAGGGGCCCTGGTTGTCCACAACTGCAGCGGCGAAGAGAGTGTACTCGCCAGGCACCAGGAAGCACAGGCTGAAGCGGTGCAACAGGGACTGGCCAGGGTCCAGGGTGCCGTCTATGCCGTTCAGCGTGCCTGTGGGATGGGAATGAGTAGGGCATAGATGATGGAACGTGGATGAGTAGTGAGAATGAGTGTGATTGACATGTAAATGGGAAAAGGAGAGTGGGCATGTGGTGTGTGAGGAGATTACCAAGCACCTGCATGTGGCTGTACAAGGCGATGCACAACAAGTGGACACCAGCATGGGCTACCTCAACGTGGATCATTGAAGAACAAAGCAGCAGTGCTGCAAGCACTACCCACCTGCCCACATGACGTGCTGCATGCACTACCCACCTGCCCACATGACGTGCTGCATGCACGACCCACCTGCCCACATGACGTGCTGCAAGCACGACCCACCTGCCCACATGACGTGCTGCATGCACGACCCACCTGCCCACATGACGTGCTGCTTGCACGACCCACCTGCCCACATGACGTGCTGCATGCACGACTCACCTGCCCACATGACGTGCCGCATGCACGACCCACCTGCCCACATGACGTGCTGCATGCACGACCCACCTGCCCACATGACGTGCTGCATGCACGACCCACCTGCCCACATGACGTGCTGCATGCACGACCCACCTGCCCACATGACGTGCTGCTTACACAACCCACCTGCCCACATGACGTGCTGCTTGCACGACCCACCTGCCCACATGACGTGCTGCATGCACGACCCACCTGCCCACATGACGTGCTGCATGCACGACCCACCTGCGCACATGACGTGCTGCATGCACGACCCACCTGCCCACATGACGTGCTGCAAGCACGACCCACCTGCCCAAATGACGTGCTGCATGCACTACCCACCCGCCCACATGACGTGCTGCATGCACTACCCACCTGCCCACATGACGTGCTGCATGCACTACCCACCTGCCCACATGACGTGCTGCTTGCACGACCCACCTGCCCACATGACGTGCTGCATGCACTACCCACCTGCCCACATGACGTGCTGCAAGCACTACCCACCTGCCCACATGACGTGCTGCATGCACTACCCACCTGCCCACATGACGTGCTGCATGCACTACCCACCTGCCCACATGACGTGCTGCATGCACTACCCACCTGCCCACGTGACGTGCTGCATGCACTACCCACCTGCCCACATGACGTGCTGCATGCACGACCCACCTGCCCACATGACGTGCTGCATGCACGACCCACCTGCCCACATGACGTGCTGCATGCACGACCCACCTGCGCACATGACGTGCTGCATGCACGACCCACCTGCCCACATGACGTGCTGCATGCACGACCCACCTGCCCACATGACGTGCTGCATGCACGACCCACCTGCCCACATGACGTGCTGCGTGCACGACCCACCTGCCCACATGACGTGCTGCATGCACGACCCACCTGCCCACATGACGTGCTGCATGCACGACCCAACTGCCCACATGACGTGCTGCATGCACGACCCACCTGCCCACATGACGTGCTGCTTACACAACCCACCTGCCCACATGACGTGCTGCTTGCACGACCCACCTGCCCACATGACGTGCTGCATGCACGACCCACCTGCCCACATGACGTGCTGCATGCACGACCCACCTGCGCACATGACGTGCTGCATGCACGACCCACCTGCCCACATGACGTGCTGCAAGCACGACCCACCTGCCCAAATGACGTGCTGCATGCACTACCCACCCGCCCACATGACGTGCTGCATGCACTACCCACCTGCCCACATGACGTGCTGCATGCACTACCCACCTGCCCACATGACGTGCTGCTTGCACGACCCACCTGCCCACATGACGTGCTGCATGCACGACCCACCTGCCCACATGACGTGCTGCATGCACGACCCACCTGCGCACATGACGTGCTGCATGCACGACCCACCTGCCCACATGACGTGCTGCAAGCACGACCCACCTGCCCAAATGACGTGCTGCATGCACTACCCACCCGCCCACATGACGTGCTGCATGCACTACCCACCTGCCCACATGACGTGCTGCATGCACTACCCACCTGCCCACATGACGTGCTGCTTGCACGACCCACCTGCCCACATGACGTGCTGCATGCACTACCCACCTGCCCACATGACGTGCTGCAAGCACTACCCACCTGCCCACATGACGTGCTGCATGCACTACCCACCTGCCCACATGACGTGCTGCATGCACTACCCACCTGCCCACATGACGTGCTGCATGCACTACCCACCTGCCCACGTGACGTGCTGCATGCACTACCCACCTGCCCACATGACGTGCTGCATGCACGACCCACCTGCCCACATGACGTGCTGCATGCACGACCCACCTGCGCACATGACGTGCTGCATGCACGACCCACCTGCCCACATGACGTGCTGCATGCACGACCCACCTGCCCACATGACGTGCTGCATGCACGACCCACCTGCCCACATGACGTGCTGCGTGCACGACCCACCTGCCCACATGACGTGCTGCATGCACGACCCACCTGCCCACATGACGTGCTGCATGCACGACCCAACTGCCCACATGACGTGCTGCATGCACGACCCACCTGCCCACATGACGTGCTGCTTGCACGACCCACCTGCCCACATGACGTGCTGCATGCACGACCCACCTGCCCACATGACGTGCTGCATGCACGACCCACCTGCGCACATGACGTGCTGCATGCACGACCCACCTGCCCACATGACGTGCTGCAAGCACGACCCACCTGCCCAAATGACGTGCTGCATGCACTACCCACCCGCCCACATGACGTGCTGCATGCACTACCCACCTGCCCACATGACGTGCTGCATGCACTACCCACCTGCCCACATGACGTGCTGCTTGCACGACCCACCTGCCCACATGACGTGCTGCATGCACTACCCACCTGCCCACATGACGTGCTGCATGCACTACCCACCTGCCCACATGACGTGCTGCATGCACGACCCACCTGCCCACATGACGTGCTGCATGCACGACCCACCTGCCCACATGACGTGCTGCAAGCACGACCCACCTGCCCAAATGACGTGCTGCATGCACTACCCACCCGCCCACATGACGTGCTGCATGCACTACCCACCTGCCCACATGACGTGCTGCATGCACTACCCACCTGCCCACATGACGTGCTGCATGCACGACCCACCTGCCCACATGACGTGCTGCATGCACGACCCACCTGCCCACGTGACGTGCTGCATGCACTACCCACCTGCCCACATGACGTGCTGAATGCACGACCCACCTGCCCACATGACGTGCTGCATGCACGACCCACCTGCCACATGACGTGCTGCTGCACGACCCACCTGCCCACATGACGTGCTGCATGCACGACCCACCTGCCCACATGACGTGCTGCATGCACGACCCACCTGCCCACATGACGTGCTGCTGCACGACCCACCTGCCCACATGACGTGCTGCTGCACGACCCACCTGCCCACATGACGTCGCTGCACACCCACCCCACTACTGCTGCACACCCCACCTGCCCACATGACGTGCTCGCCCCCCCCCACCTGCACACCCCCACCTGCCCACATGACGTGCTGCATGCACTACCCACCTGCCCACATGACGTGCTGCATGCACACCCCCCCCCCATGACGCTCGCACACCCACCTGCCCACATGACGTGCTGCATGCACGACCCACCTGCCCACATGACGTGCTGCATGGCACGACCCACCTGCCCACATGACGTGCTGCATGCACGACCCACCTGCCCACATGACGTGCTGCATGCACACCCACCTGCCCACATGACGTGCTGCATGCACACCCACCTGCCCACATGACGTGCTGCATGCACGACCCACCTGCCCACATGACGTGCTGCATGCACGACCCACCCCCACATGACGGCTGCTGCACCCCACCTGCCACATGACGTGCTGCATGCACGACCCACCTGCCCACATGACGTGCTGCATGCACGACCCACCTGCCCACATGACGTGCTGCATGCACGACCCACCTGCCCACATGACGTGCTGCATGCACGACCCACCTGCCCACATGACGTGCTGCATGCACGACCCACCTGCCCACATGACGTGCTGCATGCACGACCCACCTGCCCACATGACGTGCTGCATGCACGACCCACCTGCCCACATGACGTGCTGCATGCACGACCCACCTGCCCACATGACGTGCTGCATGCACGACCCACCTGCCCACATGACGTGCTGCATGCACGACCCACCTGCCCACATGACGTGCTGCATGCACGACCCACCTGCCCACATGACGTGCTGCATGCACGACCCACCTGCCCACATGACGTGCTGCATGCACGACCCACCTGCCCACATGACGTGCTGCATGCACGACCCACCTGCCCACATGACGTGCTGCATGCACGACCCACCTGCCCACATGACGTGCTGCATGCACGACCCACCTGCCCACATGACGTGCTGCATGCACGACCCACCTGCCCACATGACGTGCTGCATGCACGACCCACCTGCCCACATGACGTGCTGCATGCACGACCCACCTGCCCACATGACGTGCTGCATGCACGACCCACCTGCCCACATGACGTGCTGCATGCACGACCCACCTGCCCACATGACGTGCTGCATGCACGACCCACCTGCCCACATGACGTGCTGCATGCACGACCCACCTGCCCACATGACGTGCTGCATGCACACCCACCTGCCACATGACGTGCTGCATGCACGACCCACCTGCCCACTGACCCCCACATGACGTGCTGCATGCACGACCCACCTGCCCACATGACGTGCTGCATGCACGACCCACCTGCCCACATGACGTGCTGCATGCACGACCCACCTGCCCACATGACGTGCTGCATGCACGACCCACCTGCCCACATGACGTGCTGCATGCACGACCCACCTGCCCACATGACGTGCTGCATGCACGACCCACCTGCCCACATGACGTGCTGCATGCACTACCCACCTGCCCACATGACGTGCTGCATGCACTACCCACCTGCCCACATGACGTGCTGCATGCACTACCCACCTGCCCACATGACGTGCTGCATGCACTACCCACCTGCCCACATGACGTGCTGCATGCACTACCCACCTGCCCACATGACGTGCTGCATGCACTACCCACCTGCCCACATGACGTGCTGCATGCACTACCCACCTGCCCACATGACGTGCTGCATGCACTACCCACCTGCCCACATGACGTGCTGCATGCACTACCCACCTGCCCACATGACGTGCTGCATGCACTACCCACCTGCCCACATGACGTGCTGCATGCACGACCCACCTGCCCACGTGACGTGCTGCATGCACTACCCACCTGCCCACATGACGTGCTGCATGCACGACCCACCTGCCCACATGACGTGCTGAATGCACGACCCACCTGCCCACATGACGTGCTGCATGCACGACCCACCTGCGCACATGACGTGCTGCATGCACGACCCACCTGCCCACATGACGTGCTGCATGCACGACCCACCTGCCCACATGACGTGCTGCATGCACGACCCAACTGCCCACATGACGTGCTGCATGCACGACCCACCTGCCCACATGACGTGCTGCTTACACAACCCACCTGCCCACATGACGTGCTGCTTGCACGACCCACCTGCCCACATGACGTGCTGCATGCACGACCCACCTGCCCACATGACGTGCTGCATGCACGACCCACCTGCCCACATGACGTGCTGCATGCACGACCCACCTGCCCACATGACGTGCTGCATGCACGACCCACCTGCCCACATGACGTGCTGCATGCACGACCCACCTGCCCACATGACGTGCTGCATGCACGACCCACCTGCCCACATGACGTGCTGCATGCACGACCCACCTGCCCACATGACGTGCTGCATGCACGACCCACCTGCCCACATGACGTGCTGCATGCACGACCCACCTGCCCACATGACGTGCTGCATGCACGACCCACCTGCCCACATGACATGCTGCATGCACGACCCAACTGCCCACATGACGTGCTGCATGCACGACCCACCTGCCCACATGACGTGCTGCTTGCACGACCCACCTGCCCACATGACGTGCTGCATGCACGACCCACCTGCCCACATGACGTGCTGCATGCACGACCCACCTGCCCACATGACGTGCTGCTTGCACGACCCACCTGCCCACATGACGTGCTGCATGCACGACCCACCTGCCCACATGACGTGCTGCATGCACGACCCACCTGCGCACATGACGTGCTGCTTGCACGACCCACCTGCCCACATGACGTGCTGCATGCACGACCCACCTGCCCACATGACGTGCTGCATGCACGACCCACCTGCCCACATGACGTGCTGCATGCACGACCCACCTGCCCACATGACGTGCTGCATGCACGACCCACCTGCCCACATGACGTGCTGCGTGCACGACCCACCTGCCCACATGACGTGCTGCATGCACGACCCACCTGCCCACATGACGTGCTGCATGCACGACCCAACTGCCCACATGACGTGCTGCATGCACGACCCACCTGCCCACATGACGTGCTGCTTACACAACCCACCTGCCCACATGACGTGCTGCTTGCACGACCCGCCTGCCCACATGACGTGCTGCATGCACGACCCACCTGCCCACATGACGTGCTGCATGCACGACCCACCTGCGCACATGACGTGCTGCATGCACGACCCACCTGCCCACATGACGTGCTGCAAGCACGACCCACCTGCCCAAATGACGTGCTGCATGCACTACCCACCCGCCCACATGACGTGCTGCATGCACTACCCACCTGCCCACATGACGTGCTGCATGCACTACCCACCTGCCACATGACGTGCTGCATGCACGACCCACCTGCCCACGTGACGTGCTGCATGCACTACCCACCTGCCCACATGACGTGCTGAATGCACGACCCACCTGCCCACATGACGTGCTGCATGCACGACCCACCTGCGCACATGACGTGCTGCATGCACGACCCACCTGCCCACATGACGTGCTGCATGCACGACCCACCTGCCCACATGACGTGCTGCATGCACGACCCACCTGCCCACATGACGTGCTGCGTGCACGACCCACCTGCCCACATGACGTGCTGCTTGCACGACCCACCTGCCCACATGACGTGCTGCATGCACGACCCACCTGCCCACATGACGTGCTGCATGCACGACCCACCTGCCCACATGACGTGCTGCATGCACGACCCACCTGCGCACATGACGTGCTGCATGCACGACCCACCTGCCCACATGACGTGCTGCATGCACGACCCACCTGCCCACATGACGTGCTGCATGCACGACCCACCTGCCCACATGACGTGCTGCATGCACGACCCACCTGCCCACATGACGTGCTGCATGCACGACCCACCTGCGCACATGACGTGCTGCATGCACGACCCACCTGCCCACATGACGTGCTGCATGCACGACCCACCTGCCCACATGACATGCTGCATGCACGACCCAACTGCCCACATGACGTGCTGCATGCACGACCCACCTGCCCACATGACGTGCTGCTTGCACGACCCACCTGCCCACATGACGTGCTGCATGCACGACCCACCTGCCCACATGACGTGCTGCATGCACGACCCACCTGCCCACATGACGTGCTGCTTGCACGACCCACCTGCCCACATGACGTGCTGCATGCACGACCCACCTGCCCACATGACGTGCTGCATGCACGACCCACCTGCGCACATGACGTGCTGCATGCACGACCCACCTGCCACCTGACGTGCTGCATGCACGACCCACCTGCCCACATGACGTGCTGCATGCACGACCCAACTGCCCACATGACGTGCTGCATGCACGACCCACCTGCCCACATGACGTGCTGCTTACACAACCCACCTGCGCACATGACGTGCTGCATGCACGACCCATCTGCCCACATGACGTGCTGCTTGCACGACCCACCTGCCCACATGACGTGCTGCTTCGGAGTGGCCTCTCCCACGCACGTCTCGCCAGTCACGTCGCGACATGTCACACTCACGCTCACGGCCAGCTTGCCCTTGCTCTGGTTGGTCACCATCAGCTCCACTGTGGTAAACTCCAGCGCGCTTGTCACACTGAACCCCGCCCCCGCGCCCCCTCCTCCTCCACATCCTCCCCCTCCCCCATCACCCGAAACGCCTTCCCTTCCACCATCCCTTGCAGCACCAGCCTCGGCATTCATCGCCAGCGCCAAGTGAGTCGACTCAGAAGAACCAGCACCACCAGCACCAGTCACAGGAGGTGCTGTGACCCTAAACGAGAATGCCAGGGGGTCGGGCAGCAGCACGGAGACAGCCTGGCTCTCCACCACGGCTCTCACCGCCTCTCGGATTCGCACCTCCCCACGGCAGTTGCGCGCCGACAGCCACCGTACCTTCACACGCGAGCAGATGGCGTTGATGATGGTTGTGAACGGGGACGGGATCGGGCCCAGGCCTAGCGCCAGCTGCCGCCGCACCGTGGTGTCGCCGCCCGATTGCTCCTCGTGGTGCAGCACCGCCAGGGCGGCTTCCGCCTCGGAGCCCAGGAGAGAATCGAATCCGCCGAGCGGGATGAGGAGGCGGGCGGCACAGTCTCGTCCGATGCGCGAGTGCGAGACGGAGCCCCCCGAGGCGAGGACGGCGGTCTCCTCCAGGGACGCCTGCAGGTTGGACAAGGGAGGCAGCTGGCTGGACGCCAGGAGTGACACCGATGCTGCTGATGCAGCTGATGCTGCTGGTTGTGCTGCTGCTGCTGCTGCTGCCGCTCCTCTGGCAGCTGCTCCAGTGGCTGGCGCACCAGAGGCGGCAGCAGCAGCGGCGGTCATTGGTTGATTGTGGGAGGCAGGGGGGTCAACGAGCACAGAGACATCAAAGGCAGAGTCAGTGCCGTTCCACACCTCCAGATCCAGCAGCCGCAGCCCCTTGGCCTGCCGCACCGGCACCTCTATCTCCCTCCCCCCCTCCCCACTCACTCCCCTCCTCACTGCCGCCCCTCCTCCCCCTCCTCCACCCTTACTTTGCGAGCCCCAAGTTGAGCCAGCCCCAGTTACCGGGTTACCACCGCTGCGGCCACCAGAAGCAGCAAGGGAGGCAGCAGCACCGCCACCGCCAGCACCAGTGCTGCTGACCCCCCCGTCTGACTGCACGGCGGGAGTGACGCCGCCTGTGACGAGCAGGCGCGCGCGCACGAGGGAGAGGCCGCGGCGCACACAGAGGTTGATGGGGAAGGACAGGCGGCGCCCTGGGACCGAATCATCCTTGTCCTTGCCCTTGGAGGCGGAGGAGGAGGAGGAGGAGGAGGAGGGTGGTGGGGGGTTTGAGGAAGGGGTTGCTGCTGCAGGGGTGTCAGGTTCCTTCTCAGGGTCCTTGTCGGGCCCAGCATAGTGCACGACCAGGTTCACTGTATCCTCCTCCTTGCTGCTCGTGCTCTGCTCCCCTCCCCCGCCCCCCTCTCCTCCCACGTCATCCTCGTCGTCCTCCGAACTCTCAGGCTGGAATTGCGCCACGATTTTCACGGGCAGAGTGACTGCAGCTCCGGGAAGCAGGGGCAACGCTGCTGCAAGTTTTTCCTGCCCGAGAACGATCAGGTGCCGCTTCTGCCTGCCTGCCACAGAAACATGGGCGTCCACTACGGGCACGCGGCTGGAATTTACCAGCCTGACCGAGATTTCCCTGACCTCCCCATCGAAAAGAACGGCAGCTGCCCCATCACCATCCTCCGCAGTTGCGACCAATAACGGGAGTTCGGGCAGCACGGAAATATCGAGCACGGGCAGGACAGAGGTGGACGGGATGGGAGAAGAGGCCAAGAATCCCCGCCCGGCACTGGCACCGCTCTTAACCGCAGTGTCAACACTTGCTGCAGCAGCAGACAAAGAGGAAGTGGCAGAGAGAGTAGGGGCGGAGAGAGGGGTAGCAGTCGCCACTGCGGCAGCAGAGTTAGCGGAAACGGACGCAGCAGCAGCGGGCGAAAACGGATCCACCAGACCCACGCCAGGGATCAATGGCAGCCCTGCTCCCGACCCCGCACTCCCTGCCGCGGCAGCAACGGTCGTGATCGTCGTATCGGCAAATCGATGGTCCGTGAGCACGCCAAACGACTGCAGGAAACAGCCCTGCACCGTGATCACCCCAGGGGACCGAGGCAACCCCGACAGCGTCAGCAGGTGTGAGTACGTGTTCGGGCGAAGCGAGAGCGATGCAGGAAACGGCTGGAAGTCCCCGTCAACATTCAGATAGATGGACTCAATGTCGACGGCACAGGCGCAGGGGTTGGAGAGCTCGACAATGACCTGCGCAACCTCTCCCACGATCCACACCATGTCCGGCTTCACATTGGCGGCGCGCGTCGTGAAGGGCGTGTAGATGAACGGACCCCCCCCGCCCGCCCCCACCCACCAGTCGCGCTTCCCGCGCACCCGCTTCACCACCTGGGTCTGCTGCGGGGCCGTGGCGAACGCATGGAACCTCACGAAGGGAAGAGCGAGGTCGGGGCAGCGCGTGCCAGCTGGCAGCCTCTCACTGGCTGATGTGAGCGCCTGGGCTAGAGACACCTGATGGGACAGCAGAAGACGCACAGGAAAGAGGGGGGAGGCAGGTCAAGGGGGGGAAGGCGAGCAACAGGCGGTTGTGCAGGAAGGAGGCGAACCAGGATGGGGAGTTCCTCATGACCTTGTGGTTTGCGGCGCTCAAACGATCCAGACGGTCCCACCTGGCTCTGCGGCAGAATGAGCGGGTAGAAGCCTCTCAGCAGCCTGGCAGCAGCGGCCCATGCGGCCAAGGGGTCGCCAGCCCGCACGGCAACAGCCAGCAGGTCGCTGAGCACCTCCATCTGCAGCCGGCTCCACTGGCCCCCGCCCAGAGGCGGCGCACTGCTCTCCGCTGCAGTCACCGCCGCCCTGCTGCTCTTCCCTGCTCCCTTCCCGCTCGCTGCGCCTGCTCCTGCTCCTGCTCCCCCTGCTGCTGCGCCTGCTGCTGCTGTTCCTGCTGTGGCAGCGGGGGTGGCGAGCACGGGGGAGAGCGCGAGGGACTGCACCTTGTAGGACGAGGACGCCAGGGCCAGCACCTGCGGGGGGTGACGGGGGCGATGGGTGGGGCTTTGTTGCTGCTGCAGGTTGAACGAGTCATGCAATAGCGTGTACAAACAAACTCCATGTTGATGCTGCAGCGCACTGACGGCAGCAATGTCTGCCCACACAAGGGCCGCTGCACCGGGAGTAGAGTGCGAGCAGAGTGCGAGCACAGCTCGAGCACTGACCTGCAGCGCGCTGACAGCGGCGAATCTTGACTCCTGCTGCTCGTACAGCTTGGCCACCTGGCGCGTGAAGAAGGCTGCCTTGCGCTCGTACCCCAGCTGCTGGAATATGCGCGCCACCTGGGGGGGGGGGGGGGGGGGGAGAGATGGGGGGGAGGGGAGGGAGGGAGGGGGAGTGGGGAAAGGGAAAGCAGCGGAGAACGGATGCATCCCACTCCATCCTTGCTCATGGCCCAGCTGCTGGAGTATGTGCGCCGCCTGGGAGGACGGGGGGGGGGAAGGAAAGGGGAAACAGAGGATAACAGATGCAGCTTCCCTGTGTGCACTCACAGCCCAGCTGCGCAGCGCCACCTGGGCGGAAGGGGGGGGGGCACGGGAGAGGTTTCTGAGGTCTGAGGGTGTAGCCCAGCATGCATGCCCACATGCATGTGTGTGTGTCGTGGGGGGGGGAGGGGGGCGGAGGGGAGGGGTTGCATGTGCATGCACACGAGCAAGGCGTCCCACCCCGATGTAGAGCACGAGCAGGTCGCACCTCGATGTAGAGCACGAGCAGGTCGCACCTCGATGTAGAGCACGAGCAGGTTGCACCTCGATGTAGAGCACGAGCAGGTCGCACCTCGATGTAGAGCACGAGCAGGTCGCTGGGGTTCTGCAGCCCTCTGCCTGTCTCCACCGCCTGGGCCAGCAGGTCCACCACGTCCCGTGCCATCTCCTTGCTGCCCAACGCAGCAGTGAGACGCAGGAAGGAGGGGAGAGGGACGGGCAGGGGGGCGTGGGCGAAAATGAGTCAGAGTTCACTACTACCGAGAAACAGCCCTCTGCCCGTCGCCATTGCCTGGGCCAGCAGGTGCACCGCATCCTGTGCCAGCAGGTACACCGCAACCTGTGCCAGAAAATGCACAGCATCCTGTGCCAGCAAATGCACCGCATCCTGTGCCAGCAAATGCCGTGGCCGTGCTGCAGCAGCAAGGGATGCGGGGAAGAGAACAGATGGCAAGGCACGGGATGCGGTGCCCCTGTGCCTTACAGCTCCTCTTTCAGGCAGCACACCAGCAACCAGGTGGGCAGGGCGATTAGGGACGAGGAGGCTAGGGACGAGGCTAGGGACGAGGCTAGGGACGAGGCTAGGGACAAGGAGGATAGGTCGAAGTGGTAGGGACAACGGGAGGCAATGTCATGTGAGGAGCGTGCGGGGTGCAAGAGACATACTGACCGGCAGATGAATCTGGCGACTTTGATGAGCGCCTCCAACTCAAAGATCATGGCGCCCGCCCTGCCAGGGAGGAGCAAGGGAGAGCAGCAGGGCGGTCTTAAGCATTGCCATGCGTTGAGGCGCCTCAAAAACCATGCCATGCACTTGCAACAGCAGTGAAACAGGGGCATTCGAGTCTTCACACCTGCAAAACTCGTTATAGCCCGTGTCAGCGGCACGATCTCGCTGTACTCACTTGCGGTACAACGGCACGATCTCGCTGTACTTGGTGCGGATCTCCTCCTCCAGATCCTCGTCCCATCGCCCCTTCTCCACCTGCACGCACCTTGGGAGCACCACACACAGCACCTTCCCTTGAGCCCATACTACTGTTACTGCTTCAATGCATAAAAGTTAAAAACGCTTCCTGGACCACATCCACCCTCCCTCCCCCTTCCTTCTCCACCAACCTCCCTCCCTTCCTCCCCCCCAACCCCAACTCCAACCCCCCCCCCTCTCTCACCGCCAGGGTGCTGACGTGTCCTTCCAGGGCCCCGGCGAGCCAGAGCGGGTCGCCGCTGTTGGTGAGGCGGCCGAGCTCGATGGCGGTGCCGTAGTGGCTGCGCGCGTCCAGAGGGGACCCTGCCAGCAGGCAGTAGTCGCCGATGGCCTTCTGGATGCGCGCCAAGCGCTTCTTCTTCAGCTTCGCCGCCTGGGGAATGAAGGGAAGGCAGGAGAGGGAGGAGGTGAAAAGCACGGAGAGAGAGTGAGGCGAACAGGAGCGCAGCCAGCAGGCAGTCGTTGCATATGCCCTTCTGGATGCGCGCCAGCCGCTTCTTCTTCAGCTTGGCTGCCTGGGAGGGAAGGCAAGTGGGGGAGGGAGGGGAACAAGAGGATGGTGGCAAGGGCAGTAGCAGAATGAGAGAGCCGCAAGCCACGCTGTAGTGCAAATGCGGTACAAACGGCCAACGGCCGACGGCCTTCTGGGTGGCTGGAATCGAAGAGAGGTTGAAATCTGAAAAGCACCCAGCTCCCCAATGCCAAGAGCGCACACGCCACCAAGTCATTCGTTGAGACGCCTCAAGCCCACTCATCCTCGTTGGGTGTGGCGTTGCGTTGTGACTCACATCCTCGTTGGGCGTGACGTTGGGGTTATCAAGCGGCGAGAGGAAGATGGCAGCGATGGGGTCGACGTGCAGCACCCAGCTCTCGAGCGCCATGAGCACGCACGCCGCAAAGTCGTGCATCACCGACACCAGCAGCGCCTCCAGCCGCTGCTGGTCCGCCCCCGACAGAATCACCAGGTTGCGCCGCTGCGGGTCCTCCTCCGCCAGCTGGGGGGGGGGGGGAAGCGGGGGGTGTGAGGGTGGGGACCGTGGGTGGGACAGCATAGGGGGACAAAGGGGGCTAATAACAAACACTGGGAGAGCAGACGTCAGTTGCTGCTGGTCCACACCCGATAGAATCACCAGGTTGCGCCACTGGGAGTCCTCCTCCCCTTGCTGGGGGGGTGAGGGTGGGTGGGACAGTGCTGAGCCGAAGGAACAAGGGGGTAATCACAAGCACTAGGATTAGGCACGAGGGATGACGGGTGGGACACAGACAGCGACGGATGGAATGCGGCAACGGACCACACGCAGCGATTCAGCGCAGCAGCAAAGCTTCCCTTGCCTGACCCACCACCCCTCACCTGCTCCGTGTTGGGGTCGAAGGCGATGCAGCGCTTGACCTGCGCCAGGGCGCTCACCCAGCATGCCAGCACCAACTTCTTCCGTCCACTCCTCACTACCACCCAGGCGCTGCCACGCACGCCCCCCCTCACCCCACCTGCTCCGTGTTGGGGTCGAAGGCGATGCAGCGCTTGACCTGCGCCAGGGGGTACGCCTTGCACGCCAGCACAAACTCCTCGTAGGCTGCTGCAATGTCAGGCATGCGCGGGCAGTGGCACACGCCGATCACCCCGTGGATCTGCTCGGCCCCGTGGAGGGAGAGGAGGTGAGGGGAGGGTGGAGACGGGGAGGAGGGTGAATAAAGAGGCGTGATATTCCAGGTGCGGTGATACACTGATCTTACACTCTTGGCGCCCTTGGAGGCAGATTAGCTGCCGTGAACCCTTCGCCCCTCGTTCTACCAACTTCCGCGCCATGAAACTCCTGCCAGGAGCTGCAACTTGTGCTCCTGTTTCCGTCTATACCCCTCGCGGCCCAAATTGCAAGCCGCACCGTTCAAACGCAGTGCGTTTGAAATAAGCTGAACAGTGCCGCGTAACCATACTTGTGTTGGCGATAGTTCACTTTCAAGTTGGAGGTAAGCTGCGTTTTGGAGCTCTGCAAACCAGAGAAACCTGGACCGTCAGACCTTGCAGCCTGCTCATCCAACGATCGATAACCCAACTTTTCAGAATCACAACCGTCGAAACCGTTGCTGTCAGATCTGACGGTGTGCGAAGCACCAAATCCATTTCACGAGAAACCACACTCGCGATTTTTTTACTGTTTCGCCAGAACCGTTGCTCAAAGTACGTTTTGGGCCGCGGTTTTTAAGAGCTGTTCTGCTACAATACCCTGCTTTCTCTGCGCCACAAACTCCTGCCAGGGGCTGCAGCTGCTGGCCCTGACCCATTCAGTCAACCTCTTAAAACCTGATCCGTTACCCAATACAACACCACGATGTACCTTTCTCTGCGCCACAAACTCCTGCCAGGGGCTGCGGCTGCTGCCTCCCAAGATGAAGTTGAAACGCAGCGATCCTGACGACCATGGCTGGCAGGGAGGGAGGGCGGGGGAGGTGGCGAGTCGCAGTGTAATGAGATTGGACGGAGAGGAGAGGGGTAATGGGGCGAGTGAGTGAGATATGAGGAGAAGAAAGGCGAGAAGCACAGGACGGAAGAGGGATAGGAGACAAGCTGACCGAAGTCTTGGAGGCGCATTTCAGAGGCGTGAGGGTGAAGGCACAGGGAAGGGTCGAACCTGGTGCGAGAAGGGGCTCTTCTGGTGCTCCTTGTAGTATCCGAACACGCCCTGCAGGGGCATCACCCTGGAGAGGGGCAATGAGGAAAGGATGTGCGGGAAGGATGCGAGGGGGGGTGAGGGACCGGATGAAAGATGGCCGAGCTACTGGCCTCATGGAATATCCGCGGAATGCCTGGCCACACCAATGCTTCATGATAAGGCTGGAGTAACAGCGGAACGCCAGATTTCACTTGTGCTTCGCTATAAGCCTGGAGTACCCCCGGAACGCCTCCTGTGCTTCATGATGAGGCTGGAGTAGCTGCGGAACGCCAGATTTCACTTGTGCTTCGCTGTAAGGCTGGAGTACCCCACCTGTGCCCCACCTGTGCTTCATGATGAGGTTGGAGTAGCTGCGGAACGCCGAGGCGGTGATCTCCCCGACCTGCAGCACCACCACGCGGATCACCGACGCCGACTCGATGCTTCCGTCCGGCTCCATGGCCCACGCTCCAGATTAATCTACGCGTCCGGCAGATGCAGTTCGCCCTGAATCCGCCGTCTGCCTAGCGCTCTCTCCTTCAGTCCGACCGCAATCTGCTCTCCTCCGTTTGCCTAGTTACCCATTGGTGCGTGTCCTTGTCGACCGGCCTGTCCGTCTGCCTGTCTGCTCGTCCAGACTTCGCCGAACCGATCAATGTTCGACCGGCGCGCAGGTAACTCTCAACGAGCCACAAGAGCGGCAGTCTATCTTTCCGTCTGTTTATCGGTCTGTCTGCACGCCGGACTGACTGCGTCGGACCAATGTCCTACCAGGGCTAGCAAATTGCTCTCAGCGTAGAATCGCAACAACCGTCCCGCTAACGTGGAACTCAAGATCCACGGCCGTAATGCGTGCGACGAGCTTAGTCAAGTCATTCTATGGCTATGGTGTTGAGTCACTTGCAGACCAAGGGCGTGGTACATACAATCACGAATTCCCAATCACGTAACTCGACCACACTGTACCACGCGATTATCTGTCTAAAACACGCCAAAGCCGCTTTCGAGATTACTGTACCGTTCTGACCGTTCGAACGGCGCCCCGTTCGTGATCGTATGTACCACGCCCTAGCTTCCAGATGAGCTCCCTCGGAGTGGACCTGACTTGCGACCAGGCTCCATACTGCGCTACTCCAGAAATTGTCTCGAGATTATCGGATGGTGAAATTGAATTGGAACATATTTTTGCTGAGTTACAGCAGCACATGTTCTTGGTGCACAAACTGTTGTAATATCGAAGGCTTTACTGATGCGTACAGCTGATGGGTCATCGAGCCTGAGTAAGGCGCTTCGCCTCTCTGCTTTGCGTGGAAGCGGTACCGGTCAAGTTCGCAGCCGGTATGGGCACCTGGTTTTCAGCCTTGGAGTACACTGTACAGGGCTGCAAATATGCCTCGACAGATGTAGCTTCGACAACCGAACCATAGAAATCCGAAACTTGTGACGAGCCTTTAGCTTTGCCCCGGAATGGTTCGGCCCGAGCTATTTTGACTAACGAATGGTTCGGCTGGCTTGGCTGGTTGAACCCCAATACATTAGCAGGTGAGAAAATTTCCCAGCTCCCCCCTGTGGCTCACTCCGAACCTGAGAGCCCAGCAGTCCTGGTGGTAAATCCCCCCAGATAGTGATCATCCCAAAGTACACCTTGGGATTCCACCCCAGGCGAGCAGATTCCCCCACCTCATTTTCTCACCCACTCATCTTCCAGCAAAATTGCCTTTTCCCCTCCCACTTCGCCTCCCCTCCTTCGCTCCAACCACCGCGCAGCCGTTATGTCAATCGTAGGGGGGTCGTAGCACATCCACGTCATTTCACGGTGATTATGAGAGACTTCGGCTCGCGATAGCGCGTGGCGTCAACGTGTTCGTGGTTGTCTTTTACTGTCTGAACGGAAGGGTGCCTGAGATTGCAGGCTCCGTGTAGCATAGGGATCGAAACGCGGTGATGTTTGCTGCGCGAGCCATGGATAACTTCTCGGAGTGTTGGCAGCGGAAACACCAGAACGACGATTACGACTCATAGATTGCGCCCAATTAGCAGATCGACGACGAGGATCGCCGCTCCCATCTGTTCTTCTAAGGCGTGCTTTTAACTCACTTAGGACTTCTCCACGTAGCATCTGCAGCAGGATCGTCTTAATCAGTCAGTGCAAGCGGAATAGGCGACCATGATCTCCGAGGGCGGGAGGCTGGTGGATAAGAAGCCCTTGAAGGGCTACCTGCCGGAGAGGATATGCCGGGTGATCTGCTCCCTAGCGCTGGTGTTCCTGCTGTCGTTTCTCGTCTCGTCTCTCTTCTTCTACCTCCTCACAGCGGCGTTATCCCCGCTACTGACATCTCTGATCCGCTATGGCGCTCCCGCCGAGCCCGCCGATGCGGGAGGGAGAATCGCGTTCATGTTCCTGACGCGTGGACCGCTGCCATTGGCTCCTCTGTGGGAGAAGTTTTTCCAGGTACGGACGTCCAGGAGCGTTCCCTGATCTCGTTCTAAAATCATGACGCCACCACCGATTTCCGCTAAGACTGAGTTCGTCTTAGAGCCTTTTATGCGCACTCTCCCCAGCATCAAGCATTTCGCTCTCGCGACTTCGTTCTGCTTCCCCCGTGGGTTCTCGCCCTTCCTCCCCAGGGTCACGAGGGTCGCTACGCTGTGTACGTGCACGCCTCGCAGCCCAACTTCACCTTCCCGTCGAACTTCTCGCCAGTCTTCGTCGACCGGCAAATACCTGGCGGCAAGGTGCGCTCCTCGCCTCTAGATGGTGTCGCCTCACGCTCCGATGCCGCTAGCTGTCTCCCGCCAATCCCGTCGCCCTAATTTAGGCGCCTTTTCGGGGTTCGTTATATTTGCTACTCGCAATGCCGAGTTTCTCGTGGTTTCTTCCTAACGGCGTTGTTGCTGCTGGTGCAGGTGGAGTGGGGGCGGATGTCCGTGGTGGCGGCTGAGCGCCGGCTGTTGGCGTATGCCGTCACGGATAAGCGCAACGAGTACTTCGTCCTCGTCTCGGAGTCGTGAGTCCATGGAGGGCTACTGTTTCTGAATTCTCGCCTCCTCTTCAATGTACTCTTGGCACTTTTTCGTCCTGCGGCATTCCGCTTTTCCCCTGGCGTTTCAAAGGAGCGTGTGCTGTGCTCTGTCTACCCCTGCCTTCCATTGTCGCCCCATGTGCTTGTCTGTCAACAGGTGCATTCCGCTGTGGTCGTTCGACTACGTCTATAACTACATCGCCAGCACGCACATCAGCTTCGTGGAGGCGTAAGTGCATCGTATGCATGCTGGCATCTCCGACTCTTTCCCAACGCCCCATAAGCTTCCTCTCTCCCCCGCCCTCTTCCTGCTGTGGTGGCCCTTGTAACAATGCATGCCGTAGTAAAGTGCGACAAATGTAGTGGAGGGGGGATGAATCGTCTGGGAGATATAGCAAATGACTGACTTGCCGCAGGATCACATGGACCTGCCATACCTTCAAGATACTTTGAGCCAAAAAATGGGGCCACAATGCGGTCAATGCTCCTGACACAGCACCAGTGCCGCCCTTTCCTGCCACCTCGCTGATGTCACTCCCATCGTCTTTTGAGGCGCCTCAAATGCTGATGTCACTCCCACCGTCCCTTCCTCACGGCCCCCAGGCACACGGGCCCCTTCGACGAGGCGTTTGGGCGATACCTGTGGGGCATCCACATGCCGACCACATACCAGTTGGATACCAGTTGGGAAAACCATATTCCCTTCGCCCCACTCCCCTCGTCCTTCCCCCTTTCTCCCCCCCAGGCACACGGACCCGTTTGACGAGGCGTTTGGGCGGTACCTGCCGGACATCCACATGCCGGCCATCCGGCGCAAGGACTTCCTCAAGGGCAGCCAGTGGTTCGTGCTGCAGCGCCGCCACGCCGAGCTCGTCGTGCAGGACACGGAGCACTACCTCGTCCACTCCAAGTCGTGCCAGGTGGGGAAAAGGGGGGGGCAGGCGTTTGGTGACATGGGGGTTTATGGCGCCACCTTTGTGAACCTCAAAACCTCTGTGTTGGATATATGGCCGGTTGGCCTCATCTCAGGAAGAGCGCTTGGCACGTGGGGTAGCACAGGGGGATAGCACAGCCAGGCAGCGAATGTGCCAGCTCTAAGGCTCTTCCCGACTGGAGGCTCCTCATTGGTAAAGGCTTCAAGTGATGCTATGGGACTCACTGCAGTATGTGGAGCTCGTTCAGCTTTGCACATCTGTCCCCCTACCTTGGCCTCACCCCCTCCCCCTCGCAGCACTGAACATACCCTGATTATGCTTTTCCTCCTCTCTTTCCCCCTGTCTCTTTCCTCAACCGCCCCTTCCGCTGCCCTCGCAGTGGAGGGCCAGCACTCCAAGTATTGCTGCTCTGATTTGTTTGACCATCTCACCTCTTCCCCAACCCTCCTCTCTCCCTTGGCCCTGGCCTCTGCCCTCACAGTGGAGGGCGCAGCACTCCAAGTACTGCTGCTCCGACGAGCATTACCTCCAGATCCTCCTCGCAGTAGGTTCCGCTGCCCTTGATTTTGCAGGGTGTTTTTTAGAATTCTCAAAAACACATCGCAGTAGGTTCCGCTGCCCTTGATTTTGCAGGGTGTTTTTTAGAATTCTCAAAAACACATCGCAGTAGGTTCCGCTGCCCTTGCACTCCCCACAGCCGGCACCATCTCTTGCGCCGTGCAGCCATGACGACCAAGTGCTTCCCAGTGTGCATTTCAATTCAATATATGACCTGCTCACATGTGATGTGATTGCTCTATTGGTTAAAAAAAAACGCCAGTTCCTACTTGTGTTATAGCATGCTCCCAGTGTGCTGGATCCATGTCCACTGTGCTGTTGGTTCAGGTGTGTTTTGAGTGCCCTCAAAATACACCTGGTTCAGGTGTATTTTGAGGTGTATTTTGAGTCGACTCAAAATACAGATGTCCAGATGTATTTTGAGTCGACTCAAAATACACATGTCCGCTGTGCATGCTCCCGGTGTGCTGGATCCATGCCCGCTGTGCTTTTGATTCATTTCCCCTGCTCTCGTCTCTCCTGGTCGTCTCTCTGCCCAGCTGAAGGACCCGGCCGGCATCTCGCGCTTCCCGGTGACCCTGGCGGATTGGAGCCAGTGGAGGTTCCACCCCGAGACCTACTACTCGCACAACATGTCGGACGCGCTCTTCAAAACCATCAAGGTGGGCCACGTGATGTCTTCCATGGGACGCGTGGTCTCTTCCCCATGGTGGCACGCACAGAAGCCGGTGGATCCTGTCCCTCCTCCAGTCTCTCTTCTCTCGCTTCTCTCTCTCCGACTATCACGTGGCTTTAGGG
Organism: Closterium sp. NIES-67; assembly: GCA_027943415.1. Taxonomy (NCBI): domain Eukaryota; kingdom Viridiplantae; phylum Streptophyta; class Zygnematophyceae; order Desmidiales; family Closteriaceae; genus Closterium; species Closterium sp. NIES-67. The sequence continues at coordinate 30,121 of BQMB01000652.1, read as the reverse complement.
TTTAAGAATTCACCCCTTTAGGGTCATTCCTTCCCCGCTATCTAACTTCCCCCTTACCTGTCTGTCAATGCCTGCCGTAGCATCCTGCCAATCGTGCTCTGTGACTCTGTTGTGCATGCCACCCTTATCCGAGTCTCATTCCCTCCCCTCACCCCCTCTTCATTTCCCCCTGCATTCTGTACCTTCAACCCTTTGTTACCCCTTCCCCTGGATGTGTCTTTATCGTTGAGCAGTCCACAAAGCACTTTATCCAGTACCGCTATTACTGGAAGAAGTTCAAAAACAGATACTCTTATGTAAGTCACTGCTTGCTCCTGGGTCCGCTTCAGATGTGTGTGCGTGTGTGTGTGCGAAAGGGCATTAGTTTATTTGTCCGCTAAAGAGCCCTTGGTGTCCACTCTGAGCGTCACAGCTCAGTAAACGTCTGTCCATTTGTTGACATAGTCTGTGCTGCTGGTACTGGTAGAGTACTTTTTTCTGCTTCCCTGCCCTCTTTCGTACGATGCTCTCTCTGCCTGTCTCTCCTTCTTTCCTCTGCAGATTGAACACCCAAAGAAGCCTCAGCCTGCCCCGGTGAGTGCCCTAGCTCTAGTTCCTGGTTCAAATCTCTACATTTTGTAGTGCCCGTTTGCCATCCATTAGCCCATTCCATACCCCCCTTCCGCAAGCATTGTCTCTACATGCAATGCTTTTGTGGATTCATCAGATGGTATCTCAAATCCTCCGTAATCTCCACACCTTGGACCTGCCCCCTTCGCCTTGCAGACGGTTGAGAATGGGTTCTGCGCGGTGGAGGGCACGGTGCGCAACTGCTTCCTGTTTGCCAGAAAATTCCATGTGTCCTCGCTGCCGTACCTGCTGAAAAACTCGCAACATGTTCTTGGGTTCTAGAATTGATTGCTTAGTGTATATCCTAAGGGTTCTAGTAGGGTTTGTGTTCGCAGAAAGGCAGATTAATATTAGCAAGCACAAAATAGTGCTTGCTTCTTCCGTCTAGTGGGGTTCCTTCCTGACCAGCAAAATCGTATGTATAAGGCCGTTGGAGATACAGTATGTACTGTTTGTTAAAATTATGAGTTATAATTTTATATAGGCTTGGTAGGTTGTTATTTAACTTTTCTGTAGAGGGTACAAACCCCTCCTTGTACTCCTCTCTCTTCCTAATCATCCCTCTTTTCTCTCGACACTCTCGCCTACTCTCCTAGCTAAACCCCGCCGCCATATTCATGGCGGCCCTGTTCTTGCCTAGTATCCTAGCCTAGTGCTACTTTAACATGGTATCAGAGCAGGCGACCGTTTGTGGGCCTGCTCCCCACGCTTCCGCCGCGTGCTTTAATCGTTCGCGCCTGTGCCGCCGTCGCGGCCCCTTATTTTCCTGCCGCCATGGCGGCCACTTGTCGTTGTGCCGTCGTGGCGACCTCCCGCTAGTGTGCCGCCGTGGCGGCTTCTTGTCTTCGTGCCGCTGTAATGGCCGTTGCGAGATGCCGCCGCGGGCTCGTGGTGCTGCCATTACCCGTCCGCCTCGTCGCCGCCCTCCCGCCAGTAAGCGTCGCGCCATTTATGGCGCCTCGCTGAAGATTCGCCCCTCCCCCCCCCCCCCCCCCGCCCCCCCCTCCTTCCCCTGCATCCCCCACCTCCTTGCTGCAACCGACGACTGCCTCATGAGGGCCCTCCCCACCGCCGAGGAGACTGGACATGCCGCCGAGAGGGCGGGGGCCGCTGCATCAGCCTCTAACGTTCACGCCGTCGCTGCCGCCGCTTTTGCCGCGGGCCGGGCACCGCCGCCGCCGCTATCGTCAATGACGCTGCTGCCGCTATTGCCATCCTACGGGCCGTGGAAGCTGCCCACTTCTGGAGTCGTTGCGGCTCCTGCTGGGAATGGGGGTGCTAGGCTAGGGGGTGTGGGTGTGGGTGTGGGGGTGTGAGTGGGCTTGACACTACCAAGACTAGGGGGTGTGTTAAAATTATACGAGTTATAATTTAATATAAGCTTGGTAGGTTGTTACTGAACCTTTCTGTAGAGGGTACAAACCCCTCCTTGTACTCCTCTCTCTTCCTAATCATTCCTCTTTTCTCTCGACACTCTCGCCTACTCTCCCAGCTAAACCCCGCCGCCACATTCATGGCGGCCCTGTTCCTGCCTAGTATCCTAGCCTAGTGCTACTTTAACACCGTTTTGGAACAAAAGGGCCCTGATCGGTAGGCCGATGTTCCGGAATGGGGATGGTGTGAAGTAGCTGCAAGAGTTGGCTCGGAAATCGCTTAAAACCCATCAATAATATCAAAGTAAGAAAAACTGAATGAATGAGTAGGGAGAGAGTACAAGTGAATATACCTAAGTGTTGTACCCTCTAAGCGGTGACCCTATACAGTCTATGCAAACATTAGAGATACACATGTTTGACACACCCCCTAGATTGCATAGGGACAGGTCCTGAACAAGCAGCTCAGGACGGCACAACTAGTACAGCCACTGAGACAAGGGTCTAACTCTTAAAACTGAATGAATGATTAGAGAGAGAGAGAGTACAGGGAATATATCTAAGTGTTGTACCCTCTAAGAGATGACCCTATACAGTCTATGCAAAGTATAAGAGATACACATGTTCGACACTAACGACCAGTCGAAAGGAGTACAGGCAACACAAGAACAAGACCAGGGCGGCACTACTAGTCCAGCCACTGGGAGAGGAAACAAGTCCAGTCTGAGTACGTATAGATATATATAGGACAGTACAAAATCAAGGCCCAAACAAGTGAGAGGCTACAGGAACTAGACCGAGCTGTACACAGTGCCGCTGATGATCTTTAGGTGCAAGCGCCTTCGTAAAGATATCAGCTGTGTTGGCACCGGAGGCCAAGTGTACTACGCGAGCCTGGCGGCGCTGCTGTAGCTCGCGCAGGAGGAAGTACCGCAGCTGGATATGCTTCGCTCTGCCCTCGAGTCGAGGCTCCTGACACAGGAGGATCATGACCCTGTTGTCAACGTACAAGACCAGGGTAGAGCTAGGCTGCTCACCTAAGTCAGTGAGCAAGAAGAACAGCCAGCGGAGCTCCTGAGCCGCCATGACACCAGCGTAGATCTCGGCCTCACAGCTGGACTGGGCAACAGACAAAGAGCGGGTAGCTCTCCACGAGACGGCACCTGAACCAAGGCTGAAGCAGTAGCCCTGGGAAGACCTGAGTGTCTCGGCGTCGTCTGCCCAAGAAGCGTATGTGTGTCCAGTAAGGACCACTGACCTCCGTCCTCCTAGCACTAACCCCATGCCCGATGTACTTGCAAGATAACGCAAAACCCTCTTAGCGGCAGACCAGTGCTGCGGTTGGTGCCTGTCTGTGGCCACAAAGCGAGCCAGGATACTGAGAAATTATGCTAGATCTGGGCGGGTGCAAGTCATCAGGTACATGAGGCAACCCACCAGCTCTACGTAAGGACCACTGGGCTCTACTGACTCCTCAGGAACTGGAGCGGAGAGTCTGTGGTCTAGAGGCAGAGGGATGGGCTGTGCAGAGGAGAATTGAAGGCCAAACCTCTGAAGGACCTGGTGCACCAAGTGTGACTGAGTCAAGATGATGGTGCGCGCTGCTCTGTCCCTGGAGATCTGCAAGCCAAGGTAACGGCGCAGTTCTCCAAGGTCAGTGCAAGTGTGTCTCTTCAGCAGCTCTGCCTTCACGGAGACCAGTGCGTCCCTGTCTGCTGCAGCAAGGACCAGGTCGTCCACGTAAACAAGGATGTAGAACGGAGTCTGGCCAACACGAACGAAGAGTGAGGGGTCTGCAGAGGACGGAAAGAACTGCAGATCAGCAAGGGTAGCATGTAGCGTGTCGTGCCACTCACGGGGAGCTTGCCGCAGGCCGTAGACGGGACGCCGCAGGAGCCACTGGGTTCAAGGAGGGAAGGTGCCAGTAAAGCCCTAAGGGCGACGCAGGTAGACCTGCTCGTGTAGGCTGCCCTGAAGGAAGGCAGTGGAGAAGTCGAGCGAGTGAAGCTCGTAGTCAAGCTGAGCTGCTAGGTGTAGCAGAACCCGAAGAGTAGTCATCTTCGGGGTCGGAGCGAAGGTCAGGAAGAAGTCCACCCCCTCAAGCTGACTGAAACCTCTAGCCACGTAGCGCGCCTTGAACACAGGCGGCTCTCCAGGAGGGCGCTTCACCTTGAAGAGCCAGCGGTCATCAACTACGTTCACCCCAGGTGGGGGAACTGCGTGGACGTAGGTGCCAGTGGATCTCCAAGATGCCATCTCCTGCTCCATGGCACCTATCCACTGAGAGGCCCAGGGTCCCGAGACCGCCTCAGTGTAAGTGCGAGGGGTCGGGATGTCGAAAGCGTCTGGGTCACCCTCAAGGACTAGCAGCATGGAACAGAGATGGGGAGCAGCCTCGGACAGGAAAGCAAGCTCAAACTGGCGGTCCTCGAGGACGTCACTGCCGAGGGCAGGAGCACCCCAGACAGACAGAGGACAGGCAGGGTCAGAGACCAGAGCTGTGGCGAAGTCAAGGCGGCGGGTAGAGGCGAAGTCAGCGACCGCAACGACAAGGGCGTCAAACTCGAAACCGGAACAGACGGGTCAGTAACGAGAGAGGCAAGGACTCGAGGAACAAGAGGAGGGGCGGCACGCAGCTAGTCAGACAGAGGGGGGGGAGCAACGACAAGGGAGGACTGAGGGGGCAACGGGAGAAGGGGAGGACGAGATGCGTGGGAACGAAGCAACATAGGGTGAGAGCGGGTGACAAGGGAGACAGGTCGAGCACGGGAGGGATGGCGAGACCAGACGTGAGACGGAGGATTCGGGTCAGGAGACAGAGGAGGGGACACAAGGGGGGAGCGAAGGGGAAGACGAGCAAGGGACGAGTCCGGCGGAGGGAACATAGGGCCGTAGACGGGAAGAGGAGGAGACGGCAGGAGAGGAACAGACGCAGGGTCAGGGGACGGAAGGCCGAACAGGCGAAGGGCGGACACCGGCGGGGACTGCTGCTGCGGCGGCACAGCACCGAAACCCGGAGCGCAAGCTGCTCCTCGGCTACCGCCAGAACACTCCACGCCTGCACCCCCAGAAGGGACACCCCCAGAGCCCGAAACCCCTCGCGCACCGGGACCACCCCCAGGGCCACAGGGACTAGTACCCACTCCAACACCAGCACCCCCAGACGCAACGAGCTGCGGCGACGGAGGAGACGACGGCTGCAGAGGCAGAGGCGACAGCGGCTGCAGAGGCGGTGGAGGAGGAGACACCTGGGGAGGGACAGACGGCGAGGACTGCGCCGCAGGACCACCAGAGTCAGAGGACTCCTCGACCGGGACAACCGACGGGAGAGGGGTGACGTGGGAAACACCGGAGGGGGCAGGACAGGGAGGGGGAGGGGGGGGGGGGGTGGGGAACACTGGGGAAGGAGTGACTAGGAACAGAAGGGGAGTGACAGGGGGACCGCGGTGGGGGAAGCGACGGTAGAAGGAGACGGACTCGTCAAAGGTGATGTCGCGAGAGTGAAAGAAGCGGTGAGACGGCGGGTGGTAGAAGTGCCAGTCGGACGCGTCAAGGGGGAAACCTAGGAAGACGCAGGGAAGGGTGCGGGCAGTGAGCTTGTCTGTGCCAGAGTCACGAACGTGAGCAAACAGCCCCAGACGTGGAATGCAGACGCGTCACAAGGTGACCCGGTCCAACGAAGGGTCGGCGAAACCTCAGGCCGCTGAGGGTGCGGCCACAGGTTAAGCTCGTGAACAGCGTAGCGCACGGCGAACGGCCACAGAAAATGGGGTGCACCGGCATGGATCATGGAGGTGCGAGCCACCTCCATGACCAAACCGATGCGTCACTCAGCGACCCCATTCTGCTGTGGGGCGTCCGGCAGGGTGAACGTCTGGGTGATGCCCTCCGCACGACAGAAGCGACCAAGGACACCTGAGGCAAACTCGCCACCACGGTCAAAGTGAAGACGCAAGACAGGGAGACCTCGGTGGACACGAGCTGAGAAAAGCCAGGGGATGAGAGTGTCAGGCACATCGGCCTTGCGCTCCAGGGGAAAGACTGTGGTGTAGCGAGTGAAGTCGTCGACAAGCACGAGGAAGTAGCGCTCTCGACGCGGCCCATGGACGGGGGCGAGGCCCCAGACGTCCATGTGCAGGGTCTGCAGCGGTGTGGCCGTAGGGGGAAATGAGGAGAAGTGAGGGGCACGGCGAAGCCGACCCTCGACACAAGGCGTGCAAGGTGGGGCGGGGGAGGAGGGAAAAGCGGGGAACGAACTAGGGAGACCAAGGACAAGACCGTGCTGGGACATGTGACGCAGACGCGGGAGTGCAGAGTGACCTAGGCGGTGGTGCCAAAGGAGAGTCGGGTGAGTGAGGGACCGACAGGAGCAGGCAGCAGCAACCTGGGTAGACGCAGCGACCTGAAGGGGCGCGCCAACCGGGGCGGAGCTAGGCCGCTCACCTAAGTCAGTGAGTAAGAAAGTCAGCCAGCGGAGCTCCTGTGACGCCATGGCACCATCGTAGATCTCGGCCTCACAGCTGGACTGGGCAACAGACGAGGAGCGGGTAGCTCTCCACGAGACGGCACCTGAACCAAGGCTGAAGCAGTAGCCCTGGGAAGACCTGAGTGTCTCAGCGTCGTCAGCCCACGAAGCATCTGTGTATCCAGTAAGGACCACTGGCCTGCGTCCTCCTAGCACTAACCCCATGCCCGATGTACTTGCAAGATAACGCAAAACCCTCTTAGCGGCAGACCAGTGCTGCGGTCGGTGTCTGCCTGTGGCCACAAAGCGAGCCAGGATGCTGAGAGGGTATGCGAGATCAGGGCGAGTGCAAGTCATCAGGTACATGAGGCAACCCACCAGCTCTACGTAAGGACCACTGGGCTCTACTGACTCCTCAGGAACTGGAGCGGAGAGTCTGTGGTCTACAGGCAGAGGGGTGGGCTGTGCAGAGGAGAACTGAATGCTGAAACTCTGAAGGACCTGGCGCACCAAGTGTGACTGAGTCAGGGTAATGGTGCGCGCTGCTCTGTCCCTGGAGATCTGCAGGCCAAGGTAACGGCGCAGTTCTCCAAGGTCAGTGCAAGTGTGTCTCTTCAGCAGCTCTGCCTTCACGGAGGCCAGTGCGTCCCTGTCTGCTGTGGCAAGGACCAGGTCGTCCACGTAAACAAGGATGTAGAACGGAGTCTGGCCAGCACGAACGAAGAGTGAGGGGTCTGCCGAGGACGGAAAGAACTGAAGGGCAGCAAGAGTAGCACGCAGCGTGTCGTGCCACTCACGGGGAGCCTGCCGCAGGCCGTAGACGGGACGCGCAGGAGCCACTGGGTCCCAGGAGGGAAGGTGCCAGTAAAGCTCTGAGGGCGGTGCACGTAGACCTGCTCATGTAGGCTGCCCTGAAGGAAGGCAGTGGAGAAGTCGAGGGAGTGAAGCTCGTAGTCACGCTGAGCAGCTAGGTGTAACAGAACCCGAAGAGTAGTCATCTTCGGGGTCAGAGCGAAGGTCTGGAAGAAGTCCACCCCCTCACGCTGACTGAAGCCTCTAGCCACGTAGCACGCCTTGAACACAGGCGGCTCTCCAAGGGGGCGCTTCACCTTGAAGAGCCAGCGACCATCGACTACGTTCACCCCAGGTGGGGGAACTGCGTCGACGAAGGTGCCGGTGGATCTCCAAGATGCCATCTTCTGCTCCATGGCAGCTATCCACTGGGAGGCCCAGGGTCCCGAGGTCACCTCAGCGTAAGTGCGAGGGGTCGGGATGTCGAAAGCGTCTAGGGCACCCTCAGGGACTAGTAGCATGGAACAGAGATGGGGAGCAGCCTCGGACAGGAAAGCAAGCTCGAACTGGCGGTCCTCCAGGACGTCACTGCCGAGGGCAGGAGCACCCCAGACAGACGGAGGACAGGCAGGGTCAGAGACCAGAGCTGTGGCGTAGTGAAGGCGGCGGGTAGAGGCGAAGGCAGCGACCGCAGCGACAAGAGCGTCAAGACACGAAACCGGAACAGACGGGTCGGTAACGAGAGAGACAAGGACCCGAGACACGAGAGGACGAGCGGCACGAAGGTAGGCAGACAGAGGGGGGGGAGCAACGACAAGAGAGGACGGAGGAGGGGACAGGAGAAGGGGAGGACGAGACACGTGGGAACGAAGCAACATAGGGTGAGAGCGGGTAACAGGGGAGACAGGACGAGCACGAGAGGGACGGTGAGACCAGATGTGAGACGCAGGAGTCAGGTCGGGAGACAGAGGAGGGGACACAAGGGGAGAGCGAGGGGGAAGACGAGCTGGGGACGAGTCCGGCGGAGGGAGCACAAGGCCGTACACGGGGAGAGGAGGAGACGGGAGGAGAGGAACGGACGCAGGGTCAGGGGACGGAAGCCCGAGCAGGCGAAGGGCAGACACTGGCGGGGACTGCTGCTGCAGTGGTACAACACCGACACCGGGACCGCAAGCTGCTCCGCGGCTACCACCGACAGACTCCACTCCAGCACCCCCAGAAGGAACACCCTCAGGGCCCGAAACTCTTCGAGCACCGGCACCACCCCCAGGGCCACCGGGGCTAGAGTCCACTCCAACGCCGACACCCCCAGGGGCAACGAACGGCTGCTGCGACGGCGGCGGCGGCTGCGGGGACGACGGCAGCGGCGACAGCAGAGGCGACGGCGGCTGCAGAGGCGGTGGAAGAGGAGATGCCAGGGGAGGGGCATACGGCGAGGACTGCGCCGCAGGACCACCAGAGTCAGAAGACTCCTCAACCGGGACAACCGACGGGAGAGGGGTGACGTGGGACACACCAGAGGGGGCAGGACGGGGAGGGGGAGGGGGAGGGCCAGGGACCACAGGGGAAGAAGGGGCCAGAAACAGGGGGGGGGTAACCGGGGGACCGCGGTAGGGGAAGCGACGGAAGAAGGAGACGGACTCGTCAAAGGTGACGTTGCGAGAGTGAAAGAAGCGGTGAGACGGCGGGTGGTAGAAGTGCCAGTCGGACGCGTCAAGGGGAAATCCTAGGAAGACGCAGGGAAGGGTGCGGGCAGTGAGCTTGTCCGTGCCGGAGGCACGAACGTGAGCAAGGCAACCCCAGACGTGGAACGTAGACGCGTCACCAGGAGACCCGGTCCAAAGACGGGTCGGCGAAACCTGCGGCCGCTGGGGGTGCGGCCACAGGTTAAGCTGGTGAGCAGCGTAGCGCACGGCGAACGGCCACAGAAAATGGGGAGCACCGGCATGGATCATGGAGGTGCGAGCAACCTCCATGACCAAGCCAATGCGTCGCTCAGCGACCCCGTTCCGCTGTGGGGAGTCCGGCAGGGTGAACGTCTGGGTGATGCCCTCCGCACGACAGAAACGACCAAGGACACCTGGGGCAAACTCGCCACCACGGTCGGAGTGAAGGCGCAAGACAAGGAGACCTCGGTGGACACGGGCAGAGACAAGCCAGGGGATGAGAGCGTCACGCACGTCGTCCTTCCGCTCCAGGGGAAAGACGGTGGTGTAGCGACTGAAATCGTCGACAAGCACGAGGAAGTATCGCTCTCAACGTGGCCCATGGACGGGGGCGGGGCCCCAGACGTCCATGTGCAGGGTCTGCAACGGCGCGGCGGTAGGGGGAAACGAGGAGGAGTGGGGGGCACGGCGAAGCCGACCCTCAACACAAGGAGTGCAAGGGGTGGCGGGGGAGGAGGGAAAAGGGGGGAGGGAACCAGGGAGACCAAGGACGAGACCGTGCTGGGACATGGAACGCAGACGCAGGAGCGCAGGGTGACCTAGACGGTGGTGCCAAAGGAGAGTCGGGTGAGTGAGAGACCGACAGGAGCAGGCAGCAGCAACCTGGGAAAACTCAGCCACTTGGAGGGGCGCCCCAGCCGGGGGGGTTACGGTGTCCAGAGTGAACAGGCCGGACACCGGGTCCCGGGGGAACGTGGACAGAGGGGCACCTGTGGCAGCCTCGGTACAGACAGCATACTGCTCGTGACCAGGGAACGTAGTGGTGACGCCAAGGTCCTGGAGGCAGCCGACACCAACTAGTTTCCTGGAGAACGAGGGGATATGCAGACCTGTGAGAGAGCCCGAAGGAACTGCCGGACAAGGAAGGGTGGTTGAACTGCGGGCGACTACCGGATTGCCGGACGGGTCAGCAAGAGAAACAGCGGCAGGAACAGGAAGCGGCGTCAGTGTTGTGAAGTCGCGGAAGAAGCACCGGGAAGCGCCAGAGTCCAAGGGGAAGGAAAGCGAAGCAGTGGCGTCCGGCGACGGGGCGACGGCGGAGGCACCAAGGCTAAACAAAGCAAGGGCTCCTACGCCTGACGCAGCAGGGGAGGCTAAGCTAGGCAAACCTACACTAGACGACCATGAGTAATAAGCGGGAAGCACACTAGAGTCATCAGCATACATCACATGCAGGGCAGACACAATAGCATCCATGTCCAAGTCAAAAATCGGAATACTACGACTAAGCAAACTGTGCCAGTCCGGGAGGTCTCGCGACGGGCCGAAGCGCTGACGAATCAGGTCGTCCAGGCGACGAAAGCAGCGAGGAGTGGTATGACCGGTCTTACCGCAAACGAAGCCGCGGCGAGGACCGGTCTGGATCTGGTACTGGCAACGCACACCTCCCAAACCCCCACCCGGGACACCACCACGCTCACGACCACCGCCAGCTCCAGGCCACCCGGGCGGGAGGACACTCGCCTGCTCGTCTGCGACGGCTGCTGCTGCTGCTGCGACTGTGGAGGCAGCTGCTCAGCTGGACCGGGCAGGGTCCCCTCGTCCGCTCCTGCACCAGACGACCCGACTCCACCACCACCCCCACCTGCACCCCCTCCTCCGCCGCCGCGCCCAGCCTTGGGGCGGCGGCCCTTCCCCGGACGGAACTGCACGGCAGCAGCAGTCTCAGCCACAGTGGCAGAACCGTCGGAGAAGGTACACTGAGTGGGGGCACAACCCTGAAAGATAGGGACCGGTACGGTACCGCTCGCCTAGGCAATGGAGCGATGGCGGGTCTCTATAATAGTCAGGGTGTCTACAAAGTCGGTGAGGGTGAGCTCATCGGGGTGGATACTAAGGAAGCGGTCGCGGGCGGCGGCAAGGCGGTCAGGGAGGCGGGTGGCAAGCAGGTAGAGGGTAGAGGTAATGGGCGGCTGGTGGGCTCTAAGCTGAGTATCAGTGCAGGCCACGCGCCAGGTCTCATCTATCGTGCGCAGGTGGGCAGCCAGGTCAGCGACAGTGGGGGAGGATCCAAGATCAGGAAAGAGCAGCGGGAGGATCAGGCGACCCACCGAGGCAGCATGAGGGGTGGAATAGTGCTTGAGGACAGCATCTAAGTAAGCCTGGGCGGTAGTGATGGACCTAAAGCGTGTCGCTCAGACGGGGGAAGGGCATTGCTAATGGCAAGCTAGGCGACAGCATCTCGGGAAAGCCAGACAGAGCGCGCAAGGGCAGCGGCTGCAGTAGACTCGCGCTCAGCGGGTGTGGGGTCAGCGGGCAGCACAGCAGGGGGATCTAGGCAGGGGAGCATACCGTCAAGGTGTGCAGAAAGCGGGTGGCCATCCTGCCGCTGGCCAATGAGGTGGCGACGGAGGTCGGCGAGCCACGCCTCGAACTCCAAAGGCTGGCCTTCAGCGTCGAAGCGAAGCTCCGCCGCCATCAGGAGCAGGGCAAGGCGGGGCAGTGCGGTGCAGGGCGGTGCAGGGCGAGGCAGTGCGGTGCAATGCGGTACCGTGCAGTGCAGTGCGATGCAGGGCAATGCAGTGCGGTGCAGTGCGGTACCGTGCGGTGCAGGTGAGGGGCGGGAACCGTACCAGGGAGAGTGCAGGGCCGGAGGAGGCACGACGAGCGGGCAGCACTCAGCTCGGGGCAGGACGGCCGCGGGGCCGACGGGGCGGGCGCAAGGCCGGCTGGGACGGGCGCGGGGCCGGCTAGGACGGTCGCGGGCGGCTGGGACGGGCGCGAGGCCGGCTGGGACGCGCGCGGGCCGGCTGGGACGGGCGCGGGCCAGCTGGGACCGGCGCATGGACCGAGCGGGACGGGCGCGGGCCGGCTGGGACAGGCGCAGGGACCGAGCGGGCAGGCCGCGGGGGTCGGCTGGGACGGGCGCGGGGCCGGCTGAGACGGGCGCAGGGGCCGAGCGGGCAGGGCGCGGAGGGCGCGAGGGCGGCCGTGAGGCCGGCTGGGAGGGGCGCAAGGGACGAGGAGGACGAGGGCAGGGGCCCCTAGGGTAGCACGGGGGCCGCTAGTGCAGGCGCTGGGGCCGTCACGAGGGGCCGCTAGGGGGAGCGTGGGGGGGGCCGCTAGGGCGAGCGTGGGGGGCCGCTAGGGCGGGCGCTAGGGCGTGCACGAGGGGCCGCTAGGGCGGGTGCTAGGACGGGCACGAGGGGCCGCTAGGGCGGGGCGCGAGGGGCCGCTAGGGGGGGTGCTAGGGCGGGCACGAGGGGCCGCTAGGGCGGGTGCTAGGACAGGCACGAGGGGCCGCTAGGGCGGGCACGAGGGGCCGCTAGGGCGGGTGCTAGGACGGGCACGAGGGGCCGCTAGGGCGGGGCGCTAAGCCGGCTAGGACGGGCGCTAGGGCGGGCGCGGCTAGGGCGGGTAGGTCCTAGAGCGGAAGCGTGGGTGAGCGGGACCTACCTACTGCTGATACCAACTTAAAAACTTGAATGAATGAATAGAGAGAGAGAGAGTATAAGAATATATCTAAGTGTTGTACTCTCTAAGAGATGACCCTATACAGTCTATACAAAGTATAAGAGATACACCTGTTTGACAAGGTGACCCTATACAGTCTATGCAAATATTAGAGATACACATGTTTGACAAATAATTCTAATCATGTCGAGCCTCCTTGGATACGGGTTTGTATCGAAAAGCTGTGCCCTGATCGGTAAGCCGTTATTCCGGAATAAGGAATACAGATACTGCTGTGAGTTTTCCGTATTCCGTGCGTTGACTCGCCAGGTTAGGTAGTGCGAGAAGTTGGGCTGGTTTATGTGCGAAATTGCCGGATGTAACTGACACATCTGAGCTGGCGAATGACCAAACTTGCCCGCCACGATCTGGGTCACGAAAAACAAAAGGGATTCTTGCATTATTTTTTTTCTAGGGCCCTGCATCTGGCTTGATATCGAAATGCGACCTTGAATTTGTTTTCTTGGCGGCCAGACACAGGCTGGTCGTGGGTATTCGACGTTTTAGGTTTCCGAAATAAGGGCATTAGTTATTGCGTCTGGATTGCCACACTCTTCACAATTCCCAGCCATTCCTGCAAAAAAGCTGGAATTCACATCGACCGGTTGTTGGCACGATTTCGCCCGAGTCAGCAGCTAGGTGCCCTTTCCTTGTTCCGTATTCCAGCCTTCCTTATCCTGGTGATCGGTACACACCTTTATTCCAGGAGGTTTGGTGTGTTTAAAATGATTAGTTGGCTTTAAGCCTATTCCGAGCCAGCCCTGAGAAATTGCTCGACACCATCCTAATTCCAGAATAAGGCCTAGGGCAAAACAATTCCAACCGTTAGTCAATGTGAATTCCAGCTTTCTCGGAAGAAGCAGGGGGAATACAAATCAACTTCCCGCACTACAGTGTCTAACCTGGCGGGTCAACGAAGGGAATGCGGAAGGCTTGCTGCAGCTGCTTCATTTCGTATTCTGGAAAACTGATTGCCGATCAGGGCCAGAAAGGGCCAAGCTATACTGTGTGTCAAGCAGGTGGTTCAGCCCACCTGTACCGTGGAAGCAGATACTGCCCGGGTGTCAGATAAGTTTGTAGCTGGCGCCAACATTTCCCGCTTTCAGAAACCGGTAAAACTCACGTTTACTAATCAGATTCAACGTCGCATAAATTGACAGTCCAAAAGCCGCGAAAGAAGCGATCCAATTAGCATGCCCCACGAGGTTTATTTGGGACTAGCGAATTGTGAATAAATCTGGTCGTGCACAGGGGCAGTCGGGTCAGCTCGACAAACCTGTACCAACCGTCTGACATGCGGTCTAACATGCCCTAATTAGGTAGTAGCCGGAGGTTGTGGCGAGCAACTCAAGGCTCCAGGCAGAATTGGTCTGCGAGGCGAAGCGCCCGGTAAAAGGCGGCGCTGGTTTTTCCCTCCCGCGGTTTGAGGCAGCTTGAAGACCGGGTTACCGTACAAGTTACAACAGTCTGTGTACGTACAGTACACAGGCGACGCGCCAATCGGAACTCCCCTAACCTGACCGTGCGCTGCGAAGTTCATTGCTGGAATGCGTTAAAATTGGGAAGTGGTTACAGCATTCGTTTCTTTCCCACATTTGAGGCCACAATTTCCTCGCGAAGTTGTCCAAGCTAGTCGTGGTCTGCGATTCGCGTAGGCCGCAGCCGTTCTTGTTCCACATCTCGATTCTCCCTCCCACCAATCTCTGCAGGACAGTTTTTGCTGTGCCTGGTCTTGTCTGTCTCCCATCCCATCCCATCCCACCCAACCCCAACGTCCTCCTGGTCCCCTGCTCGTGTCTCTGACCATGTCGGGCCTACTTGCCCCGTCTCCCAAACATTGTCCCATGTTCCCAAGCGACCTCCGCCATTCCTGGCCGTTGGTCTCTGGACTGCAGCGCAGCGGAGAGGAGCACCCTGGTCTGTCCAGTACAGTACACGACTCCGTGCCTGCCGGTTCTCCAAGCTTCCCCATGGCAGTGCAAGCGCCATCCATTTCTGTCCGTTGTTCCCAAGGTTTCTCGAGCAGCCCTCGAGCAGCCCTCGAGCAGACCTCGAGTTCCTTTCCGCGAGAAATCCGCAGAGGATTTCGTTGCTAAGCGGTCGTGCAATCGGCTTGCTTTCCGTTGACTTTGCAAAGAAACGGCGAGCTCAGCTGTGGCTTTGCGATCTACGGGTTGTCGTCGTGTGGGTTCACACGTCTTCATCCGCACTTCGCTGCTCATGAGCCGAAGCTCCGACCCATCTGACGCCGTCCGACGAATCAGTCGCCACTCTCAGACGTCGCTTCACCGACCTTCTGCCTTACCCAGCTGCGTCCTTCCCGCGTTAGACGACACCCCACGCATTTGTACCGTCGGTAACCGAGAATATCCACTAGCATCTAAATTACGTGCAGCGACCGCGGCACAATGCTGTCTCTCGGTCGAACATTCAGTGAGACGGTAGTAGTAGAGCACACGACGCCGCTGCTACCGCGCCGCTCATCCTCGTTCAAGTCGCTCAGCGAAGCCCACTCGCTGCGATCCCTTCCGGGAAACACGTTCCTCAGAGTCCTCGCCTCGGTGGTAGTCGTTTTCGGCGCGTTATCCCCCATCTTTTGGCTCGATTCCTCCATATTCACATCTGTTATAGTGCCATTCGCTACTAGAACAGGCCCGGGCGAACAATCTTCGTATATCGAGGATGTCATTCCCCCAGAGCGCCGAAACGGGAAGATAGCCTTTTTGTTCTTGACACGTGGCCCGATCCCATTCGCTCCGCTGTGGGAGAGGTTCTTCCTGGGGCACGAGGGGCGGTACTCCGTCTACGTGCATGCATCCAACACCTCCTTCGCCTTCCCCGCCGATTCGTCCGCCGTCTTCCGCGACAGACTCATTCCGGGGGGCGAGGTGAGCAAGGGGACACGCTGTCGCGAGGGCAGCATGTGTTGCGTGGGTAGGACGTGACGGGAGACATGTCGCATGAAAACCTTCCATAGCTTGGTTGGATTGCCCCCCCATGCAGTATCGCACGGGCAGCATCGACAAATCATGTCGATGGCTCGGAAAGAAGGCAAGAATTTCCTTCCTCGTTCGATCCCGATCCCCCCCCGTCAGGTGCGTTGGGGCGGCATCAGCATGGTGGACGCGGAGCGGCGGCTGCTGGCAGCAGCTTTGGAGGATCCCAGCAATGAGCACTTCGCGCTGCTCTCCGAAAGGTGCGCACATGCCATGTCACATGGTGGTCGTCGCACGCAGAGCAGGAAGATTCCACATGGACGTGTGTAGTGAGTCCACGTGGTGCATTCAGCCATATTCCGAGGGTTGAGGTTTCTGGGCTCACCACTCACTCTCCTCGCCATCTCCCTGCCTTTCCCTTTACGACCGCCCCTCCGCCCCTCACCATGATATCTCTCGTGCCCCTCCGCCCCTCACCATGACACCCCCCTCGCTCTGCGTGCAGCTGCATCCCGCTGTGGCCGTTTGACTTCGTTCACCGCTACGTCTCCTCCACCCACGTCAGCTTCGTCGATGCGTGAGTCTCTGGTCCTCACTCAAACCACTCCACGCCTAGCATCTGACCGTTCTCAGCTGCCTCGCGTCCCACAGGCCCTTCGTCCCCGGCGACGCCTCTCACGCATCACACGGTCTGATGTTACCCTCATGCTCTCACGCATCACACGGTCTGATGTTACCCTCATGCTCTCACGCATCACACGGTCTGATGTTACCCTCATGCTCTCACGCATCACACGGTCTGATGTTACCCTCATGCTCTCACGCATCACACGGTCTGATGTTACCCTCATGCTCTCACGCATCACACGGTCTGATGTTACCCTCATGCTCTCATGCATCACACGGTCTGATGTTACCCTCATGCTCTCACGCATCACACGGTCTGATGTTACCCTCATGCTCTCACGCATCACACGGTCTGATGTTACCCCTCATGCCTCCTCACGCATCACACGGTCTGATGTTACCCTCATGCTCTCACGCATCACACGGTCTGATGTTACCCTCATGCTCTCACGCATCACACGGTCTGATGTTACCCTCATGCTCTCACGCATCACACGGTCTGATGTTACCCTCATGCTCTCACGCATCACACGGTCTGATGTTACCCTCATGCTCTCACGCATCACACGGTCTGATGTTACCCTCATGCTCTCACGCATCACACGGTCTGATGTTACCCTCATGCTCTCACGCATCACACGGTCTGATGTTACCCTCATGCTCTCACGCATCACACGGTCTGATGTTACCCTCATGCTCTCACGCATCACACGGTCTGATGTTACCCTCATGCTCTCACGCATCACACGGTCTGATGTTACCCTCATGCTCTCACGCATCACACGGTCTGATGTTACCCTCATGCTCTCACGCATCACACGGTCTGATGTTACCCTCATGCTCTCACGCATCACACGGTCTGATGTTACCCTCATGCTCTCACGCATCACACGGTCTGATGTTACCCTCATGCTCTCACGCATCACACGGTCTGATGTTACCCTCATGCTCTCACGCATCACACGGTCTGATGTTACCCTCATGCTCTCACGCATCACACGGTCTGATGTACCCTCATGCTCTCACAACGCATCACACGGTCTGATGTTACCCTCATGCATCACACGGTCTGATGTTACCCTCATGCTCTCACGCATCACACGGTCTGATGTTACCCTCATGCTCTCACGCATCACACGGTCTGATGTTACCCTCATGCTCTCACGCATCACACGGTCTGATGTTACCCTCATGCTCTCACGCATCACACGGTCTGATGTTACCCTCATGCTCTCACGCATCACACGGTCTGATGTTACCCTCATGCTCTCACGCATCACACGGTCTGATGTTACCCTCATGCTCTCACGCATCACACGGTCTGATGTTACCTATTCTCCATCACACGGTCTGATGTTACCCTCATGCTCTCACGCATCACACGGTCTGATGTTACCCTCATGCTCTCACGCATCACACGGTCTGATGTTACCCTCATGCTCTCACGCATCACACGGTCTGATGTTACCCTCATGCTCTCACGCATCACACGGTCTGATGTTACCCTCATGCTCTCACGCATCACACGGTCTGATGTTACCCTCATGCTCTCACGCATCACACGGTCTGATGTTACCCTCATGCTCTCACGCATCACACGGTCTGATGTTACCCTCATGCTCTCACGCATCACACGGTCTGATGTTACCCTCATGCTCTCACGCATCACACGGTCTGATGTTACCCTCATGCTCTCACGCATCACACGGTCTGATGTTACCCTCATGCTCTCACGCATCACACGGTCTGATGTTACCCTCATGCTCTCACGCATCACACGGTCTGATGTTACCCTCATGCTCTCACGCATCACACGGTCTGATGTTACCCTCATGCTCTCACGCATCACACGGTCTGATGTTACCCTCATGCTCTCACGCATCACACGGTCTGATGTTACCCTCATGCTCTCACGCATCACACGGTCTGATGTTACCCTCATGCTCTCACGCATCACACGGTCTGATGTTACCCTCATGCTCTCACGCATCACACGGTCTGATGTTACCCTCATGCTCTCACGCATCACACGGTCTGATGTTACCCTCATGCTCTCACGCATCACACGGTCTGATGTACCCTCATGCTCTCACGCATCACACGGTCTGATGTTACCCTCATGCTCTCACGCATCACACGGTCTGATGTTACCCTCATGCTCTCACGCATCACACGGTCTGATGTTACCCTCATGCTCTCACGCATCACACGGTCTGATGTTACCCTCATGCTCTCACGCATCACACGGTCTGATGTTACCCTCATGCTCTCACGCATCACACGGTCTGATGTTACCCTCATGCTCTCACGCATCACACGGTCTGATGTTACCCTCATGCTCTCACGCATCACACGGTCTGATGTTACCCTCATGCTCTCACGCATCACACGGTCTGATGTTACCCTCATGCTCTCACGCATCACACGGTCTGATGTTACCCTCATGCTCTCACGCATCACACGGTCTGATGTTACCCTCATGCTCTCACGCATCACACGGTCTGATGTTACCCTCATGCTCTCACGCATCACACGGTCTGATGTTACCCTCATGCTCTCACGCATCACACGGTCTGATGTTACCCTCATGCTCTCACGCATCACACGGTCTGATGTTACCCTCATGCTCTCACGCATCACACGGTCTGATGTTACCCTCATGCTCTCACGCATCACACGGTCTGATGTTACCCTCATGCTCTCACGCATCACACGGTCTGATGTCACCCTCATGCTCTCACGCATCACACGGTCTGATGTTACCCTCATGCTCTCACGCATCACACGGTCTGATGTTACCCTCATGCTCTCACGCATCACACGGTCTGATGTTACCCTCATGCTCTCACGCATCACACGGTCTGATGTCACCCTCATGCTCTCACGCATCACACGGTCTGATGTTACCCTCATGCTCTCACGCATCACACGGTCTGATGTTACCCTCATGCTCTCACGCATCACACGGTCTGATGTTACCCTCATGCTCTCACGCATCACACGGTCTGATGTTACCCTCATGCTCTCACGCATCACACGGTCTGATGTTACCCTCATGCTCTCACGCATCACACGGTCTGATGTTACCCTCATGCTCTCACGCATCACACGGTCTGATGTTACCCTCATGCTCTCACGCATCACACGGTCTGATGTTACCCTCATGCTCTCACGCATCACACGGTCTGATGTTACCCTCATGCTCTCACGCATCACACGGTCTGATGTTACCCTCATGCTCTCACGCATCACACGGTCTGATGTTACCCTCATGCTCTCACGCATCACACGGTCTGATGTTACCCTCATGCTCTCACGCATCACACGGTCTGATGTTACCCTCATGCTCTCACGCATCACACGGTCTGATGTTACCCTCATGCTCTCACGCATCACACGGTCTGATTTACCTACCCTCACACGGTCTGATGTTACCCTCATGCTCTCACGCATCACACGGTCTGATGTTACCCTCATGCTCTCACGCATCACACGGTCTGATGTTACCCTCATGCTCTCACGCATCACACGGTCTGATGTTACCCTCATGCTCTCACGCATCACACGGTCTGATGTTACCCTCATGCTCTCACGCATCACACGGTCTGATGTTACCCTCATGCTCTCACGCATCACACGGTCTGATGTTACCCTCATGCTCTCACGCATCACACGGTCTGATGTTACCCTCATGCTCTCACGCATCACACGGTCTGATGTTACCCTCATGCTCTCACGCATCACACGGTCTGATGTTACCCTCATGCTCTCACGCATCACACGGTCTGATGTTACCCTCATGCTCTCACGCATCACACGGTCTGATGTTACCCTCATGCTCTCACGCATCACACGGTCTGATGTTACCCTCATGCTCTCACGCATCACACGGTCTGATGTTACCCTCATGCTCTCACGCATCACACGGTCTGATGTTACCCTCATGCTCTCACGCATCACACGGTCTGATGTTACCCTCATGCTCTCACGCATCACACGGTCTGATGTTACCCTCATGCTCTCACGCATCACACGGTCTGATGTTACCCTCATGCTCTCACGCATCACACGGTCTGATGTTTACCCTCATGCTCTCACGCATCACACGGTCTGATGTTACCCTCATGCTCTCATGCATCACACGGTCTGATGTTACCCTCATGCTCTCACGCATCACACGGTCTGATGTTACCCTCATGCTCTCACGCATCACACGGTCTGATGTTACCCTCATGCTCTCACGCATCACACGGTCTGATGTTACCCTCATGCTCTCACGCATCACACGGTCTGATGTTACCCTCATGCTCTCACGCATCACACGGTCTGATGTTACCCTCATGCTCTCACGCATCACACGGTCTGATGTTACCCTCATGCTCTCACGCATCACACGGTCTGATGTTACCCTCATGCTCTCACGCATCACACGGTCTGATGTACCCTCATGCTCTCACGCATCACACGGTCTGATGTTACCCTCATGCTCTCACGCATCACACGGTCTGATGTTACCCTCATGCTCTCACGCATCACACGGTCTGATGTTACCCTCATGCTCTCACGCATCACACGGTCTGATGTTACCCTCATGCTCTCACGCATCACACGGTCTGATGTTACCCTCATGCTCTCACGCATCACACGGTCTGATGTTACCCTCATGCTCTCACGCATCACACGGTCTGATGTTACCCTCATGCTCTCACGCATCACACGGTCTGATGTTACCCCTCATGCTCTCACGCATCACACGGTCTGATGTTACCCTCATGCTCTCACGCATCACACGGTCTGATGTTACCCTCATGCTCTCACGCATCACACGGTCTGATGTTACCCTCATGCTCTCACGCATCACACGGTCTGATGTACCCTCATGCTCTCACGCATCACACGGTCTGATGTTACCCTCATGCTCTCACGCATCACACGGTCTGATGTTACCCTCATGCTCTCACGCATCACACGGTCTGATGTACCCTCATGCTCCACGCATCACCGTCTGATACCTCATGCTCTCACGCATCACACGGTCTGATGTTACCCTCATGCTCTCACGCATCACACGGTCTGATGTTACCCTCATGCTCTCACGCATCACACGGTCTGATGTTACCCTCATGCTCTCACGCATCACACGGTCTGATGTTACCCTCATGCTCTCACGCATCACACGGTCTGATGTTACCCTCATGCTCTCACGCATCACACGGTCTGATGTTACCCTCATGCTCTCACGCATCACACGGTCTGATGTTACCCTCATGCTCTCACGCATCACACGGTCTGATGTTACCCTCATGCTCTCACGCATCACACGGTCTGATGTTACCCTCATGCTCTCACGCATCACACGGTCTGATGTTACCCTCATGCTCTCACGCATCACACGGTCTGATGTTACCCTCATGCTCTCACGCATCACACGGTCTGATGTTACCCTCATGCTCTCACGCATCACACGGTCTGATGTTACCCTCATGCTCTCACGCATCACACGGTCTGATGTTACCCTCATGCTCTCACGCATCACACGGTCTGATGTTACCCTCATGCTCTCACGCATCACACGGTCTGATGTTACCCTCATGCTCTCACGCATCACACGGTCTGATGTTACCCTCATGCTCTCACGCATCACACGGTCTGATGTTACCCTCATGCTCTCACGCATCACACGGTCTGATGTTACCCTCATGCTCTCACGCATCACACGGTCTGATGTTACCCTCATGCTCTCACGCATCACACGGTCTGATGTTACCCTCATGCTCTCACGCATCACACGGTCTGATGTTACCCTCATGCTCTCACGCATCACACGGTCTGATGTTACCCTCATGCTCTCACGCATCACACGGTCTGATGTACCCTCATGCTCTCACGCACCTCATGCCCCTCCTCACGCATCACACGGTCTGATGTTACCCTCATGCTCTCACGCATCACACGGTCTGATGTTACCCTCATGCTCTCACGCATCACACGGTCTGATGTTACCCTCATGCTCTCACGCATCACACGGTCTGATGTTACCCTCATGCTCTCACGCATCACACGGTCTGATGTTACCCTCATGCTCTCACGCATCACACGGTCTGATGTTACCCTCATGCTCTCACGCATCACACGGTCTGATGTTACCCTCATGCTCTCACGCATCACACGGTCTGATGTTACCCTCATGCTCTCACGCATCACACGGTCTGATGTTACCCTCATGCTCTCACGCATCACACGGTCTGATGTTACCCTCATGCTCTCACGCATCACACGGTCTGATGTTACCCTCATGCTCTCACGCATCACACGGTCTGATGTTACCCTCATGCTCTCACGCATCACACGGTCTGATGTTACCCTCATGCTCTCACGCATCACACGGTCTGATGTTACCCTCATGCTCTCACGCATCACACGGTCTGATGTTACCCTCATGCTCTCACGCATCACACGGTCTGATGTTACCCTCATGCTCTCACGCATCACACGGTCTGATGTTACCCTCATGCTCTCACGCATCACACGGTCTGATGTTACCCTCATGCTCTCACGCATCACACGGTCTGATGTTACCCTCATGCTCTCACGCATCACACGGTCTGATGTTACCCTCATGCTCTCACGCATCACACGGTCTGATGTTACCCTCATGCTCTCACGCATCACACGGTCTGATGTTACCCTCATGCTCTCACGCATCACACGGTCTGATGTTACCCTCATGCTCTCACGCATCACACGGTCTGATGTTACCCTCATGCTCTCACGCATCACACGGTCTGATGTTACCCTCATGCTCTCACGCATCACACGGTCTGATGTTACCCTCATGCTCTCACGCATCACACGGTCTGATGTTACCCTCATGCTCTCACGCATCACACGGTCTGATGTTACCCTCATGCTCTCACGCATCACACGGTCTGATGTTACCCTCATGCTCTCACGCATCACACGGTCTGATGTTACCCTCATGCTCTCACGCATCACACGGTCTGATGTTACCCTCATGCTCTCACGCATCACACGGTCTGATGTTACCCTCATGCTCTCACGCATCACACGGTCTGATGTTACCCTCATGCTCTCACGCATCACACGGTCTGATGTTACCCTCATGCTCTCACGCATCACACGGTCTGATGTTACCCTCATGCTCTCACGCATCACACGGTCTGATGTTACCCTCATGCTCTCACGCATCACACGGTCTGATGTTACCCTCATGCTCTCACGCATCACACGGTCTGATGTTACCCTCATGCTCTCACGCATCACACGGTCTGATGTTACCCTCATGCTCTCACGCATCACACGGTCTGATGTTACCCTCATGCTCTCACGCATCACACGGTCTGATGTTACCCTCATGCTCTCACGCATCACACGGTCTGATGTTACCCTCATGCTCTCACGCATCACACGGTCTGATGTTACCCTCATGCTCTCACGCATCACACGGTCTGATGTTCACCCCTCATTGCTGCTCTCACGCATCACACGGTCTGATGTTACCCTCATGCTCTCACGCATCACACGGTCTGATGTTACCCTCATGCTCTCACGCATCACACGGTCTGATGTTACCCTCATGCTCTCACGCATCACACGGTCTGATGTTACCCTCATGCTCTCACGCATCACACGGTCTGATGTTACCCTCATGCTCTCACGCATCACACGGTCTGATGTTACCCTCATGCTCTCACGCATCACACGGTCTGATGTTACCCTCATGCTCTCACGCATCACACGGTCTGATGTTACCCTCATGCTCTCACGCATCACACGGTCTGATGTTACCCTCATGCTCTCACGCATCACACGGTCTGATGTTACCCTCATGCTCTCACGCATCACACGGTCTGATGTTACCCTCATGCTCTCACGCATCACACGGTCTGATGTTACCCTCATGCTCTCACGCATCACACGGTCTGATGTTACCCTCATGCTCTCACGCATCACACGGTCTGATGTTACCCTCATGCTCTCACGCATCACACGGTCTGATGTTACCCTCATGCTCTCACGCATCACACGGTCTGATGTTACCCTCATGCTCTCACGCATCACACGGTCTGATGTTACCCCTCATGCTCTCACGCATCACACGGTCTGATGTTACCCTCATGCTCTCACGCATCACACGGTCTGATGTTACCCTCATGCTCTCACGCATCACACGGTCTGATGTTACCCTCATGCTCTCACGCATCACACGGTCTGATGTACCCTCATGCTCTCACGCATCACACGGTCTGATGTACCCTCATGCTCTCACGCATCACACGGTCTGATGTTACCCTCATGCTCTCACGCATCACACGGTCTGATGTTACCCTCATGCTCTCACGCATCACACGGTCTGATGTTACCCTCATGCTCTCACGCATCACACGGTCTGATGTTACCCTCATGCTCTCACGCATCACACGGTCTGATGTTACCCTCATGCTCTCACGCATCACACGGTCTGATGTTACCCTCATGCTCTCACGCATCACACGGTCTGATGTTACCCTCATGCTCTCACGCATCACACGGTCTGATGTTACCCTCATGCTCTCACGCATCACACGGTCTGATGTTACCCTCATGCTCTCACGCATCACACGGTCTGATGTTACCCTCATGCTCTCACGCATCACACGGTCTGATGTTACCCTCATGCTCTCACGCATCACACGGTCTGATGTTACCCTCATGCTCTCACGCATCACACGGTCTGATGTTACCCTCATGCTCTCACGCATCACACGGTCTGATGTTACCCTCATGCTCTCACGCATCACACGGTCTGATGTTACCCTCATGCTCTCACGCATCACACGGTCTGATGTTACCCTCATGCTCTCACGCATCACACGGTCTGATGTTACCCTCATGCTCTCACGCATCACACGGTCTGATGTTACCCTCATGCTCTCACGCATCACACGGTCTGATGTTACCCTCATGCTCTCACGCATCACACGGTCTGATGTTACCCCTCATGCTCTCACGCATCACACGGTCTGATGTTACCCTCATGCTCTCACGCATCACACGGTCTGATGTTACCCTCATGCTCTCACGCATCACACGGTCTGATGTTACCCTCATGCTCTCACGCATCACACGGTCTGATGTTACCCTCATGCTCTCACGCATCACACGGTCTGATGTTACCCTCATGCTCTCACGCATCACACGGTCTGATGTTACCCTCATGCTCTCACGCATCACACGGTCTGATGTTACCCTCATGCTCTCACGCATCACACGGTCTGATGTTACCCTCATGCTCTCACGCATCACACGGTCTGATGTTACCCTCATGCTCTCACGCATCACACGGTCTGATGTTACCCCTCATGCTCTCACGCATCACACGGTCTGATGTTACCCTCATGCTCTCACGCATCACACGGTCTGATGTTACCCTCATGCTCTCACGCATCACACGGTCTGATGTTACCCTCATGCTCTCACGCATCACACGGTCTGATGTTACCCTCATGCTCTCACGCATCACACGGTCTGATGTTACCCTCATGCTCTCACGCATCACACGGTCTGATGTTACCCTCATGCTCTCACGCATCACACGGTCTGATGTTACCCTCATGCTCTCACGCATCACACGGTCTGATGTTACCCTCATGCTCTCACGCATCACACGGTCTGATGTTACCCTCATGCTCTCACGCATCACACGGTCTGATGTTACCCTCATGCTCTCACGCATCACACGTCTGGTACCCCACCCGGTCTGATGTTACCCTCATGCTCTCACGCATCACACGGTCTGATGTTACCCTCATGCTCTCACGCATCACACGGTCTGATGTTACCCTCATGCTCTCACGCATCACACGGTCTGATGTTACCCTCATGCTCTCACGCATCACACGGTCTGATGTTACCCTCATGCTCTCACGCATCACACGGTCTGATGTTACCCTCATGCTCTCACGCATCACACGGTCTGATGTTACCCTCATGCTCTCACGCATCACACGGTCTGATGTTACCCTCATGCTCTCACGCATCACACGGTCTGATGTTACCCTCATGCTCTCACGCATCACACGGTCTGATGTTACCCTCATGCTCTCACGCATCACACGGTCTGATGTTACCCTCATGCTCTCACGCATCACACGGTCTGATGTTACCCTCATGCTCTCACGCATCACACGGTCTGATGTTACCCTCATGCTCTCACGCATCACACGGTCTGATGTTACCCTCATGCTCTCACGCATCACACGGTCTGATGTTACCCTCATGCTCTCACGCATCACACGGTCTGATGTTACCCTCATGCTCTCACGCATCACACGGTCTGATGTTACCCTCATGCTCTCACGCATCACACGGTCTGATGTTACCCTCATGCTCTCACGCATCACACGGTCTGATGTTACCCTCATGCTCTCACGCATCACACGGTCTGATGTTACCCTCATGCTCTCACGCATCACACGGTCTGATGTTACCCTCATGCTCTCACGCATCACACGGTCTGATGTTACCCTCATGCTCTCACGCATCACACGGTCTGATGTTACCCTCATGCTCTCACGCATCACACGGTCTGATGTTACCCTCATGCTCTCACGCATCACACGGTCTGATGTTACCCTCATGCTCTCACGCATCACACGGTCTGATGTTACCCTCATGCTCTCACGCATCACACGGTCTGATGTTACCCTCATGCTCTCACGCATCACACGGTCTGATGTTACCCTCATGCTCTCACGCATCACACGGTCTGATGTTACCCTCATGCTCTCACGCATCACACGGTCTGATGTTACCCTCATGCTCTCACGCATCACACGGTCTGATGTTACCCTCATGCTCTCACGCATCACACGGTCTGATGTTACCCTCATGCTCTCACGCATCACACGGTCTGATGTTACCCTCATGCTCTCACGCATCACACGGTCTGATGTTACCCTCATGCTCTCACGCATCACACGGTCTGATGTTACCCTCATGCTCTCACGCATCACACGGTCTGATGTTACCCTCATGCTCTCACGCATCACACGGTCTGATGTTACCCTCATGCTCTCACGCATCACACGGTCTGATGTTACCCTCATGCTCTCACGCATCACACGGTCTGATGTTACCCTCATGCTCTCACGCATCACACGGTCTGATGTTACCCTCATGCTCTCACGCATCACACGGTCTGATGTTACCCTCATGCTCTCACGCATCACACGGTCTGATGTTACCCTCATGCTCTCACGCATCACACGGTCTGATGTTACCCTCATGCTCTCACGCATCACCCCCCCCCCCACCGGTCTGATGTTACCCTCATGCTCTCACGCATCACACGGTCTGATGTTACCCTCATGCTCTCACGCATCACACGGTCTGATGTTACCCTCATGCTCTCACGCATCACACGGTCTGATGTTACCCTCATGCTCTCACGCATCACACGGTCTGATGTTACCCTCATGCTCTCACGCATCACACGGTCTGATGTTACCCTCATGCTCTCACGCATCACACGGTCTGATGTTACCCTCATGCTCTCACGCATCACACGGTCTGATGTTACCCTCATGCTCTCACGCATCACACGGTCTGATGTTACCCTCATGCTCTCACGCATCACACGGTCTGATGTTACCCTCATGCTCTCACGCATCACACGGTCTGATGTTACCCTCATGCTCTCACGCATCACACGGTCTGATGTTACCCTCATGCTCTCACGCATCACACGGTCTGATGTTACCCTCATGCTCTCACGCATCACACGGTCTGATGTTACCCTCATGCTCTCACGCATCACACGGTCTGATGTTACCCTCATGCTCTCACGCATCACACGGTCTGATGTACCCTCATGCCCTCATGCTCTCACGCATCACACGGTCTGATGTTACCCTCATGCTCTCACGCATCACACGGTCTGATGTTACCCTCATGCTCTCACGCATCACACGGTCTGATGTTACCCTCATGCTCTCACGCATCACACGGTCTGATGTTACCCTCATGCTCTCACGCATCACACGGTCTGATGTTACCCTCATGCTCTCACGCATCACACGGTCTGATGTTACCCTCATGCTCTCACGCATCACACGGTCTGATGTTACCCTCATGCTCTCACGCATCACACGGTCTGATGTTACCCTCATGCTCTCACGCATCACACGGTCTGATGTACCCTCATGCTCTCACGCATCACACGGTCTGATGTTACCCTCATGCTCTCACGCATCACACGGTCTGATGTTACCCTCATGCTCTCACGCATCACACGGTCTGATGTTACCCTCATGCTCTCACGCATCACACGGTCTGATGTTACCCTCATGCTCTCACGCATCACACGGTCTGATGTTACCCTCATGCTCTCACGCATCACACGGTCTGATATGTCAGTACCCTCATGCTCTCACGCATCACACGGTCTGATGTTACCCTCATGCTCTCACGCATCACACGGTCTGATGTTACCCTCATGCTCTCACGCATCACACGGTCTGATGTTACCCTCATGCTCTCACGCATCACACGGTCTGATGTTACCCTCATGCTCTCCACGCATCACAACGGTCTGATGTTACCCTCATGCTCTCACGCATCACACGGTCTGATGTTACCCTCATGCTCTCACGCATCACACGGTCTGATGTTACCCTCATGCTCTCACGCATCACACGGTCTGATGTTACCCTCATGCTCTCACGCATCACACGGTCTGATGTTACCCTCATGCTCTCACGCATCACACGGTCTGATGTTACCCTCATGCTCTCACGCATCACACGGTCTGATGTTACCCTCATGCTCTCACGCATCACACGGTCTGATGTTACCCTCATGCTCTCACGCATCACACGGTCTGATGTTACCCTCATGCTCTCACGCATCACACGGTCTGATGTTACCCTCATGCTCTCACGCATCACACGGTCTGATGTTACCCTCATGCTCTCACGCATCACACGGTCTGATGTTACCCTCATGCTCTCACGCATCACACGGTCTGATGTTACCCTCATGCTCTCACGCATCACACGGTCTGATGTTACCCTCATGCTCTCACGCATCACACGGTCTGATGTTACCCTCATGCTCTCACGCATCACACGGTCTGATGTTACCCTCATGCTCTCACGCATCACACGGTCTGATGTTACCCTCATGCTCTCACGCATCACACGGTCTGATGTTACCCTCATGCTCTCACGCATCACACGGTCTGATGTTACCCTCATGCTCTCACGCATCACACGGTCTGATGTTACCCTCATGCTCTCACGCATCACACGGTCTGATGTTACCCTCATGCTCTCACGCATCACACGGTCTGATGTTACCCTCATGCTCTCACGCATCACACGGTCTGATGTTACCCTCATGCTCTCACGCATCACACGGTCTGATGTTACCCTCATGCTCTCACGCATCACACGGTCTGATGTTACCCTCATGCTCTCACGCATCACACGGTCTGATGTTACCCTCATGCTCTCACGCATCACACGGTCTGATGTTACCCTCATGCTCTCACGCATCACACGGTCTGATGTTACCCTCATGCTCTCACGCATCACACGGTCTGATGTTACCCTCATGCTCTCACGCATCACACGGTCTGATGTTACCCTCATGCTCTCACGCATCACACGGTCTGATGTTACCCTCATGCTCTCACGCATCACACGGTCTGATGTTACCCTCATGCTCTCACGCATCACACGGTCTGATGTTACCCTCATGCTCTCACGCATCACACGGTCTGATGTTACCCTCATGCTCTCACGCATCACACGGTCTGATGTTACCCTCATGCTCTCACGCATCACACGGTCTGATGTTACCCTCATGCTCTCACGCATCACACGGTCTGATGTTACCTCATGCTCTCACGCATCACAC